>BLXT01002860.1:639002-653054 GCA_019648995.1 Plakobranchus ocellatus
AAAAAAAAAAAAAAAAAAAAACATTTTGAAAACAAATTCTGCTATCATGATAGTGTGAAATAAAAAAAAAAAACCTGCTAGATTAGTGATTAAAACGTTATGTAGAAGTAAGGACAACATGACAGCAGAGTGGCAGTAGTCTCCACAGAAGGACCCCCCCCCCAGACACACTTGTGTCAGGTGGACCAAAATGACTTATCTGGTTGCAGTGGAATAAAACACAAATGACGCAAGGATGTTTGTCCCATTCACTGAGATCAGCTAAAAATGATTGGTCATAACACCCATCCGTTGTAGTCCGTTCCCTTTCTGGGCCCTGTCAACCAGTATTCGATTCATCATTTTGATGTGAACACTAGCCCACTTGCTTTTGGTTGGATGGGTTTTCCTTGGCTACACACATTGTATCTTGTTGTAGCAAGTTCTTGTTGCACTCTGTATTAAACTATTACCTGGTGAACAGATCACTTCAACATATTTTCCTATCAATATCATGTCCATTGCTAATGTGGGCATTGCTGAAGAGCTTTCTTAAGTCCCTTTTTCCAGCCCTCTTCAAATCTAATATCAAAAGCACGCCTGTTTTCTTTGTTTTATTTGTCTTTGTAATTACTACATGGCTTAATGGAAAATTAAAGGAATGAATTGAAAAAGGCAATTTCTCATCACAAAACAATTTTCAAAATGTGCCCATTTAGCAAAGTTAAATCACATGAGTGTCTTGTCAGTCAATACAGAGCATACTATAGCATATACACGCTCTTGCTCACCTGATTATGCCGTCTCAACGATAATAGAAAATTTTTTTTCACATTTCTCAAACCTATTATAAACATACACACATGTTTAAAGCTGACACCAAATATATCTCTCTTTCATACATACTTTTTATTTCTACCCAAAATATTGCACAGAGCTAAGCATAATATGAAAGCCATGGAAGGACAACTTAAATCAAATGTTCAAATTTATGACAGTGTCAGACATGTAGATATTTAGCACTTTAATAAATCTAAGCAGAGAAGATAAACTTTTTCACATTCATTAAAAGTATATGGATGGCAAAGTGTCATGGGTACAACACTTTATTTCAAGATACCATGTAATACAGCAATATATTAACCTTTTCCTTCCTGTGTCTCTTGCAAAACTGGTCATTTTAGACTTGCAAAGCTTGTGACTGTTATTTTTAAATGTTGATAGATGCTGAACCATGCCTATAAATGTACTTTTCAAAGCACACTCATAAGATGTAGGATGACTTATCATGGCATTGCAATGGGACTCCCATGTGAGATTTAGAGAGAAGCAAAAGGAATGAAAAACTCTTTCCATGATGAGTAGTGTCAATATTTTGTGAGAAAAATGCTGTACTATTCCTATGCCTTCAGCACACAGAATATGGATTTGCTGCTATTACGTTCTAGTCAAAGTGCCATTTGCCTTACAGTAGCTCACTAGTACATCACATCCACAAAAATCTCTTTGGTCATTTTTTAAATTCAACATATCAAATTTAAAGAATAAGAGGATGAACAGTATTAAAAAGTGTTTTTATGTCTAATACAGCTGTAAGGTGAATAACCCTGCAAACTTTGACAAATGTTTTATGTTCAAATTATGTTTTCCTATTCCAATATTATACATCCTTTCAGCTTAAGGTTGAGCAAGGGAAACAACCTTTTCTCAAAACAAAATCAAGGGATTTTTGGTTTTTAAGAAAGACAGTACACCTAGCCTTAATAAACTACCTCGGTCATCTTCAAAAGTTTGTTGGATGCAAGGTTCGTTGAAGCCACGGTCATAATAATGCTATAGCCTACAATCTCGACACTTTCACAGTTATTAAGATCTGTTCTATCCAATCCTCCTCAATCCACTTTTGCCCCTTCTTTTCCCCCAGCCCACCTCTTTTCATTCTTGTTCAATTTGGACAGCCCAGGTGGTGTGAATCACAAGATTAATTCAAGTTGCTTTTAAGGTAAAAAAAATGATGCAGTTGATATGCCTGAGAGCAAAGACAAAATTAACTATATTGTCTACTAATAAAAAAAAAGACACACAACGACCACAGTTGCCCATGCTCTTTCCCACCACATAAAATTTGTCTGCTTTAACTTTTTTTTTAAAGCTATCTCACATTAAAATATTATTATCTTTTCATTCTATTTCCAAATACATTGCGTTCTTGCTATTATACTTTGTGACCAAGGCATCTCTTATAAAGCAGTTGCAGACTAAACACATGCTCAGCCTGAAAATACGCTTTTATGAACTGACCAATTTTTTTACTGCTTCCCTAAATGCACAACTATAGTGTTGCCCCCAAAATGGAATGCATTTCCAATCAACTGTATAAAATCATGAAGTACACAATCAAAGAACCATCATCAGCAGATTAACAAATGAACAAACCAAAGATTGGGTGTTGAACATATAGGATGGGCAAGACTTTATCAAGGCCTTACCTAGGTTTACTGTGGGTTGAAAGACAGACTGTCAGCCTGCACTAATTCATCTTTATCATTCATGTCAGTGAGTAACAAAGTCACAGCTATGGGAAAGAAAGACTGAGGGTAGGTGTAAGTGTGGGTAGAGGAGATATTCATTCTGCAATAGCCTAATGCCACCTGCCGAACCAGGGGACTAGCCACCTGATAGTAAACAATGAGAGGGCAGCAGGTAAGCTAACATCAAAATCCCAAATATCCCAACATCCTGAATCCTGGGCCTCCTTTCCCAATCCCTTTTTTCTTGTTTTCCAAAGTGTGGATGTGTGTTGTGGTCATTTAATTGCTTGTTCTTGATCACTTTTTCAAATAAACAAAAGTTAGTGACAATATTTTTTACCATCGTAACTTCATTCTGCTCTTCAGACAGTTAGAGCAACTGAGTAAACATAGCAGTTCTGATCTTGGGTGTGAAAGGAGGCCAAGGCAAATGTATATATGTATCATCGATTAGGGGAGGAATCATTACGCAATAATAACATAAGGCAAATAATTGTCTTTATTCACCTTGTATCTTCCTAAGAAGAGCATGGTATGTCTAAACACATGGTCACGGACCTTTTCAAGCTCTGTGCATTTAGATAATAAATACTGAATTATATTGCAATGTATATGTAAGGCACAATTTTGCTATTACTTTTTTTAAACTTTTAATGCAAAGATATGACAAAAAGTAAACAATGTTCAGCCTAAAATATTTTTGAAATAAAATAATATGGATTATTACTTAAGCAATAAAAAATGAGATTTCAAGAAAGAAATAAGAAAAGAGAAAGATGCACTGTGTTGCTTTTCCAGGCAAATAGAGGCCGCAAAGTAGTCATTCTGTTTGTTAGAATTTAGACTGTAAGTACAAAGTACATGTATAAAAATTATATTGCTTTTCATAAATGCAAAAATATTAAGTTGAATAAAACATTCATAATATGTATTAACATATTGAATCACACATGATTAGATGTTGTAGCTGGAATCACCACTATCTGGGGCTGTTGATGTGGCTGTTGAGAATCAAGGGCAGACTGGGCCAATTGCAAAACCCAGCTGTTATTTGAACCAACAGGGCCTGGTCCAGCACTGATGAGAGAACCGTCAGGATTGCTCACAAACTGGATGTCATTAGGCAAAGAGACCTCACTAGATACTGGATTTTCAGCCACACTCTCTGTCCATGAGAGCTGAGTTGGCTCCGGTCCCTG
Organism: Plakobranchus ocellatus; assembly: GCA_019648995.1. Taxonomy (NCBI): domain Eukaryota; kingdom Metazoa; phylum Mollusca; class Gastropoda; family Plakobranchidae; genus Plakobranchus; species Plakobranchus ocellatus. The sequence continues at coordinate 642,712 of BLXT01002860.1, forward strand.
TTGTTTTTGTTGCTGTAGCTGTAGCTGCTGTTGCCTCTGCATCAATTGCTTTTGATGAAGTTCAATTTGAGTTTTTAAGTGCTGAAGTTGAGTTTGCTGCTGTTGGTGCTGCAAACGTTGCTGCTGAACGAACTCTGCGTGTTGTATTTGTTGTTGTTGTCGCTGTTGTTGTTGCTCTTGTTCAGCATTAGCAATTGTGACAGCACTGCTTTGATTAATAGTGCCAAAAACTTGGGTAGTTGCTGCATGTGACTCTTTGAGTCCAGTTTTGCTAATTTCTGCCATGATCATAGTTGCTTCTTCATCAGTAAGACTTGGGCCTGAAATCCTCTGAGGCTTCTGTGCAAGCAAAGTCTCAGTCATGCCTGAGCTTGGGCAAACTTTTGTTGCTGCATTAAGAAGTTGCGAAAGTTGTTGACTATCAATGGATACAGCCGTGGCATAGCAATGGTCTGGTTTTGTTATGTTGGCCCTAAGAACTCTGCCATCTGCTGTGATTATGCATGTGCCATCTGTAGGATTGAAACCCTGCTGTTGTTGCAAAACACTTTGTTGTTGTTGCTGTTGACATTGCTGTGATGGCTGCTGCTGTGAGGGTAAAATAAAAGTGTTTCCCTGGTCTTTGACTACTGTCCATTGCATTGGCTTAGTTCCAAGAAGGTTCACTACATTAGAATTTGATCCTGAGCCTAGATTGTCAGGTGTCTCTGTAAAGTTGTTCAGATTATTAATCATGTGAATGCCATGCATTACATTGGTGGACTTTTCACCTCGTTGATTATGAAACAAATGCAGCAGCTGTTGGCTAGGCTGCTGCTGCTCTTGGTGCGTAAAGAGTTTTTGTTGGGTAATTTGTTGTGGATGCTCCTGCTGTAACTGAATATGGTGAGGTAATTGTTCTTGTTGTGGTCTTTCTGTGATCTGAGGTGAAACGGTCTGGACCTGATGTTGACTGACAGCAGATACAGGATGAAGTTGCTGCAACACCTGTGGAGTTATGCCAGGGTGTGTTTGTGTTATAGTGCCATTATCTGATATCAATGTTGTAGTTTCATCTGGCAGTTGAGACTGGTTGTTTAGCTGCTGTAAAGAAAGAGCTTGTTGTAATATATCACTATGAGTTATATTTTGTGCTTGGGCACCTATTTCTAGGGATGTGTGAGGCTGCGGCTGACGTTGGTCATGGAGCTCAAGAGTTGCTCTGAGTAATTGGAATGTTGGAGTTTTTAGTGAAGCATCTACAGCAGAGCAAAGTTCTGCTAGGGTCTCTTCTGGATTAAACATTTGATTTTGGGAGGATGATGATGGCTGTTCAAATGCTGGCAGGTTGGAGCTTGTTGTGCTGGTGGTTGTGGTGGGGCTGGTATTGGTGCTGGCTGAGCTCACTGCTGTAGTAGAGGCAATGGTTTTTCCCTGAGAAAGTATCACACCATGATGCTCACCTTTCCATGTACCTCTTGCAAAAGGATCTGAAGCAGTTGTGCGTGAGACAACACTTTTTGGGAGAGGTAACAGTTGAGACTGTTGTTGCTTCAGCAGACTGACTTTAGCTTTTACAGCTGGCCTCTTTTGCTGTTGAGGAGCTTGCTTATGCACGGTGATGTGCACTGTATTGGAATCTAAAACATCCATGGCCTCTGAAGAAGGTGGCACCAAAACCTCAAGGCTATAACTTTTAGACTTGTTTGTAAGGCCAAGAGAAGGCTCTGCAGTAGGTGTTCCCTGCGGGTGAACCGATTTTAGATGATACTCAAAGAATTCTTTCTTTTGGAAGACTGTATGACAAGCATCACAACCAAATGGATAATTTTTGCGCTCAGCTAGATAAAACTCCTTTTTGTGGCTAAAGGTGTAATGCCTCCGCAAGTGGTCTTTCCTCACAAAAGTCTGAGGACAATGCTCGCACAGAAAGGATCTGAAAGGAGACCATCACCAAAATTTCATTTGTAAATTTAAAAGCTACAAAGCAATCTCTTTTCATCATTGTGGAACCAATCTATTTTAAAAACCTAAACTCTTAACACATGCATTTGTTTTACTACATCACGGTAAGGAGTATTGTGAAAGACCATAGGTAGGAATCCTAATAATATCAGCAATCACTGAATTGGGATATCAAATATTCTACATTATTTAGAAAGCAAAAAAAAAAAGTTTTTAAAAAAGCAAGATCATAAGAAAATTTACCTCTCTTTTGTATGAGTGACCATGTGCCTGCGAATATCCTTTGAACTGTTGAACTTCTTATTGCATTTTGGACAGCTTAGCTTGCTTATGGGCTTTACAGGGGGCTTGTAGCGATTGTGTGTTTTGAGATGGACATTCAGCTCCTGCTTTGAGTTGAATACTTTACTACACACTAGGCAATTGAGAAAGTCGCTCTCCTCAGCCACATGTTTGGCCTTGTGGAACAGCAAAGTTGACCTGTGGACAAATTGGTGGCAAACATCCTTGTAAAATAGATGTTTTAGTAACCTTTATGACTCCTTTATTTTGCCCCTAGTTAAAATCAATTACTTGTAAAATTTGCTATACTTATATCCTTATTATAACAGCATGAAAAAACCAACAAAAAGAAATAAAGAAAAAATAATAATTATATAATAAAAGTAAATCTCAACATGCACCCATTAAGAAAATGCATTACAGTTCATTTGACTGTCTGAGCCAAACTTTGTAAAGATAATTTTGGTATTCTTTTCAGTCATCTCAAACTTTTTATATAATAGTGTATAATGGACATCATTTAGGAATAATGATAATGAATAATTTCTTTCCATATGGAGGGGAAGATGAAGAAGTCAAATAGCACAGTGCTGAAAGATAAATAAAACAGATAATATGCTATCAATTATTAACTGTCATGATGACCGCCTCAGTAATTGCCCCAATGAGGGGTACTGCAAACATCATAGAATTGCAGGAAGAAAACAATTTATTTTCAATGAGCCAGAGAGAGAGAGACAGAATGCAAACTTTATTGGCTTTTTGCAGAAGTTTTTTTTTCTTCTGAACCTCAATAGTGACGCTTGTCACTTCCACCCATTGCCTCACCAAGGCTATTTTTAAATTAGCCTATCAAAGATTCAAATTAGACAGACAATTAAAAGCAGTACATTGAGAAAAAAAATTTGGCAAATAAAACAAAATTACTTGAGATCGCTTGCTTTTTATTTCTAAATTAATGGCTGAAACAGACCTGATCTCTAAAACTCAGCCACCATTATCCAAGATGGTGATCTGAGGTGAGGATTTTATTTTGTAATTGTGGACGATTGTTGGTAAATTTTATAAACTGTCATCAGCTGAGTAAAATTGCCTTCCAATCATAAATTGATTTGTCAATATAAAATCCTTGTAGATTCCAAGTTCTCCTCACAATGCCTAATCAAGTTTCAAAATTTTAAGGACTGGATTTAGGATTGCCTCATAATGCCAACTGGTTCCATGTTGAATAATATTATTAAGCCTCAAATTAAACAATTGAAACAGATACTTGAACACTAAAACATATTTCTGAATGGAGCTTAGGGCATCCTTTGTTGATTTTTTAAAACAACTTTGTTTTTGAGAAGATGAGTGCATCACTGGCTCACACTACTAACGTGTTAGACACAAAATGCACCATCTAAATATCCAGAAACAGAGTAATGACTCATTGGAATGACGCAAGGCAACACAATTAGATCACACAAGTCTAATCTAGTATCCCGAAGTCCATCACGACAGTTAATGCATAATGTCCACTCATCATAAAAGCTTTCAAGAGTACAATATTTTTATACATACCACATACATAAACTTAACATTAAGTCAAGAAATTCTGTGTTGCATAAGATGTTGCAGAAATTGGCAGAATATTTTACAGCACCTCAGTTATCTTAATTAAAGGCTGGGTCAGATCTGTACCTTTAAATACCATCAGCCCCAATTAAAATCTTTTATATAATTGATCAAAGTTTCTGAATTTAAAAAACTTTTGATTCAGAAACCTTTAAAAAATGTTCACCTTTCTAATAAAACTGTAATTCTAGTGATTGCAGTAATTTCAACACCACCGCATCATTTCCTAATATAATATACCTTGGCAAAATTAGATTCAATGAGTGCTAGTTTCATTAACCTTGGATTTTACCAAGTGGAAGCAGGGCTTCAGTAGAAAAATGAAATCTCTCCACACAAATAGATTTTTATATTAGCAAGCGGATAATTCTTGGCCTTTGCCAATAGTGCATGTGTGTATGTGTGTGTGTGTGCATCTATGGAAGTAAGTATAGGTGGCAGAATGTTTCATCATCATCTTTCATAATATGGCCCTTTTTTTTTTTTTTAAAGCACACTTTCATTAATCAAGACCTCGAGTTTAACAAAAACATAATGTCAGGCTTAAGTAACTCGTTATATCCAAGGTTCGTTTAGCAAAATAGAGAGAAACACTGAATGAAGGTACTTAACTCACACAGCAACTTTTAGCAAGAGATATAAATCTAAATCGAAACTTACTTGTACAGATAGACTTTGCCACATATACCACAGGAGAATGTATCCCGATTCTTGTCATGCACCAACATGTGATTCTTCAAATGATCAATTCTGTTAAAAGTTCTGGAACAAAATGCACAACTGAAAAAGAAAGTTCCAAATTTTGTTAGGAAACACTTACACCCTATTTCTGCCCTGTGTATTTAGGAATATATCAGGGCTTAAAAAAAATTTTCTTTTCCTGCTTTACTTATTGGTTGGACTATATTAAATTAAATGTTTTTATAAAGGTAATTTTAGAAGGTTTCTAAAAAAATAATTTGCATATATCATGATGTAGACCAAAGATATCTTAGTTGGAGGCTGAGTTAGGTCCATTACCATGACTGGGTCCATACTGGGGTCAATAACTCTAAAGTGCAGGTAGCACGAGTGTTGCATTTTTGTGACTTTGTTGCAATTGCATTTACAATGGTAACATCTCAAAACTCACTGGAACAAAAGAAATACATTCATAATATGTTTAAATTTAGAAAAACTAGAACAGTATATATGATTCGTCCTGAGTAGGATGATCTTAAGCAGGCTGAGCATTAAACTTTAGAAATGGTGAAGCAAGTAAATTAAATCAATTATCATACCATGCTAAACAATAGATGGCTTTCAATTTTCAACAGCTTGATACTACAGCAGCTGAAATAAACCTTGTGTAAGGAGGATCATTCAACCCATTTTTCTTGGTATTTATTTTAAAAACTTTGGCTTGGGGTTTAAAATAAAAGTAAATATTAGCTTATTTGTTTGTAGGTGAAAGTTTATTTTACTTCATGGAAGTCATCAGCAAGATACATTTCTGGCTTTTCCACAGTATAATGTAGTAAATGAGAGAATGCAAACAGATTACATTTTTTTTCCAACTGCATGCTTCCTGTTCGTTGTGTGATCAAGAAAAATAAATGTATAAATACATTCTAGCTTCTGTTTCTTTGGCCTCAAGACTTACAGTATCAATTTGAACAATAACATAATTGATGATTAACCCTATATCAGACATGCCTACCCTTGAATAATTGTTGAGGAACACCACCCCACCCTTCTTCAGTCTGCAAGGCGACTGGAGGTGGGGTTTTTTTTTTGGTTTTTTTTGCGGAAAAAAAGTCTAGCCAAGAGCGCTGTGTATGTAATAAGTTTGTCTGAAAAGTTTGTTGCAGTGTTAGCGCTGTTAATTTTTTTTTCTTTAAGACTCTTAACCCCTTCGTGACATAGGTGTTGCATGCATATGTAATGTTGCAGGGTTTGAGTTTGAAAATTTGTAAGGAGTAAATGCTATATATGAGGTGTGCTTAGAAACACTATCATTGTGATTTAGTAGTAAATATTTAACCTATAAAAGTATATATATTTATGTTCAGGAATGAATGCCCTTTATAATGCAACCTACCTTTTTTCCCTTTTTCAGATGTATTCTGTTTCTTAGAGCTAGATCTAGATTTATTAGCAGGTGCCTGTCGTTTTTTTCCAGCTTTAGGAGTTTCATGATTGTCACTACTCTCTGTGTCACTTCCCGAACTACTAGATCTAGGAGTTTCATAATCACTTCCTGAATCTTCACAGAAAGATTCATTTTCACTTGAATCACCAAATAAGAGTCCTAATACTTCTTTCTTATCATAAGCTCTTAGAGAACGTTTACTATTGTTATCTCTACTTGTTGAGGGCTCCATCATGTCGGAAGGAATCAACGTGATATAAAGAATGAAAACATCAGAAGAAAAGCTAAAAGCACGCCTTTACTAAAGGTTATTTTCTAAGAAGAAGGGTCAATTTATAAAAAAAAAAAAATCAATAAATTCAATTTTCTAAGTGGCTTTAGCATAGGCTTTAAAACTTTTCCACTATTCCATTGATATAGCCAGACGTACGTTATATGTCAAGTATGGCATCTTGGCACAAGAAGCATGACCTACGTTGAACGTCATGTTGGGCATCTTGGTATGATATTAATGAAGCTAATCTGACAAACGTAAAACGTCACATATGGCACGAAGGGGTTAATATTCTCGTGTTACCAATGCAGAGTAGCGCTGCTAAACCTAGACTAGATTTATTTCATAGAGTACGGCCAATCACAAATCGGCAAAATTCCGGATTTTGTGATAAAAATGCAGATTTCCGCAACACATGTCATTTTCAAGTAGAATTCCGGAAAGAATCCGGAATTTCCGGAACGGTAGGCATGTCTACTATATACTAACCTTGCTCATAGCCAGTTGAAGACACTTTCTTAGATCAAGAATAAATTTACTCAAGATCCACATCCCAGGGACAAAAAGTTGCCCTAACCCATGAGGCATTCCCTTCAATAAAAACCCCATTAATGCTTATTTTGTTCTTTTCTCTTTAAAAACAAAAAAAACCCAATTTCAACAACAACAAAATAAAATTTTCTATCATTAAAAAGAAGAGTGGTGACCTCAATGTTTGCAATAATCAGGAGAAGTAAACACAGTTATATTTTTGATTAAGTAAATCCCCATAGTCCTTCAAACACAGCTTTGTCAAACTCATTAATTTTTCCCAACAATTTCAAGGAATCTATGCTGGACTTTATATGTTTTTATTGAAAAAGTTCTATATTATTGTATTTTATTTTTTCAACCCCATTGCAAACTGTCACCTCTATAAGTGCAGATAGCAAAGCAAACAAAAAAAGGACCTGCAGAATTAATTCCCCATCCATATTTTTCTATGTAAAAGTAGAGTTAAGTGTCATGATTTCTATTCACAGCTACCTTAGATGACTGGGCTTTTGATGAACAATCATATGTCTTTGGTACTTGAATTTTGAATTGAAAGACTTTTCACAACCATCATGAGGACACTCATATGGAACAGTGCTGTGACTATCAGCTTCATGAGCCAAACATTCCTCTTTGCTGTTGAACATTTGCTGGCAAAATGTACATGTATACTGCTTCAGGTTTTTGGAAACATCAGAAGTCTTTTTACTTCCTCTAGGCCGACCACGACTCCGCTTTAATACAGGTGGTGAAGAGGCTTCCTCATCAGTAGACTCTAACAAGGTTGCTGTTGTGGGTATAAGGCTCTCTGAGGGAAGGCCAGCTTCCTCACCATTTGCTTCTTCTGCTTGACATGGTAGCATTGTATGGCCATTTTCTACTACTACTAAGGCTGGAGCATCAGGCAGAACTTTTGGTAACCTTTCTCTGCGCCTCCTTGCTCCTATAGTGTCAGGCAATTCTTCCAGTTCTTTACACACATGAGAATCTAACAATGAGAGCCTTTCAAAACTAGTATTACAAGTGTTGCAAACAAATGTGCTTGTTCTTGAAGATCTGTCAGATATTTGTGTAATTTCATCAAGCTCAGATTCAACACATTTTGGCACAGTTGTAGATATTTGAACCTTATGAGACTTTCTTACTCTTCTCTTGGTTGTTTTCTTTTGAGAGGTATCTGAAAAAAAAGCAAGCAAGAGGCAATGATATTTCTGTGGGTGCAATTTTTACAGTTGTATGGCATCACCAACAAATAAGTTGGCAGGAACAAATTTTGTATGTAAAAACCATATCTTATAATATTTGGGAATGTCTGGCAAACACAATTTGGCACAGCCAGAGGGGTTCAAATTCATTTTTCTGAATCCAATTTTGCTACAAAACATCACAAGTTGTCTAATTTTTAAAGATATTAAGGGCACTTAATCTTTTCAAAATTTTATTAAATTCTTCTTTTGGTTTCTTTTTTCATTTTATTTTTAAAACAAGTCTCATGCTTAAGAGCATTAGGAAACAGAGAGTGGTTCCTGAGTGTTTTTGGCTTTTGGCATCTTGGAGTTGTTTGCCATTGCTTTCCTTGCTGCCTTTACATTTTTTTGGTTTTGAGACACTACCTGCATATTTAGTGCTGGGTAGACATAGGAGAGTGATGAAAAACATACCTGGCCTCGACTTAAACTTGAACATGATAGCTCTCACATAGTAGGAAACCACCCCACTAGATAAGCCACCATTCCTCTTTTTATTTTGTATCACTAATAAGATGTCCATAAATTTTTGGGTTGAATTTTAAAAAAGAATGTTTTAATAAATTAACTGTATATGTCTTAAGGCTAATCCTGATAAGTTGGATGTTGCATGTAACACTTTTGAAAAAAAGAATTTGAATTTTGGTTTTTCCCCTTTTCATTGCATTTTATAAAAAAAGTTAAATAATCTATATCTTGGCATGTTATGTCTTGGGACCAATCCCAATGAGTTGGATATTGCGTATCAAACTTTTGAGAAAGTGAAATTTGTTGGGGTTTTTTTTTTCTTCTTCACATTTTTTTTAAAACCTTAACATCTCATACCATGAATCAGACAACTTATTTTATGAGATTAGCCAAAACTACTTAGTACAATTCAACACAATTCAACTGTGAATTGTAGATCAGTATTGCTTTTCACCCTAGACATTACCACATCTATTGAGATTTTTGCAAACTTCTATTGCTTGGGGTTTTGGATATTCAGCATAAAAAAATCCTTAAATGTTGGCTCCAATCTATTCTGCTGTTGTGGTATACAACAGAATATTATTTGAACTCTGATTGCTCCAAACAGACCCTAAATCCCTTACATGTAAGATTATTATCAATTCAAAAGAGAATATCCATATTTTGCATACCATCAGCTGGCACTGGATGCAGAATATTTTTCCCTATGGCTTTCGCATAAGCAGCTGCATACCACACTCGAAGTTCCACTCCAGTTGGTATATCCTACAAGAAATGAATGGATGATTCTACAGCAACAAAATTCCTGCAGTAAAGGTCATGTGACAACACAAGATCAGAAAAAATGTTTCGTAAACCTCAGATACCTCAAACATGACTTGACACAGACATCACTGACTCAGTAAATTTATTTCTTATTAGCTTATTCATTGTTCAATTTCTATACAAAATTCATTTTTCTAGAAACAAATAAAGGGGAAAAAGAACTCATTTTCCAGTTTAAGGAAAATCAGACACTTCCACTGTAACAAAAATGTACTATACATTTTATCTACAGATGTGAAACTTTGACGCTTTCAAAAACAAAATTTGGACATAAATAAGATAAGAGAGAATATCATGGAAAGAAAAGATCCCAAATAAAAATGCCCACATTTCTCGATCTCGCCATGCAGATTTTTAAAATATTATTAAGAAAAAAAGTAAAAGCTACATTAATCACACAAAAAGACATAAAAAATACAGAAACATATTGGTAGGAAAAGTTGTAGGCATAAAACCTAGAATGGAAACATCTACATTACAATAAAAGAATGGAGTGAAATGGCAAAAATCACAATAGACCTTCTTGCATAGATGTAGCCTGAATAGATAAAAAGACAGAGTGATCAGAAAATCAAACCCATAGCAAGATTTCCAAATAAAATAAGTCAATAGCTCCCTATTGATCATGATAGAACTTCATCTTTAATCTGAGGAAAAAGCTAGACTATAATTTGTCTTTTCACTTCAAATTAAATTTTTCCTACTTTATAATAGATGTTAATTGCCAATTAGCCTAGTTTAAGACTGTTTCTTTGTTACTCTTGTTTATAAAACTATTAAGACTCTTCCCCAATTTCCCAATTCATGCCAACCTATGCAGAGGTGGATGCATTCTGCTTGCCTTGTCTCTTAAATTTTCATAGGACCTGGTCACAGGATAATAGTGCAAGGCCATCAAGCAGCCATTTTCTTTCCCAGATTTAAAGCTATGCACAATGTACAACACCATATTCAATGAATGATTTTGTCTAACAATAGCACTTGCTAGCTACCTGGTTTACACACTCACTCACTCACT
>BLXT01002860.1:670832-681977 GCA_019648995.1 Plakobranchus ocellatus
AAAAAAAAACCAAAAACCAGAGAGGTAGATACAGAGGAGGAAAAAGAAGAAGAACGAGAGAGAGAGAGAGAGAGAGAGAGAGAGAACATACAAAAAAGATTAGATATTTGCTGAGATAAAGAAAACAGAGAGAGATAAAGTAAGATAAATAGAGAAAATTGCAAACCAAAATCTATATATATATATTAAGAGAGTGAAATGTGATAGACATGTTATTACACTCTCAAAAACGGTAAACAATCTTTATAACCTAAATTGTTTTGATGCCATGGGTGTTGCTCAGTCACGGGGTAAGGACAATAAATCCAAAATCATTTGATTTTTAAAGATCTTAATTGTACGTGTAACCAATTAGAGTTCTTTATGCAATTGCATGAATAATCACAGCCTTTTCTATTCCTAGTCCAGTCCAATAACTTTTATCTGCTCCTCTGTGTCCATCTAAAAATGATGAGTAGGAGATTTGTCCTTGATAAAGGACATTATTAGTTGACTGATGGATCAATAATTCAATCATATTTTTTCCATTATTTTTACTTTAACTATTGACCCCTATCATCTTGTACTTTATATATAAAGCCTGATATTTCAGTGAGTCCTGATTCAGAGAGTGGAATGAGTTTAATTTCCGCAACTTCATGCTTCTCTGTCAAGTTCACAATATAAATACGAAAATCTTTTTTTCCTCACCTTTGTGACAAATGGTCTCTGTGTTTGTTATTGAGGCTAGATCTAGATTACATAGTTGCTGGATAATGTAGATCAGTTTTTTCCTATGTTACACTATAAATACATGTATACACCGTATATTTCTTGATGATGTCCACAGTGCTTTGCACAGCATCACGTTTTCTCCAGTATCTTGCAACTTAGTTGTGAGCTGTGAGCCGGGCTCATAAAAAGATCCGGAGGACTTAGGAGAGTTAAGCTTAGTTACAGCAGCTCACACCTGCTACCGTCAGTCAAGCACCTGTAATTGGGTAACCGTGCATGCAGGCACGTGTTAGTGACAAAACTGACAATCTGCTTTCTTTACATCAATTTATTGCCAAAACTACTCAGAGTACAAACATAGTTCTTCCACTCATTTTTATCCTCTGAATTTGTTTTTTATGACAGAATATAATTGGTGTTTTGTAAAAAATTGTGTAAGTCTCATTTACAAGTTAAAGTAACCTACAAATAAGCATGATTTTGCACTTTAAATTTAAACAGTTCTTTTTTAAATGTCTTTTTTTAAAAATCAACTCTTGCAATTTTAAAAACGGGTTTTCTGTTTGAATCTATAGATATTTGTGTTTTATCAGAAATAAGTTTCATCGCGTTAACAAATAGTCAATTAAGTGAACTTGCTGTTTACATTTTTTACTTCTTTTGCTTAGGATAACTCAGTATGGAGCATTCCTTTGAGAGCCACACACATTATGTGCAAGGACTATGTCAAATTTGTCGTAATCTTTGTATTACCAAAAAAAAAAAACAAAGATAAAAAAAAACAACAGACTGCACAAATGTGCTTAACTGTCTGGAGACATGTTACAGACTTACTGACTAAATGTTAATGAAACAATGAGGAAACATATTCAAAGTTTATGTGTGTAAAGCGTTTTGCTTTGATTAACTCTATTAGAAAAATGTGCAGTGTGACTACTTTAAACAGAGCAAAACAACTAGATCTATTTCTTAAGAATAAGGATATGCGGTGTGCCTACGAACCAACAAATCGAGAACATTGTATATTATGCAGCCATCATAACAGCTTAATGCAAGGTTGTGTGAATAAAACTGCGATTATGCCTGGGCCTTCTCCTACACCTTCACATTCACTAAGTGCGACAGACCTCAATACAGAAACAAGCAGCCCACATTTTGATAACACAACAACTCATCCAAATTTGAAAAAAATCGTAAGGGTCAATTTTAATTTTTGACTTTGTCAAATATGTCGGCCATTGTATATTATTATCTATAATTCCATGATTTTCTTGTACAGAAAAAAAACATAACTACCTCAACTACTACTTCCACTCTTTCTTGAACAATCCAACTGTCTAAATCTGTTTCATCTTAACTTCAAATAAGTATGAAATATTTTTCATAGTTTTGTTGTGCAATGAAAAGAAAATAACTTGAAACCTGAAAATACACTCAAGCTAACAATCGAACATGCTACCAGCTCTAAGGTTGGGCTGACCTCCTGCTGACCTCGGTCAGACGGTGCTGGCCTTAGAAACCTAAAATGCTAGCTATAGGCAAACACTTTTATGATAGACTTATCTCTGATGTCAAAGATGTTACTCATAAAGGATCTTATCAGCTTTTCTTCTGCCCTTTTAGAAATCTGCTTTTTTCCTTAACAATGATACGATGTTTTTTAAGTGTGGTTTCATTCTTTTCAAGATGATTATTCACATTATTAGTTAGCATCAGGTTGTGTGATGGTTTGATGAATTATCAAACTCAAATTAAAATCAAGGCCCACATTTTTTGCTTTTTACAAATTGTTTCTTAAAATAAAAGTTGTTCCAACAATGTTTCCTCTGTAGTATTTATGATAAGTAAGTTAAGAAGCTTCAGTAGTCTGTAAGGAGTTGGATATTTGTTTTAAATAAGGTGGATTTGAGGTTTATTAAAATTATATATGAGCGCAGAATTTTTCCCCATCTCATAAAATGCAACATTTTATTTTTTGTAGGCTCTCATTCATGTATGAGTCATTTTACTAGAACGTTTTTCAAGAAACCCATTATGGTTTATCACAAATGTTCAAAATTTCCCAGCCTGCAAACCAGTACTGCACAAACATTTTAACAAAAGTTTTTTAATGTATAAAGATCCATGCAAATATCACTAAGTGGTCAAAATCAAATAGGCAAATGTCACAATCTTCTGTCAAATAAAATGACCTGTTAACTTTTATTTGATATCACAGGAGCATCAGATGACCATGCAGTGTCTGGATGAAAATGGATATGACAGGGCAAAATGTGACAAATTCTTTGAAAACTACAGAAACTGCAAGAAGTTTTGGGTGTGTATATGATGTCATGAAATGTGTACTAAAATATGTACACTTGATTAATGTGTTCATTGATAGGGGTGTTCTTTGTTGTTTTGTGGCATCTTAAGCCTAAAGGGTATTCAGGGAGTTGTTATTCTTGTCTTGTGACGTCATAGGCTTGCACAGTAACTGTGGTTTAGTTTTTGTATTTATAGTCAGTCCATGGCAAGATGATCTTAGGCTTTCAGGCCCTCTATCAGGCCAGGGTGCCAGTGACAGGGCTCAAATCTGTGACAGAAGGGTCCCTGGTGATCTAAGGGGGGATTCACTGTCCATTGTGCCCCAAACTATGAAGTCATATATATCTTGTGATGCTGTAGGCATAAAAAGAAAGAGGAAAAATGAAAAAGAAAATTATGCTAGATCTTGCTCTATTGATTGAGACAAGTGAAGGAACAGTGTTAAGTTGTATTTTTAAATAAATGTTCCAAAATTTTTGTTAATGATAACAAATTACTGTGCTATTTTTTCTCCTTATGTCTAATTAGCGAAATATGGTAAAGATGTATTATTTTGTAACTTTTGTTCTTCACTAAGAGTTTTATAAATTGTGATAAAGAATGTCTAAACAGTTTAAATGAAATATTGTGTGAAAGGTATTACTTTTGAAATATTAAACATAAAAAAAACATAATAATGATTTTATTACATAATGAAAATCTCCTAATGCAAAATGCATAGGAATTTACCAAAACTTTGAATTAAGAGGATCAGGATTGTTGCAATTTTTTGTCAATCTTTCCTGGAGCGATAAATGGAATTCCTTTTTAGAAGAGTTCCCTTTTTTGTTCAGCTGTTTCCCAAACTACATACCTTTAGCTTTGTCTCAACTGAGGTTTGTTTCTCTCTTCAAACAGAGGTTTGCTTTGATTGACATTAAAGGGATAATGAATTTATAAGACAAGTGGAAGATAGGGAACAAATTAGTCTATGAGCTTTATGATGGTATTGGCTTAGTATTAAAAGACTCAAGTCCCATTCATGTAGGATTTTGAGAGCAATGTACAGTGGAAACTCCTTAATTCAAAATGCCAGAAAGTGGACCAAGAAAAAGTACAGATACTTTTTAAGATTACAAAGAAAAAAAAAATCTGGGGGATAAACCTTCTGATAGCTATCTCAACCCTTCCATTACAATGAATCTGTAATTTTCTCAATCCACTAAAGACAATGGAGCTACTTCCCTTGAATTCAGCCAATGCTGAGTAATTTCCAACGAAAAAATCTCTTTGGAATCTGCTTGTATAGGCTAGGCTTTATTTACAAAGTTTTATGATATCACAAGAAACATTTTTTGTAGAAAGTTGAATGGTAAATTTGAAAAAAGTAATATTTTTAATTGTTTAATATTTTTCATTATTTATATATCTTTTCCTTACACGTATGGTAACATGAGTCAGCATAGCTCTATTAAAATTATTTGCGAATGGTAACGGAGAGGTTAATAAAAATTTGTGAAAAATGGTCCGAAAACAAAAGTACGTATTGTGCTTAGCTATCACATGACTTTCTTACTTCTTTTCAAAGTATGCCATGTAACTCACACATGGGCAAATTTAGAATTTGGTGCTCAGTTCAATGAAGTCTTTGTTTCACTGGCATCTGCCAGCTAAAGTAGATGTCTTGAGATCAGTCTAATTGAATCAGAAGAGGGATTATTGAATGCTTTAAGTAAGTTTAATTAAGTTACTTGTAAGAGTGTAAGTCATTGAGACAGATGAAACTCTTTCTTGAATCTTTGCAGTTTATAAAGAAATGTTGATTTTGACCCATATGAATTTTCAGATTTGAAAAAAAATAATTTCATATTTTGAAGAAGACAAAAATTAAGTTTAAAAATGTTATCTAAAATCTTTTGCATGCAATATCTAACTCATTATGGACTGGTCTCAAAACACATCTTGGATAAATGTGAAGCATTCACAGAGTGCAGAAATATAGCTGCTTTACTTCAAACATTTTTATATTTTGAATTTTTAAAATTTATCCTAATAAAAGTACTATGTACCACCATTTAACAACTTTTATCTACACTGAGATAACCCAAAATCTTCTGAATATACTGAATTTATTTACTTCAACAGTCATGGATTGCAGCTGAGAGAAAAAGAAAAGGTATAACACCATATCTGCCTGCACCAGAGGACAGAGATGCAGTGAAGAATGAATATATCCATTTTATGCATGAGACATAGCACTAAATATGAATGCATGTAGTGTATTTAAAAGACTGCCTTGTCTTCAAAGCTATTTTCATGACAGAAACCTACAATTGAACTCCCTAAATACTTGCCTAAATTTGCAATGTAATGAAGTTTGTGCAGCATTAGCGATAGTGAATAAAAGAGCTGTTTCAGTATTTAGGATATTGATTAGCTCTCAGCTCACATTTGCCTTTTTTCACCCAAAGCTGCTAAATATTACATTTCTATTTTACAAAATTTTTGTAATTTTTAGGAGGATTTGACTTACTGACTGCTTTTATGCCTTTACTTTTTCTTTTGTTAGAGATTGTAATAATAAGCTACTAAGACTCAAAAGACTCTCATAATAATAATAATAATAATAATAATAATAATAACATAAATGTAGATGGTATACTTTACAAGCATTTAAGGGCAAATCAGAAAGTTATATCTAACCTTTTTTTTTTCCATTAATTCATGCAAAGAACTCTGCTTACTAAGCAACATAATTTTTTCTAAAAAAATTGTTTTACTTTTACTTTCTATCTTCATCTTTTTATTATGCAATAGAAAATCCCACCTCTCTTTCCATCATCCATATGACCATTGAGTCTGTACGTATATGGCAATCACTATTTAAGTGGAAATATTACATTATTATCCACTCTCCACCTCTACAAACCCTCTGCTTACAGCTTTAAGTTGAAATTGCCATAAGTACTACAAGTTGTATTTCGGACACAGCTACAAGCTCCAAATGAGGCTTTTTAAAAAAGAATTTGGATACTGTTTCAGGTTCTTTCATTCACACGACTAAGGGTGAAATAAAGCATGGAGCTATGTTTTTTCAGTTTATAAATCTAGATATTGACAGTCAAAGTATATCTTTTAAAAAGAGTTATATTTTTTTACAATACCTGTATTGTTCCTTCTCAAATCTACTAAACAGCGATCACTTGAGTTATAATGTACAAATTTAAATTGATTGAAGACAAAAATGTCAGCTTTAGTACACACACACACAAAAGAAGAAATAAGAAGTAACTTTTTTTTAGAACATTGTTGGTTTAATTAATTTTTTTTTAATGATCTTGAAAATGAAAGTTTTGATTTGAAATTTACCTGGTACAAAAAAAATTCCAAATGATGCTGAATCAATGAAAGTGATTTTGTGCCTTATTGCGTAATGTATTATCTATGAAAAAAAATTTTGTGCTTGTTCTTGTCATTGTTTACATTGCTCTTGTGCTACATGTATTTCTCAGGCAACAAAATGTAAAAAAATAACTAAAAAAGAGTGATACATATATGTATAGAAGGTTTGTGAGTGTGAGTTTGTGTGATAGTGAAATGTGTTGTATTTTTGTATTTTTAAATAGTTTCTTTCAATAAGGAAAGCCTGCATATTTATGAATAAGTGTGATGTCATTATGATTTCAACAATGGCAGTATGGAATGTGTTTATACTAGAAGAAAGAAGCTTGTTTTTTTATGTCGCGATGTTTTAAAAAATAAATGACTCATTTCTCAAAATATATGGCTGTAGAAAATCTTAATTTGGTTGTGTTTTGGCAAATGCATATACGTGTGCATGGTTTCACCATTTTTTTTTTTTTGTCTCAAATCATTCCAAACCAACACATTTTTTCTTCCAGTTAAATCAACTTAAGATAAGGCTTCATTTGATTTTAAAAATGTTCAACCAGACACCATATTTGAACCCTACAGAAAGGATGTCAGACTTTCCTTCAGAAGTTAAACCCCATTCATATGGAGGCAGTTGAAAATGTTACTGAGTTTTTTTTTTGTTTTGTTTTTTAATTTATGTTGTGCATATTCAGATTGAGTATGCACAGCTTTATCAAAGAGGAATGTTTGACTATTTTTAGATCAGGTGTCGGGTTACATTTTTATTATTTGCTTTTTCCTTACTCACAGACTGTATTGGATTTTCATCCCCTCTGAGTGCACCCCAGGTTCTATCAATGAGACATAAATTGATATTCAGATTCACGGACTTGACATTCAGAAATAAAGCTGATATTTTCAATTTTTATGGTCAATAGAAAGTTTACAAGAAAAATATGACTAAACATAAATAGTGACCCTCAAAATAAATGCCATAACAAAAGAAAAAAAATCATATTTCATTAACTAAGGCGGACAGAATAAAAATGAAGTTTGCAAATGTTTGTCAGATATTGCTCTTTATACCATACTTGAACAGATTATTGTTATTGAACAGTCTTTAAAATATTACTAAAAATAATGAGGAACAGATCTGTATGTGAGGCAAACATTAAGAATTATTAGGATTTTAGCAAAGCCTTCACAAAATTTATATTTAACTAGTTTTATCTTCAAAGACACAAAGTAATGATAACTTTTATTAATTTTTAGAATGTCTGAGTTGCTAAACCTTTAAAGAATAGAATGAAAAGCAAGAGAGTTTATAACTTTGCTTCATACCAAAACCTGTCCTTCTTATATTCAAGCTCATACTATATAGATTATTCATTAAAACCAACTCCTTCAAACTGTGAGTATGGTATAAAGTGAATACCTGACAACATTCTAGATACCTTATTTTTAATTTTAATTAAATACCTTTGTTAAGATAATTTGATTATATGTATCATTACTATCAATACGATTATTGGTAATTAGGCAATTTTTATGGCGCTTATTTTAAGGGTCACTCCTTATGTTTTGTTATATTTTTCTTGTAAATGTTTCAAAAGGCTATGAAAATTGAAAATTTCAGTTTTATTTCAAATGTCAAGTTTGGGAATCTGTTAACTGAGTGATGAGATATAAAAAACTTAAACTTGACAACAATGTCTAAAAAAAAGATTTGACAACAATGTCTAAAAAAAAGACATTTTTTTTTTTTGATAATATTCTATAACAATACATGGAAAAATGCAATATATATTTTTATTTTAATCATTATTTTTTTAAAAAATATAGTCAATTATCAAAAAACAGTACTACTTTTACACAGATGGATTTGTTAACTAATTGTTTTGAATTTGTAATGCATCTGGCTTATCAGGGCTCCTTCAACAAAGTGTTAAAGATTCAATAACTACAAACTTATAGACATAGGCCTATATAGCAAAATGTAAAATGCACTCTACCTATCCTATTGCCTTGTTGCCGCGAAACGTCACTACCGGCCATCACCTGGTTTCCGGGCTCTGGACCACTAAGACGTTACTGCATTTTTCTGTCTAAACACTAGACCAGCGTGTCAACGATTTAGCCCATCTTTTCAAAAACAGTTTTGTAAAAAAATCGGAGTCTATTGCATTTCAACCTGAGATACCCTTGGGTAGATTTAGAAACATGAAGTAGAGCGTAGGATGAGATTTTTATTGCTTAATTTGATCCGTTTGAACTGTATTATCGAAAATGGAACTGGTCGGCCTAGCAAGCAACCGTAGATCTAATCTCAAATTTTTTAAATCTGATCATACATTATGGAAAAATTTTAGAGTCAATAAGCAGTCATAAAGGGCGAATCAATCTGTGCAATAATAATTCTAATTTGTATAGCTATTAATTTTCTATTTAGTCTGAATTTTTTTTACATAGATCTAATAGAAACCCCTTAATAGCGTTGACCGGGCAACAGTTAGTAGTGGCTAGCGTCACTATTCAAGTTCTGAAAAAAACTTAAAAATAGTATTGTGCAACAAGGCAATATATCAACATTCTGCTTAAAAATTAATATATGGATATTCATATGAAGTCTCAATTTCCTAGTTTCTCCTTTTCCTACTCTTCCTCTTTTGTATACTTTTTAGTCTCCGTATATCGTTTTCCGCACTTCTATCAAATTTTTATGACAATCCTTCAGGTTTCTTTGAATTTCTTGGTAAGAATTTCTAGGAAATCTTCTTCTTTACCTTTCCTGCGACTCCCCCCCCCCCCCATAAAAATTCATAGTTATTCTATTGTTGAGAATTCTGTTTTTTTTGGTTTTTTTTTAGAAAGTCCTCTCCTTTACCTTTCCTGCTGACTCCCCATGGTTGATCTTTGTACAGGGGGTGCAAAATGAATTCCACATTATAATTGAAAAAAGTCGGGGGGAAGACAGAATTGCTCTTTTTGAAGGGGCTGATGGAAGCTGCCCTTTTACCTGAAGGTAGTTGATGGAGTCCTGGTCTTGTTCCTACTTTTTGCATGGCTTGCCTGAGGAACATGCGTAATGTTAGTTGCTTCACTCATGGCACCCGACTTGTCACCATAGGATTTCTTTCAAAAGTGACCTATAGACCATATTGTGTGGTGGACAGTAACGACTTGCTAGAATTCGAACATCTCAATATGCTGAACAGATTTTTTTCTCTCTTTCCCAACACAAATGACACACAGTGGTAGAGGACTAATTGTGATACATCCAGCCTGATACTGACAGAAGCAGCGTGTATTTCACCCTTGAATGAAAGATTTGCACTAGATAAGTTCTGTCTAGACATTGCAGATAATCATTGCATTGTACTCTTGTAGGCATCATAAAATTTGGGGAATCTCTCATCATTAAAACAATTCTTGGCACTGCAGTGTTTCGCGGTGCCTCACTGCAAGACCTCCCTCACATCACTGTAATTATGGCTGTAGCCTTCCCTTGTTTGCTGGCGCATTGGCTATCTCATTGTCACTGATCCTGACTTGGGAAGGTAGCCACTGAACCACAGTCTGCAAGGAGTCCGTTTAGTGACACTAAATCTAGTAAAAACTAACATCATAGCTTCTCTCCTGTTTGCCCAACCAAGTCCACCCAAAGCATGCACTAAAGCCCAGCAGTCAGTAAAGATTACCACGACAAGGAGTGATGCCTTCTGGCGATTACCAGCACCCTTAAACACTCAATGATGGCCTTAAGGGCAAATGCGGCACTCAGGGGTGATTTTCTTTATTTCTTAAATGATACCTTTATAAAGGGTTTATTTGTTACATGTCACCCCCAAAAACTGATATAAACAACCAAAATGACTTTTTTTAATTACCGTTGGCATGGCAACAAAAAAAAATGTTGGCCATCTTGGATATAAACATAATTTTCAAAGTCTCATAACTTCGGAACTAAATAAGATATCAACTTTTTCTAAAGAAGAATATATTTTTATGCTAAATTTGAGGGTTTTCACATGAGCTTTTGTGTTCAGACAGAAATTTTCATGAAATTTTGAAATATATATATATATAAATAACATCAAATTTTTGGATACAGAAATAATTATAAAAAAACATTTACAGATACTATTCCAAAAAATCCTACATGAAAAGCAAGATATTACTAACCTAAAACTTCATGGCAAGTTTCAGACAAATCTTATGAAAAACACCAAAGTTATGAGAAAATGGCTGATAAAGTCTGAGCAAAAATATTTTGGTTTTCTGACGAATTATGCAAGCTCCATATAATGGGCATCCTTCAGCTCTCTCAAGCTCTCTTTGTTACACCCGTCTCCTTTTGGCCATTTTTTTATGTCCAATTCATGCTGGCGGTCATAGTGCACTAAAGTGGCTGAAAATTTTACTGAAAAGCCAATAAAGCACTAACATAGTTTGTACTAGCATAAGAAAGGATGACCACAGGATAGCTGTGACGTTAGAGTTTCGCCTTGACCAAGACCTCATTGGGCGGTAACAGCTTGCAGGGCTGATGGTCGCGCACAAACTAAGGGGTCGGAAATCTCCATAGCTGGAGTAAAAACTGTGGGAGCTAGGATAGATGCCTCATGGTAATGGTTATGAATGGAACTTGATTGTTGGAAAAATTTGTCTAAATTTGGATGTCTATATACGGAAATGTGGTTCCTTGGAAGAATGCTGCGAATCTCATGGACAGCAAAGAAGACAAATGACACAGTTTTAGAGGAAGCTCAT
>BLXT01002860.1:746818-757041 GCA_019648995.1 Plakobranchus ocellatus
CCTACTTCCTTTTCCTACCATTCTTCCTATACTTTGGTGTTTTTTGAGTCTAAGCGCAGGCTGAAAGCACTCTAGTCTTTTTTTCCTATCTATGATTGAGAGAACTTCATCTTGTGAAGTGAAATCTTGTACATCCAGTAGATTATTATCCTAATTTCAGTGTTTTAGCTACTGATATCAATTTGTTTTTATTCAAATAGATTAGTTTTGCTATGAAATCGTTGCCATCATTAGATCTAGTCTATATCTAGACATATTTAGATCTAAAATCTAGGTCAAGATGTATAAAATGTGATATAATTCCAATGTTATGTAGCTAAATTCACAAAAATTGTACAATAACAAAAATCACACACCTATAAAGCACATTTATTCTTCTTTTCAATGATACCAATTTCAGCTCTGTATCTTACTCATGTCAAAAGTTATCAAAGTGTAGGTAACGCATAGTTAAATAAGGATACAGTCTCATTTGGGCCTGTGACCGATGGTGGAAATGTTGTGTGGCCATAGGGGGAAAAGGGGTGCGAGCATAAAGAGTTAAGCCATTTAGAACTATCAATTTTGAGAAACAATTATTTCTTTTGCTCTTGTTTGAAAACGTTAATTCTAAAGTAAAGTTGAATGTTTTGATAAGTTGAATGTTTGGATGAAATAAAGACAAATACTAATTCAGGATCTGCTGCAGGTTAGGAGATCTAGGTTACATGATTTATAAGTTGTATAGAGAATGCAATGCATCTGTAGCTACCTCATGCAGTTTGAAAAAGAATTAAGTGTAGGACTTATTACGTGCTGCGCATGTCAACTCTTTTTTTCTGTAATTTATTTTATAATTTTTTTCCAAAGACATAACAGTTACTACGCATGCAGATCTTTTGTTTTTACAAAAATGGATCACCCAGCTTATTATTACAATTTTCTTCTTCTCAAAGAATCACAAATGAATTATTATGTCAAGGAATATATCTGGGGACCTTAGCTGAGACTGGATGCATTTCTATTAGAACATTTTTTCTTGTAATGCTGTTCTCTTGGGAGCATTAAAGAGAAACATATCTGTTAAAATGTTTTTTTTTTTGGTTTTTTTTAAACCACTGCTTTCAGTTCTCTGAAATTTTGTTTTGTGCAGATGAGCCAAAAATTGCAGCAAAGGTACAACTTAGAGAGAAATTTCTGCTGTAATGACCAGACATCCTAGGCAAGTCATCAAGGTAAGGATAAGGTAAAGTGTAGAAGATTTTTGCGAAAATGACTACAGATATTAATCACTTGGGCAAATTAGGGTGTAAATGATTTCTGCAACAATGAGTAGGGATTTTAGTCAGTTGGACAAGGTAGGCTAGATGAAAAATTTCTGCAACAATGACTAGCAATCTTCCTCAGTTGGACAAGGTACAGCTTTCAAGATTTTTGCAGGATTAATTATGCATTTTAGGCTGCCTAGTGAAGCAATTCAGGATAGAAGTTCCGTTGTAAATATTGAAAAAAGAATTAGAATAATCTGAAACAGATTTATCATTGGTTGTGATGGCTAAGGTTGCAATGTTGTCAGAGTCTCTGTTTTTATGCTGCTGATGATAGTTGGATAACTGGCTTTTGGAGCGTTTATCGTAATAGCTGCTTCAAACAAAATGAGGTAGCAATTGTTGATTTTCTTGCTGTGTCTGCTGCCTTATGAGATGTAAAAGGCTATTGGTGTACTTAAAATTTCAGTGTGTCTGTCTGAAACACAGAAAGAAAAAAGACTCTATGAATGGTATAAAATATTGATTTGGCTTTGGTGCTGATGTCAATCAAATGTGCCAGCAGAGAGAATCTTCACTCATACAACTGATGGCTCCCATTCTGTGACAATGATAAAACTATATACATGTATTGCTGTCTATGTTGATAACTGTAGTAACTTAAAATTTTGCAAAATTGCAATATTTCTGCCTTAGGCTGCCCTCTACCCTGTGCATACATTGATAAAGTAATTACTGCAGTAATTTCAAATTTTGCAAATTTTAATACTTCAACTCTATGATCTCCTTGGCTCTGTGCATATCTTTTCCATGTATTAAAGCTGTACTGTGTTTGGTTATATACAGCAAAATGTTTTTCAGTGGCCTACCAAAAGCTTGGATGGAATGAGCAAAAGCAGCCACTAAGCTGCAGTTTGGCTTATTCTTTAAAGCTAGATTATATACTGAGTGACTCCTCCACTGTTGGTATTCTGGTAAGAAACACTTAAAATGCCACAACTAATGTTTAAAAGTAGACTTGTTTCAGTGTCAATATATGATCAGAAAAAAAAAAATCTATAAAAAATTTGCCCAGAATGCTGCTTGCTTTCACAATGATGACCGTATACAGCACATTAACAACAATATTTGAAATAAGCTTTAATGGACCAAAAAGTTAGGCCATCATGCACTACTTTTGGATTTCTGCTGCTAGCAGTGGCTCTGTCCATGATAAAATCAAATGAAATAAAAAAACTGGTGCCTGATCCATCAAGATGACATATAAGCCTAGTTATCTGATTTTTATGGTGTTGAAAAATGAATTTATAAATACACTGAATTTACACAAATCGTCTGGTCAATAGATAAAACATGATTCTCGATTTTCTTAAAAATGTGTTCAGTTAATTTGGTCTGACCACAACAAAAATCATATATATTATTGAAAAGAGTTAAACATTAAAATATAAACATTAAAATCTGCTTAGAATTCTAACATAAAAATGAGAAAGTAAAAAGGAAACTTTGAGCATTCTAAAATATGTATTTGAAAAAAATGTTTACAGGTTTTTATCCTCCAACAAATTATAGAGTTGGCAAAATAAATAGTAACAAGTTAACAGCAATGACAATAGCAAAAAAAGTAAAAGTGAAGAATATATTAAATGAGTATGGCTAAATACACAGTTATCATAGTAAGCTGAAAAATTTCAGAGCATATTTACCTGCACTAATTTACAAGTGATCCACACCTCAGCATCACTCCCATTTTGTACCTCTGCTTTTAGGCTGACATGCTCACCACACACAAAGGATGTTCTGTCAAGTGTGGCTCTCAGTAGAAGTGGCCCTCTGCCACAGCAGAGACTGCAAGAGTTTCGCTTAGCCGTGGAGGACACAGGGCTCTGAAATAGTTTGTTGGGAGTTTTTTTTTAAATTGAGCGAATTGAATGAAGAAAATATTAGGCATGTAAGGTACAAAAATTTCATATAATACAGTTTTATAATACTCTACTTAGAAAACAAAGAGTTAACATGCATGCCTTCTGTTGAAGCTAAACAAATAAAAAGAAACTATAAGAACATGTATTATAATATGCAGAAAAAAAAATCTTAAATTGTTCTTTAAGTGCCAGACATGAAGCATATTATAAATTAACAATGTATTAAACAATGTATTCATTCCTGAGCTGTATGCTTATTTGGAGAAACAAGCTATTCTTTTCTATAATTTGATCCTGTTTTTTTTTGTTTTGTAAATTATAAAATGCCTCTACTTTTGAAATTTCCATGTGAATTATTCTTTATCCTCCCCCTTAGAGTTTTAAGTGTGGACATTTAATTCACTAAAGTAGGCTTATGCTGAAAATATAGATAATTGAGAATACAGATTAAAAAAAAAAAAAAATACACCCCACTCGCATTTATTTAGATTGAGAGACCTAAAGAAAAAGAAATGGTGGAATACAAATCTGTTACATTACAGTTAATGATTCACTTTCTTGACATATTAAAGTGAAATTAAAACCATTCTTCCTATAAATCACTATTTCTGTGAACTATTAAGACCTTATGAATTTTGCGTCTTGTTGGTCACTTAAGGTCGGACACAGAAACTACTTTAATTTAACTAAAAAAAACAATCGACTTGACTTTTCTTCCCTTTTGCTATATCTTACACAGATAAGTTTGCGTCAAATCCATTCCTGACAAAAAGGCAAAGTTTAATACCCTAAACCCTTTGGTCCCAGGAATAATTTAGCCCTCATGTGTCATACTTTGCCATTGAAAATACTCAGATTAATTACTTGATAGAAGGAACTGCAATCTCTCATACTCTGAAATTCACCATATCTTTTCTTCAAGTGCAATAAAGTTGATACTTGATATTACACGTCAGCAATAGTTTAGATCTCTTACATTCACAAAATGGTTCTAGGGTACTGTTCCCTCAGACAAGGGCTATGGACATTGATTTTAAGCCTCAAAAACAGAAAAAAGGCATTTGGTGTGCTTTTGAAAAATTCATTGCATATACTTTAGTACTAATGATTCAACCTAAACTCACATCTGATCAAGGACATAGATATACTCAATGCAATTTAAAAGCTTCAACTGCAAAAAAAAGGCACGACCCATGTCTCTGTATTATTATATAAGTCATTCCCATGTCCTCTAACTTAAAGGCATTACTTCAGAAAGTGAACTAGATATTTCAATTGTAAATGGCCTTGCTTTTTTCAAATAAAGCATCAATTTGTGCTAAATGAGCCTATAATTTCATTTCTAAAGAAGAATGAGCTTTGTATGGCATATGCATTTAGGAATACCTGACATTTCAAGAAAATTAAAACAGAATGTCAAAAATTACAAATCAACCAAAGCACTTGTTTTTATTGCAGCTTCCGAGAAATCAATCTTTCTTCAACATTATCTTTTGCTCCTTTAAGTAGATAACTAGCTACTGTTGTGGATCATGCTCTGGGCAGACAAAACCATTGGAAGGCAACTATAGTATCTTCATGAAATGCAGTGTCCAATTTCCTCATTTTCTTTTTTTGCCAAAGTTAAATAAACAATAGGGTCTCGCTGTCCTAAAGTACAACATGTGCAGGAAATGAACCAACTTTATAACTGTACTGTTGAGCACAGGCAGTGCTACACAAAAGCAGTTGAAGTTCTTTTAACTTCAGAGGGTAAAAGGTTCTTTTTTTCTGGAAGATGAGACAATGAATTTGTTTGGTGGGACACAGTTTTGTAAGAAATCAAATATATGTAGTATTTATTGCAGCTGCCAGGCACATCGCTCTTGAAACTAGAAAAGTTAGGTACTTCTTTTTTAACCCTTTTGTTTAAACTACGTCATATCTGGCAATGAGACGTTTTACACTTAGGATTTGTTAATTTGTCTCACAGCCCACTGGAAGTTTAGACAATAATTTGTTTGGTGGGACACAGTTTGTAAGAAATCAAACATATTTAGTATATTGTTTATTGCACCACAATGCTAGGCATACACCTCTTGAAACTAGAAAAGTTAGGAACTTCTTTTTCAACTGACTGTGCTGAATTAGATCTCAAGAAGAAAGCTGAATAATCTTTGGGTGCTATCTGTGGAACCCTTTTGCTTAAACCGCTTCATATCTGGCAATGACATATTTTACACTTAGGATTTATTAATGTTGTTTCACCAGAAACATTTCCACCTATTTCAAAGTTCTATCCATCGTTGGTTTATAAAGGAATTGCTTTTAATTAGCTGGCTAACGCCTAAGCCCTCTAAAATCCCAGCATAAGCATCAGATATTATCAGCGCATGCAATGTGCATGGGGCTGGGGCTTTTTTTTTTTTGTCTTTTATGTGTTGTTAGTTGATTATTTTTTAGTCATTTTATGACCAGATGATCTAAGCTTTGATTGACAAAGTGAAACTTCCGAAGATTAGAAGTGATACAGTAACACTTCTAATTTCAGTCTAAAATTAGGGAAGAAGGCTGCAACTGCAGATATTTATTTCTCCAGTTATGTGAAAAGAAAAAAAAATAACAAAGTGCCGATAAGAAAACCCGTGAAGATTGCACCTGAGCACAATACAATAAGAACAAGCGGTGCGTAAAATGGTGGTCTTTTCTTATGACTTACACTACTGCTGGAATAGTACAAAATGGCGAATGCAGTAAGGCTGCAAAATAAACTTACTAAAAATCTTTCATCTGTACAATCAATGTTGGGCCCGACGATGGTGAAGTAGCGAATGCATTGTGGACAGGAGGCATAAGGAATGTTGAGTGTAACTCGAACATAGTAGCGAATACTGCCGATCTTGCTCTCAAAAGAGCAAGGAAGAGCACTTTCAGGCAGCTGAAAGTGAAAAGGCAGTCGATGGCGGCCCCTTGTCATAATTGGGACGCCTTGATGGGCATCACTATCGTCTGAAGAAGAAAGAAAAGAATAAAAGTAAATCTCCTCCTCCTCCTCCTCCTCCTCCTCCACAACCACCTTCCCCTCCCCCTCCTCCTCCTTTCTCCCCCTCTCCCTCTTCTTCTTCTTCTTCTTCTTCTTCTTCTTCTTCTTCTTCTTCTTCTTCTTCTTCTTCTTCTTCTTCTTCTTCTTCTCCTTCTCGTTCTTCTTATTTGTGTTCTTGAGAAGAGTTAGCTGGCAAAAGTGACAGTGTTTATGTTTATCTCAATATACATGCTCTTCAACTGAAAGCTACTCCTAAAATCTGTACTTTTTGAAGTTTGCTGCAACCCTATCTTTTTGTTCTGCTGAAGCTTCTGTGCCATCTACCTAGAGTGTTGGTTGTGAAAACGGCAGCTTCTTTATTGAAAAACAAATTTCTCCAACAACAAGAGCAATGACAAATCGAAAGGCTGTTTTAAATCGAGAAAAAAAAATGAAAACTCTAACATTGTTGTTTTTCAGTAGCTGAAATAGTGGGTTTTTCCATTTTGCAGCGCAATGCCACAAAAAGAACGACATTATTGAATTGACGCAGTCAAATTCGAAATAAACATTGATGAAACATCGTTTGGATAATGTGTAAATAACTGTGATAACAATAAATACACCAAGCACAAAAAAACAAGTAAAAAGCAAGACAAAAATTTCTCTCTCTCTCTCTCTCTCTCTCTCTCTCTCTCTCTCTCTCTCTCCCTCTCTCTCCATTCTTATTTCCTATCTTTTTTTTAAAGGCCTACTTGTCTTTTTGCATTTCGATATTTAGAAGAAATGACATTTAAAGTTCATAATCTTTCTTCGTTTCACTCTTCTTTTCATCCATAAAAAAGACGAGGAGACGATTATGGAGTTCACACACATTTTCAGATTATAGCAATTTGTATTGAAACGCACAGGTTCTGAGCTCCGTGCAATCTGGCGCATAATCCGAAAATGAAAGGAAAATGAAACAAAAACAGATAAAGATTTCCTAAACATATTTCAATTCACTGAAGACAACTTAAAACCTTGTACAACTACAAGTCTCCGAGATCTCTCATGAAACATCTGCCCATATCTATGACGAATAAATATTTTAACATCACGCCGAGTGCACACAAAAAAAAAAAAAGATAAAAAAAGACAATGTCGAAAAAAAGCAAATATGACAACATAATTATTCATATGAAAAGAAAAATCTGAGAGTGCTTTACTACATTCACTGGCGCCCTAATCACCAATTGAACGTCTGAATCGACAGGCTGTTACCAAGTAACCTGCAAATAATTGTAGCGATGTACACTGAACCACAGATCTGAAAATGTCAATCACCACCTGTTCAGTTTTCAAGATCACATATATCACGGTATGCACAAGGTTAATCGTAAATAGCACTTCGCGTAAAGTAATACCTTTCCCCCATAAGAGAAGTCTTTCCTCTATGTACTGTTCATCTTGCTTCATACATCGCCTCTCCCCTGCTCGGGTAATCTTCCATTCTGCATGAGCTTTGCCCCTGAGCAGGACTTTTATATCTAAAGAAAGAAATAAACACATTGTTTTGGTTAAACAATGCATTTGTAATTCTAGTGGAAATGTACACATGAAATTTAAGGCAAAGAAACATTAGAAAACTATGCAATTATTAATTTAACAAAATACATTAAGTTTGTTTCTATAAACTCGTCTCCGCGATCCACCGGAATAGGAGACAGAACTATTCAGGGATGTAGTGCCACTGGGTTTTCTTTTCTCCTCTCAGAAACAATTAAGATGCAATTTCGAATTTCTATATGACATACAATGTTATTTCTTTCGTCATTTTTATTTAAACATATCTTTTGCAGGGATTGATAAAAAACATTAAAAGAAAATAAGGTCTCCATGCCGTCTTCAGTTTTCAAGAGGTAGTAAATTGACAACGTAACAAAATGTAAATCTGTTGTACTTCCAGCCGTTTATACCATAGTCTGTGGACCCTTTGCCTGGCATCTGAATTCCTAGCCATAGCCCTAAAAGGAGATCTAGTGGCTGCCCTAACTAAGGAAAATATTAATCAGCTTATTCGATGCTGCAATTTTTACTGATTAGGTTGACTTTGCCCAAGTCTCCCTCGGATGAGTTTAAGAAAGCAGAATCTTACTTTAAAGCAGAGACAAAAAAAAAAAAAAAGTCATGGAAAAAAAATACGACTTTTAAGAATAAAATGATTGAAAAAGAAGAAATGATAAGCACACACACTAAGCAAATATGAGAAAACAAATGGAAAAATCACTGAAAAGGCAAATAACTCATAAGTATGATAGACGGAATTTTCTTAAAATGTACGGGTCTCCGAGTTGCATTACAAGAAATGAGCTGAGGTCTGTTGAAGAAAAATCTTGAGATACTGATTCTTCAGAAGATTGTTTTGATGACACAAAGAGATATGTAGGACAAGGAATAAAAAATGTCTTGACGACATAAAAAAATTATACAAAAAAAAAACAACAAAAAACCAAAAAATAAAAAAAAAAATACCGTAGGAAAAAAAGGAAGTCACTGAGGGTGACAAAGTTAGTGACCATTAGAGAAACGCAGGATGGGATGCTACAACTGTATAATGATAAGACTAGAATGATGCATAATAATAGTGTTTGTAATCATAGTCCATTGGTACATGAGACTTACACAGTGTTTCGAAAGAGAGCATTAGAGACGAGAGAGAGAGAGAGAGAGAGAGAGAGAGAGAGAGAGAGAGAGAGAGAGAGAGGTAAAATACTTGTGTATACACACATTGCATTACAGATTATACATATGTGTGTGTGTGTGTGTCTCAAGAGAGAGAGAAAGAAAGAGAGAATGAGAGAGAGAGAGAGAGAGAGAGAGAGAGAGAGAGGGAGAGAGAGATAGAGAGGTAAAATACGTGTGTGTACACACATATACATATGTATGTGTGTGTGTCTCAAGAGAGAGAGGGGGAGAGGGAGAGAGAGATAGAGAGAGAGAGAAATAAAGAGAGAGAGCACCTGAACCGGGAGGCCATGAGATCTCCTAAATGATTTTACCTCTCTGACCTTACTATATTTGCTTCTGGACAAGAGAAAGAGAATTGTCAAAGTCCTTAGGGACACAATGAATGACCGTCAAAATATTGCAAAGTGACTGCTGTACAGAAACATGCTTATAATTATATCCCCACAATTGAAAATCACAAAGATTATTAATTGAGTCAAACTCAGTTTGGATGTAGTTTACTCACTTTGAAGGCGCATGTTCTCCGACACTTCCAGGTAAACGTGTCCGCTCAGCATCTCTCCGGCATAGAAGACGGGCCGGTCAAGCTCTACATCAAACACACGAACATAATCCATTGCGGCGATAGTAAGATTAATCACCAAATGTTTTAAAAATTTCAGAAAATTGTTGAACGCTAGCGGTTCAAAAAGAAAAATTGGAGGTCAATGGCCTTAACCAAGATTTGGCACTTTTTTGCAGGCAGTAAAGGGCAGGAATTCGCTGGAACTTCTTCAAAGACTCATACGTAATCCCAAGAGATGTGAATCCTGTCTCTTTAAGTTAGCAATTCCCATTGCAACATCATGATGTATGTTGTCTTCTTAATTTACTGAAAAAAAAAAAGGAAACCAAAAAGGGTTTAGTATATCTTCATTTGTATGAAAGACGAGCGGAGTGTATAAATTTTCTTTTGATTAAGAAATTCTTGTCACGTTATATTTTTATCGATCCATTAGTATACTTTCTTTGTTGCATTTACAACATATCCACCGATAATGCCTCGAAATATTAACCCGCAGCACACGCAACACAACAGGCCTCCTCCCAAGGCCGCAATTCAGTTTGGCGAAAGTTCATATATAAATAATTGTTGTAGCCAACTTAATCTTAATTATTTCACGAAAGACATCAAGGAAAAATTAATGAACTTAAAATGGGATGAATCCTGAATTCGTTATCTCGTGGCAAAGCAGATCTTTGAGCGAATTTTAGAGTGCGCAAAAGCTACTTCATTTGCACTTAAAGATCTGCCATAATGAAGAATTCTCCCCCCCCCCC
>BLXT01002860.1:821077-832642 GCA_019648995.1 Plakobranchus ocellatus
ATGCGGATTCGAACCCGTCTCTTATGCCCTGCTCATTGAGGCCTTAGCGCTGAGATCACAATCTAGTACTCAGTTTCGATGAGACATAGAAACAAAAATGTTCTTTCTTTGAAAGTCAGTCACATGATAATATCTCCAGTGAGTGTGTCAGTCTGTCAATTAGTTCGTTTGTCAATTAGTCGGCCTTCCCCAGCAACAAGAACATTCTTTTTCTCCCTCTCTCTCTCTCTCTCTCTGTCTCGCTATCTCTATTTATATATCCACCTATCTCTGACTTTTTGCCCCTCTTTCTCTTTCCCTGCAATAAATATACGTACAGTCAATTTTTCAATTTATATCTTTAGGCGATTAACAGTCCTATCTTAAAAAAACAAAACAAAACAAAACAAAAAGAAAACCGTTAATGATGTTTATATTTCTTGATTGTGTATAAATGTGTGTGTGTGTGTGTGTGTGTGCGCGTGTGTGTATTGAGCAGGATGAGTAAAGTCCATACGAGAGTATAGAAATTATCCAACTAAGTTTATCTCTAAAATGTAGGTGAGTGAATGTGTGAGCGTATGAGTGTGTGTTGTGATGCCCTACATACAATACACGTTGTGAGAACTGTAGACTCCAGTCAATAACAATATCGACTGTGAGTTCTCCAAGGCTTGCAGCAATGCCTACTAGCCAAAGCGCTCTTAACAGATCTACTAACCGTATTTTATGTCATTGTTTTGTAAGTGAAAGGAGATGAAAGTGATTGAAGAAAAGAAAGAGAGAAAGAAATAGAGGAGTAAATGAAAAGAGACACATCTAGGCATAGGACTTGGCTTATGGTCAGTTAAAAAATACTCACGCCAATTCATTAAGCATTGGCTTGATCCAGTCCGTATAAATGTTTAGCCTTTGAAATCGAGACCCAGACTTTGGCCTTAGAGCTTACTCGAAACCTCCGGCGACTCATGCCTGTTTTACTGTATTCTACATTTTGGTTACTACAATCTAGAGGTGATGAAAAATGTTTGCAAGTTGAACTGAATCTCAGGTTTGTACAAATCAATAAGGTTGGAGCTGAAAGAATGTAGTTCAAAAGGTATTATATTATTTTTAAGATGAGATTCGATGAAAGACAAAATAGAATGAGATCTAGATCTCGAACTATTTTTCTCAATTACAAAAACGGACGTCATGATAGGCGCTTTTCTGTCGTTGTTTGTGATCGGATCTCTCTCCATTCAGATTCAGTTGGCTTATAAGGAAACTTAGAGAAAACTAGAAGGTAAAAAAAAATTTCCGACGATACACACAAAGCGATTATTCCAATATTTTTGACTAAATAATGGCAGTCAAGTCAATTGGACACGATTTCGAAAATGTACCAGCAATTATTTACATTACAAATCATTTCGTTATAAAAGAAGAAAACTTTGGGCTTAAAAGTGAATCTCTCAGTTATGCTAGCGAATAATGGCGACTGAGTTTGTGTTGATCAGATACAATTGAGCGATGAATTTGGAAAGAAAATGCAAGTTAGATACAGAAAATGTATCCCATTCACACACCATACAATGATTATGCTGTGATGAGACAAATTGGTATGAAAAAATTATAAGCCTATAATTTTCGAAAAAAGGCAAAATTTGAGCATTTTTTAAAATCGAAATAACATCAATAAAAATGGCTGGTTCGAGCAAGCATTTACTGTTCTTTTTAATAATAAAAAAATTGTTTACGTATCGTCACTGTGAAAATTTAACTGACGAAAGAAAAAAAAAAAAACAACGTTGCCGTTTCGTGGCTATTTCAGTCTCGCCGTGAACCTCTATAGTGTATGCAATAGGGAATCTAGCCGACCATCAATTTGAGTAGGTGATGTAGCCTTTTGCCCACTCACTTCTCATAATGGATACGTTGATGAATAAACCTTCATTAATAAATAAGTTTATGCTTTTAGAATTGTTTGTATATTATGGCAAGAGTTATTTTGGGCGTAAATGTAACGCAAATACATGTATACTGAGAGGACAGTTGGATCTTTGACAGGAATGGCATTTGTTTACATCCAAGCCCAATTTCCTCGTTCATGCGATTGCTTGACAATCCAAGGTCGTCACCGAGTGAATATTCCAAAAAACCTGTGTTTTTTTCCCCTTGAATGAAATTAGCTTATTTAAAAGACTGCTATGTATACCCTATCTTGATTCCTTTGACATATTTGTTTAGTCACTTGATTGACTCTGTTCAATTTTATTACGTTTCTCTGTGGTGAGTGCAATCTTACCCATGGCTTCCTTATTTTACTCTTTGTTCTTTGCAAATCCTTTTCCTTGTCGTACCTTGATGTTTTTCCCAGCTTATTCTATTTCTAGTTAACCATGATCTTCTCATTTCTGGTAGATGTTATTCAAGAGGGAAGATGAAGATTTCATTCGCACTGCTTGTTTTTTTCACTTTCTTTTTGATTTCAATTACATCTGTATATAAGTATAGGTAAAGGGCTGGCTCTCTCGCCTACGCTGGTGCTGAAATTTAATTATTTCCGACAGATGTCTATGTATTGAAGCATTTTTATTATTTCAGAACACAGGTCGTTTACCCTTCTCACGTGTTGATGTATGTAATTCGACTTTAACTGGTTACGTTTTCATTTAGTATCGCGAGCATATTATTCTTTTTGTTTTATTTTTGTTGTTTAATCATATTACTACAGCAACTCTTTGGTAATTACATACGGTCAACTTTCAATCCATGTTTTTATACAGACAACAATTACCAAAAAAAAAAAGAAAGAAACAAACTTGAATTGATTGAACCCAATCGACCAATCTCAGCATGAGAAATGAAAGTATTATCCTACACAAAATAAGAACAAAATGATGAACACAATTTTTGTCAGATAGAAGGTTACTGCATTAAAAAAAAAACAACTAAAATATTAACAAAAAGCAAAGAAAAGGATAAAAAAATCAAAAGGACATATCAGAGAAATACCCCACAAGCAAACATACTAACAAACATGGTTATATTAAAGTATCTTTTCAAACTGTTACATGTGTAACCGTTAATGTATGAAAAGTAGCATCGAATAATTTTGATATGTGGATTTAAATGCAGCCTAATTTCTCATTTGTTTTCTTAAATATGCATCTGGAAGTGAAACACACGTAATAAATTTGCCATTATGAAAAAAGCTTGAACAATTCTAGAATCAAAATACTTTACAAAGTTTTTGCAAAGACTGCGAATAGATAAAGACAATTTAAATAACTGATTGCCACATAACGCGTTCTACAGTGTTGTCCAATGTGAATGACTTTTTGAAAAAGATTTTACATAGTTCTTTGTATGTCTAAGATCCTCCCTTCCTTTTTTCAATGATCTCAAAATATGTATATTGAAAGAGAAATATTAACTCAACATAAAACATTAAAAAAACATGAACGTTTTTCGATTTAAAAGAATTGTCCAATTTCCTTTCTACTATTTGAACGTGTGATATATTGAATAATTATCTTTATGGATAGAAAAAGAAGGTCCACATACTTTCATGAATTTTGTTTCAAACGTAACATTGTCTCTATCTACTTCCGTGGTAATTTATTGTTCTATTTAAACGAAGATTAGATTATCAGTGTTACAAACATTCACACATCTGTCGTGACATAATCAAATCTGTAGCATCCGTCATCATACAAAGATAAGAATGAGTGGTAAATGCCAAAAGGGATAGAATAAATGTCGCCACATGAAAAGAATTGCTGAAAGAAGATAAATGTGTGTCAACAAAAGTATCCTCCGTACAAAATTAGATGGAAACCCCCGAGGGCTGGCAGATGGTACTATACATGAAAAGTAGGACTTCTTTTCATGTCTTATTATCTAATGGCCTCAGGGCAAAGGATTTTATGAGATTAGGAGAAAGGAAATGGGATGTCGCAACTGGATGGCCCCAAGCTGCGAAAGTAGGAGATACCTATCTAATAGGTTAAAATGAAACCCTTTTACGACAGTCAGTGATGCCAGAAAAAGAGATTAGATGGAGAGCTTGAAGAGTCCAACTTTGTAGCTCGATTTCTTCATTACTCGCTAAAAGCCCTTCTCTTAGACACGAAACTGCCACACAGACGAGGGCAAGCACATGTCTAGATTACAAGAATTATTTGTCGAAAGGAACCTCTACAGAAAACTGCGGGAGCATCACTCGTTTCATTAAAATAATATTACAATGACAGTTTCGTCCCAACAAACAAGCCTATGCTTTGCTACTCTGAAATCTGAGAATACATAAAAAAATGAAAGCAAAACTTCTCATTCATAAAAATTTTAAAAACCTGATTTGGCTTTTAAAAAAAGGTGATAGACTACCCATTCCAAGAGCACTACATTTCTCGGATTTTGTAATGATCTGAAATTCCGATTCGTTCCCAAGAACTTTTGATAGCACTACGTATCTCACGCGGCTTTAAAGGTAAATACTGGTAGGACAGAACCTTTCAGTTCCTCAGGATGGTTTTTAACTTTCCCTGATATAAATTTGCTAATACATCTCCAGCGCAAATTGTATCTGACTCTAATGTTTTTTTTTCTTTAAAAGGATCCATTATCCGCGGATAAGTTTTTATAACTAAAAGACAGATTTATCAAATTTGGAACAGCCTACCTACGAGAGATTAAAAATATTTATCAATTCTAAAGGCATCTCATTTCACTAAAGTTCGTGCACTCTATGCAGAGTTTGTTTTTTAAAATAATGAAATTGTAAAGCTGATGGATGATATAAATAGGAAAAGCATAAAAATATCCTCATTCTGTTCATCTGTATACATCCATAATAAATGTGTATGATGCATGAGTATAATAATGTATGTATGTATGTATGTATGTATGTATGTATGTATGTATGTATGTATGTATGTATGTGTGTGTGTATATATTGGACTGGGCTTTTAAAAGCAGTATATTGTATATCCCTATATATACCATTTGTAAATGGGAGGTAACTCAGTGCAAAAACTCGACAATGTAGAAAAAAGGAACCGATATAATTTTTTAAATCAGTGACCCCAATTTACCCTATATCAGATATCAAAACTGATGCCTGTAAAAAAGGTTAATTTCTCTTCGCCAGTGTTATTTCTCCTTTGCTGAAAAGTCAGACTGCGAGGAAGTAAGGACAGAAAAGGTTGAATTATTCCGAAAATGCCTATCGTGAGCATCCCGGAAGAGATTGGTTGGCAAAGAGTAATTTTTCATATCTGCTTCAGACATGGACTTTCTTTAATAAGAGAGAGAGAGAGAAGATTAATTTTTGTTAAAGTTTTTTCCTACTATGACAGACATTCATGCAATATATAAGGGGTTTGTGCCTGTCTTTCTCGGTTCATAGAGGAGTTTCTCAAATATAAAATATCTAATGTAGTAATTCTCTCCTGGACAGCTCAGACAACAGCCATTACATTCAAGCAGACAACAATATAAGTTTGGTTTTAGTTAAAATAACCTGTCCAAAGCATGTGATCTCAAGCTTTAGGGCCGTCCGTAAGGTTAGGAAGCTGGTGGCAGGATTCGACCCCTGCAAATCTTAGGGCAAAACTGCTATCCGCTGTGCCAACAACGCCTCAATTGCTTGGTAGAATGGATCTTGGCTAAAGAGCAATAAAAACGTCGTTTTTGACTAACACAACAAAAGCATGCATTTTTCCCCATCTAAAGAGCAAAAGAAAAGCCAAAATCATGAAATCGATTCTTCAAGTGGGTAAAGCCTGGAAGTCGCCTCCCCAAACCTCCCCCAATCCTTCCCAACTCGTTCAAAGCACGTTTAATTTTCAATGTTAAGGCCTTTTAAAATAGCCTCTGTTATGCTCCTTTTTAAACAATCTCGTTAATGGCATGCTTATTTAGACAAGCCATAAGCCTGCTTTTTTTTTATTTATTGATCTTACATGATTATTCATGGCCCTTACAGAGAAGCAAATTATTTCAGCTCTTTTCATTTTCATGTATTCAACATTTTAAAATCTCTTCGCTCTTCCTCAATCCTTTAAAAGCTATCCAATTTTAAATAGTATAAAACAATATGAATATGCCATTGTGACCATGTCCATGCTCACAATATTGATGATTTCAGGAACGTTGAATCCAAATAAGACGGGCGTGGGAATCGAACCCGCAACTGAAGATGCTTGTACAACACCGGTACCTTATTTCAAATCACCTTTGCCAACTCCGATGTCACCAACGCCCCAGCATAGAGCGAGAGCCAACAAATATGTGATACATTCCTTGTAATTAACATAAACATATAAATCATGACAGTTTCATGGGAGTGTTAATTTTTTTTTTTTCGTTTTTTTTTTTTTTTTTGCCCTATCCAGAATAATAGCATTAATTAGTTTCACACAATACTCCATGGTTTGTTTATAAGAGGGAATCGAAATTAATATCTAAACGTTTTATTTCATCTCATGCAACACCTTGACCATAATCAATGTTTTATGTTACACTTGAAACTGATTATTCGTCATGGTTGCCCGCATACTTTTGAGAATAGTTCTCAAGTCTAGCCTGTTCAGTTTTGCAAACACTTTCATCTCTAATTCAGAATATAAATGAAACTGCCGCTCTAATCATATTGTGGATTCTAGAAAACAGTCATTACAAGAAAGTGTGAATCCATCATGTTTATGATTTCTTTCTAGAGTCACGTTTCAATCCATAATATTCAATGAATAAAGCCTATATCCTAAAATCTACACATAACATTTTTAAAATTTTAGTGAAAAAAGATGGTAAAAGTTGCAATTATCAGTATGATAGTTTAATGTCGAATTTCTTATCACCAACCCCATTTAATTGATACAGTTTTTGCTGTTTTATTCTCAACATTCATTTATGTTTGTCAATATCATATATTTTCCCTAAAGGCTTTACATGAAAACCATTTCGCTTAATTTTTTAAAACAAATTCACTAACTCGGAGTCTCTTATGAATGATGGACAATAAAGGTTTGTAAAAAATATCATGTAATAAAATAAATACAGCATGAAAGTTTTTGCTCAATATTTAGAAAAATACCTCACTTTTAAAATTAGCGAATTTTCTTTTTGCCGATTTGAATGTCAAATAAGGATTTAATGAATGTTCAACTAGCCTGGGAGACAGGGCCTTCTCTGATTTACCCTTTAGTCAGTTCCATAAACGAATAGACGCCCTGTAAAAGGCGCAAATGAATTGCACACACTTCGTACATTCTAATTATTTGTATACCTGGTGGTGATTAAATACCTCAGACAAGATATTTGATCAACAGTTGACTAATGTCGCATCTACTCTATTTGTAACTTAACTGGCCTGCTGGTTTTTCGAGTCATGCACAACAAAAATGGTTCAATAACAACTTGTGATGAATAAAACAACATCAATATCGATGAATATGGAAAGATTCAAAATTGACTTCATTTGTTTACAAGATACATGTACGAAAAATAAAAAAAAATACATGGTGGTGTTTTGGTCTCAACGAGATTTATATGGTGAGATCTTTCCGATATACACCAGAATTGATTGTATTATGATGCTAGGTCTTCAGTTTCTTTCATTAGACTTTTCTTACTATAGAAAATCAGAGATCGTACAAAGTTGCAAAATCTTTTTCCGAATCAGAGATTTTTATCACAAAATTTGTGATGGAATGGCATCAAATCTAGATAAATAATAAATACGATCAAAATCTCATGAAAGAATGTACGTCTTGAAATTTAAAAAGTACCGTTTTAAAATTAAAGAAGCCACAAACATGATAAAAACTTTGGGGACGAAACAAAATATTGTAAATGAAACATCTAAAGATAATTTTGATGAAACTAACATTAAAATAATGAAGAATAAAACAAACTCAGACTGCAAATTAGTTGACTCATACAAAGTGAATGAAGATTGAAAAGCTCTAGAAATACGATACCAATACTCGATCAAATGAAGGCAGTTGTGAAACCTCAGTCAAATTAATTCAAAGGCACAAAAAAGAGGAAAATCGAAGGAACTATGAGTGTAAACAGTACTGGCTGGGAATTAGGGATTTGTAATAGGATTTGGACTGAAGGTTAAACAGCTCTTCAAATCTCCAAGATTTGTACCACGTTCCCCAAAACAGAAAATAGTGGATACACATTTCAGCGGACAGGTAATAAAGCAAGTTTAAACTAGAATATATGTAGCTGATCCAAGATGATTGTGAGTCATCAATTTTTTTTAAAATTACCCTGCAAACTGTATACGTTTCAATCCATAGGATTACTTTCCTATAATCCCTGGTGTTTTTTTTTTAAAGTGATCCAACGTAAACAAAAAGATAAGTAAACAGATAGATGAATAGATAGATAGATAGAAAGATGGGTAGACAAACAGATATGTAAGTAGATAATAAATGTTACCAGGATGTGACATTTATTTTGAAAGTGCTTTGCTCTACAGCTTTATATATTTGTAGAATTGGGTACGCCGTCCTTTTTCTTGGCAACTCTAACGGCGGTGTTTAGAACCTCGTCTTAGTGCTTGGAATGTTTATTTGAAATAAGCACTACGCTGTATCATTTCGCCTTCCTATTACCTTTGCGATTTTTTTTCATGCAAGAAAGTCTTTATATGGAGGCGTACATTTTGTGAGGGAAAAAATGTTATTATGGGCATTTCTTGTATGTATGTTAAAACAGAAATGTGAACAAGATGAAAGAATAAAGAATATAACACCTCCCGAGAAAACAAACAACAACAAATACAATTTTTAATCAGTTCGAGGGCCCTTTAAAGTAAGCTGGCTTTATCTCAACACGCAGTGTAGGCAGATGACAAACCTAATAGCTGACAGATTGGATCTCAGCGACGGTATTGACAATACACTACCGCCAAGGGAGAGGCGGTTATAACACTCAAACCTCACCAACGCAAATTGTAAAATAGCACGTAGTGCAGACTAATAAATCCTTGTAAGCCAGAGCTGGGCAAAATAAGCAATCATAAACTAGCAGAGATTATTGATCAACCCATACACATTGTCAAATACAAACCCTGCAAATATTATTGACTGTTTTAAAGTCACCAGGGACAAAACAAAATCACACAGCCTGCTTTCTTTTCGACTCTGCAGTTTATGCCCAACAATAGTCTTTCATATTATAAAAAAAAATCGCTGGGCTGCACCTCTAATTGTACATATTTACCCATCGAGGACAGACACATCATTATGGACACACGCATACACACACGTATCAAGAAAAAAAAAACGTTATGTAAAAAAGAATGTAGCGTGGAACAAACAATCTTTAAACTTCGGCTTAATTACAGGGAGCCTCTATGGCGCAGAGAGAGAGAGACATGTGAATTGTTTGGCCTATATCAGCCACTTTTCCAGCTTCAGAAATTCAACATGTTTGCTTATGTAGGCCTTAACAGAGGACCTAGTAATCACTGATTGGGTGTAGCAAGTTATCAGTGCTGCCAAGAAACAGATCAAGGAATGAACAAGACCAATTTTCATAAATATCTTCAGGTAGATAGATAGATAGATAGATAGATAGATAGATAGATAGATAGATAGATAGATAGATAGATAAACAGACAGATAAGTAGTCTAACAGATAATAACACAGAACAGGAATAACTGACACAATTGTATAGGATGAATTAATAAGAAAATAGGTATTTCTTCTTGTGACTCAACTAGTGTATGATATCTGCAATCAAGAGGAGCATTCCTTTCCTTTGTATCACCCCTATAAGCTGAGCTAAGCTAAAAAAAGATACGACAAGATGAATATAATTAAAGTGCAATGAGATAAAACGCAACTGATAAATAGAAGTGATTAATAGCCTAACCAACGAAACCTGCCATAATGAGAGGAAATTGTTTTGAATATGTTGAGCACTCACCTTTACATAATTATTCACTTCTCGTACACTCAGATCTTAGAAACAATATTAATTAAAGAGCGCGCAAGGCAGAATAAAAGAAAAACAACATATTTAGAAATTCAATATTTTATGTCCCAAAGATTAAGAGGAAGTTATCTTTTATTTCATCTCTTTGACGCATCACAGAATCAAGCGTAAACAAGATCGGGTTGAACGGGCCGCATTGTTTTCAGTACCGATGTCACATTCAATGTTATTATGAAACCAGTATAGGGAATAAGTCAGGCTGTCACTTGACAACTACTTAATGGATACTAGATTGCATTTATCCTCTTATCTCGAAGATTTGTGGTTAAAAATTGCAGCACAAATTCATAAAAAGATATGCTAAAAAAACCAAACGCAAACAATTTTAATTAAAAAAAAAGATATTGTGTAAGTAGCCATTAATGTTCTATATAAGTAAAACGTGAGAGGGTCTTTGATGGATTTGCTTGCATGAAAAAGGTAACTAGTTCTGCGTTCAAAGAATCATGGCTAAAAACACTGCAGCTTCCTATTGATAACAGTTGCGGAAATGAAAAAGCAATGAGAAAGTAGGCCTTCTTACGTAACTACTTTTTATGAATGTTCGTTACTTAGGTGAATCGTTGAATTAAAAGAATTACAAGACTTTGTTGTTTCCTTTGTTTGCAAGCTGTCTACAAGTCAGCTATAGGCAATAGACTTTAAACGCGAGTAGGCAAAGCTTTCGAGTTGAAAGTTCAGAAGTAAAAGAAAAAAATCGTAAAAAGGAAAAAAATTTAATAAAGTGCTGCATTAAAGAGGTTAAAAGCAGGCATACTGACATAAATTTGAACCGTTGGCTTCTTCTACACTCTATTGTGCTCGTTTTCGACAGATATATGACTACAGGTCTTAAAAATTCATATGGCAGAGACAATTTTTTTCCACAGAAAAATCTTAGGAGAACTATACTGTTTGCAGCATGATTTGCTCGTTGAAGATAACACTTATCCATCTATCTAGAAACTATGTTCCTGTTTGCATTCCTATCTGAAGATTAATTAACTGCTAAATTTTATGTGTATACATCTTTCATATAGATCCGTCTAATCTGTGTCTTTGCATGGCTGCCTATTTGCTGGAGAAATTCATGTAACCAACCAATCCAGGTGTAAATTTCTTGAATGGAAAAATGCCAATAATTAATATTTTTTATTGGTAGCGCCGTTTTATAACTAAAACAAAATTTTTTAAAAAATTATGGAAAGCAAAAAATGCCATTGATTAAATCTTCGTAGACTCCTAACAGCTCACAGCAGGTTTCAAATAGAAAAAGGGAACGTTTCTCTTCCTGAAAACTTTTCAAAATAACCATGACAGGACTCTTGAAGCAAGGCATCGTTCTGATCTCGCCACTGTCAGTCCAAATTCAAAAGTTAAATCTTTCCATTCAACCAAGTCAAAGAGTCAAAAAACTAATTTATGTTTCAGAGGTAACAAATGCCTCGACTGAGGACAAGTAATAGTAGTAGGAGCAACAGAAGTAACAGTAGCAGTAGCACCAGCAACAGCAGCAGAAATTCTTGTAGTAATAGTAGTAGTAGTAGTAGTAGTAGTAGTAGTAGTAGTAGTAGTAGTAGTAGTAGCAGCAATAGTAGTAGTAG
>BLXT01002860.1:869717-882436 GCA_019648995.1 Plakobranchus ocellatus
GAAAAATATTTTTCGTAATCCTGATTTGCTTTTTTTATTTGCGTGACATTAAAGTGACGAGACATTATTATACTTTCTTTACCTTGTGAGCTATCGAGAAAGTTTTTGTTCGGAGTGCCACGGTAAAGAAAAACATAAAGAAATGAAAGCAAGCAACAAATTAGATAATGTGTTATGACCGACCTATAATTCAATTGAATTCATTTTTTTTTAGTTTGTTTGTCGCTGTTTTTGTTGTTGACTTTTTCATCTTGCGATGAGAAGCCATTCTAACCCGACCAACTGGTATTAGTCCTCTTGCCTTTTTATCAGGCCTTTGAAACTCGAGAAAACATTCTTTAAGATGACAAATTCAATATTGCTGTCCGCCCTGTGGACGCCTACGATGAATCCTTATCATATTAAGCTTTTTGATGGAAAATTAATGAAATTTCAACTGTAAATTCTTGATGTCATTTACAATCTTGCTATTTCCTTGAAACGAGTATTTTAATTCTTCTTACCTTATTCTCTCTCATTGGATACTCTATATACTTCCAAGCTCTCTCTTTTTCTCTCTTTGTTCTATTCTTCATCATTTTTTTTTATTCTACAATTTTCCTAGCGCTATGGAAGCATTTTTAAATGCGAAAAGAATTCTGCTTCTAATTCCTCGATAACCTTTTTTTTTTTATCAATCGGTTCAAACCTTAGAGACAACAATGAAAAAATTCAAAATCTTGCACAATGCCTCACGGCTTTTCCCTAACTTCAATTCTTTTTTCTCCCAGGGTCTTTATTACCTCACTTATTTTCCATTTTGTCAAGCAGTTTAAAATTTCAAAAAGCATTAACACTTTATCTGAAACTTTATTTTTTTTAAAATTTATTTCAATATTTCTTGAAGGAAAAAGACCAGGTGGCTGAATGTTGCTTCAGCACTCTTGATTTTGTAAATCAAAAAAGTAGTTCAAGAATTGGTTTTTTGGGTGCTGTAGAAGACCAAGTCTTGTAAGCCGCACGCATTCATTTAAACAATATTTTAACACAGCCCCAAAAAAAATTAACAGAATTTATTATTTGATGAAAGTTGTTTGTTTAAAAAATTTGGCATACATTAATCTTTCTGGATTTGTACTTTAAGAATTTCAAATCCGTATTGGGTTGTAAAAAAGGTTTACGATTATTACCTTTAAAAAAAAAAAAAGAATCACTCAATCACTTTCTTGTTTTGCATTTCGAGAACTATGAATTTCACACTGACGTTTGAATTTTTAAAGCGTAATTTACAAATTTAATTCTTAATCTGGTTCCATTTTAAACATCATAAATGTTTGCTACTGGATACGAACTAAAAAAATAATAAGTAATATACTTATGGATGAGCAATTCAAAATGAAACAAAAATATGATAAATAAAAATAAAAAATAAAACAACTTTCCATTTCCGTAGATATTCCGATAAATTAAAGTTCACACGTCGAAAAAAACAACAATAACAGATATTAATGATTTTTGTAACATTATCTTCAAAAAAAAACCAACTCTCACCTAAGATGTGTTAGTGAAAAAATTTTGGCGATTATTTGTAAAAATCAAACCAAAAAAAGCAAAACAAAAGAGCTACATTTTGCTCCGGCTTCTCATGAGACCTAAAGGTCTTCTATGTTTTTCATTATAATTAGAATTCTCCATGATTTTAAATGA
Source organism: Plakobranchus ocellatus (assembly GCA_019648995.1). NCBI lineage: Eukaryota > Metazoa > Mollusca > Gastropoda > Plakobranchidae > Plakobranchus > Plakobranchus ocellatus. The sequence continues at coordinate 871,404 of BLXT01002860.1, forward strand.
AGTCCTTCCCCTAAAATCCCTAACCTTTTTATTCTATCGATTTGTCTGGTTCATTTCTCCCTGAAACCCTCGTTGCACTAGAAAAACCATTGTGATAACTTTTTTATGCCGTCTGTCTGTTTCTCTCTGTGTTCATCTCGTTCTCCATTTTGCATTCCGTCTCTATCTGTTGCTGTCTTTCGTTTTCTCCTTTTCTCCCTGTCTGCCTCTCTCATTCTCTCCATATGTCTGAATATCTGTATCTATCTTTTGCCGGGCTCTCTCTCTCTCCCCCCCTCTCTCTTTCTCGATCTCTCTCACTCTCTCTTTCTCTCTCTCTCCCTCTCTCTCTCTCACTCTCTCACTCTCTCTTTCTCTCTCTCTCCCTCTCTCTCTCACTTTCTCTCTCTCTCTCTTTTTAATGAATGTGTCCTGAGTGTGTTTAGTTCGTCCTCCTTTTCGCTTTCTCTATCTGCCTCTTTCTCCCTGACTGTCTCTCTCATTCTCTCTCTATGTCTCAACATCTCTAAAATAGTCCGTTTCTCTCGCTCCCTCTCTTTCTGCTCTATCCTATCTTTGTACTGCAGTTGATTATTATTTTTTGTATCTTGTAATCACTAACTTTCAAATTTATACAAATATCCAAAAGAATTTGTGCGCCCTGGATTAAATATTGCGAGCCGGCTATTACAATGTCCAGTTTGTCGAAAAAAATATAGATTGGATACAGTAATCCATAGCTGATGAATATTCCCTCTATGCTAAGCCCAGATTCTTTTGTGAGACCTTTACATTCTTTTTATTCAACTACTACTTTTATAAAGGCAAGCGGAAAGAGCCAGACGTGGTCTCTGTGCAACGTCAAGGGTCGAGAAGAACGAGTCTTTCAGGGCTAAGTGGCAACAGTACACAAATATTAGATTTGTGTTGAAAACTTCATTGAAAAAAATAGGGAAAGAGCCAGGATGATACACGTCAAAGCTTTTTAGTAAAAGAACAAATTGAGTGTTTGCAATTTGGGGCAAGAGTTGTAAAGAATTTCAACACGATACTTCAAATTATCTGCGGGAATAAAAAATAAGTCTCCAAATTTGATAATGGCATTTGATATTGTAAACAACTCTACAGGGTAAATTCTTTTTCGATAAGTCGGTAAGATGTCTTTTTTCCCCCTTTTCACCCCTTTTTTTTCCCTATTCAGTGAGTTTTCTTGCGTTTGCTTCGGTGGCTTCCATGGTAGAGACTGCGAGAGAGGACCTTACTGCGATCCCGACAAGGGCAAGAATATGTGTCTTAATGGCGGTAAATGCCGGTAGGTTCATCCATGTAGGAAAGAGTTAAACATGTTCTAAAAATTTTAATATTTGGACTTGTGTAACTGTAACCTTAAAACTTTTACATACATAACAGGGCCGTATCCACTTGGGGAGGGAGTGCCTATGTAGCTGTGGATGTTGATTATATACTACTATAGTGCCTGGAGAGGCCAAATTTTCTCTCTCAAATTGCAAAAATTCGTCAGCTTCATGGTGACGAAGCTTTCCCTCCCCCAAATGGAATCCTTTCCTTCTGAAATTCTAGAAAGACTCTACCCCAGAAAGACTCTAGAGTCAACATGGCGGCCGCCAGAAACACTCTGGAGTCTCTATAGCGGCCGCCAAATACACTCTGGAGTCTGCCTGGCGGCCGCCAAGACTGCTTTAGAGTCTGTCTGGCGGCCGCCGGATTGACTTGAGTAGATTGGCGTGGGCGGGGCTCACGCCACACAGACTCTAGAGTGTTTCTGGCGGCCGCCAATCTGACTCTAGAGTCTGTCTGGCATGTCTTTGTTAATGAAAGGCCACAGAGCATAATAATAATCCTTAGAGAAAAGCTGCAACAAGAACAGACATAGAATCGAGTCGCCGAAATTATTCTCTAATTTATAAAGCTGGGTCGTTCCTTTGTTTATATTCAACGCCCAATCATTGTATATATATTTCATGTTTAATTTATTTTACAATGTTTTTTTTTTTTAAAACCTTCGTCTCTTTTTTCTCCGATACATATCAATGGTCAATCACTTAAGGTTCTAAGATTTTTTAGATCTATAGAAACTCTAAGATCAAGACAGTCTCAGAAAGCATGATCTACTAAAACCTTAAAACGATGAACGAGGTAGGCTTAAATGAAAGTGGAGCCGCGTAGTCATTTTGTACATTCACATAAATCTACAAAAGAATTGTTACAAATCCAAGGCAGACAGATTTGTTTTCAGTACCGGCCAAATCAGTAAGGCAGATAAAAGAAAATGTTCCATTTGCTGAAGTTCAAGAAAAGAATACGATATACTTTTGTTTTCGCAAAGACTCACTTAACTCATCGCGCGATCTTGGATGATAAAAGCCGTATATCCAGCGTAATTCTTTGGATTTCCTTTTTTTTCTTAAATTCTATTCCATCTTTGAAATTTTTGTTTTTGCTCGATGAAAAAAAATCTAAGATTGTCGCACTAGAAAATTTCATTGTCTGGCCCCATTTAATTACGAGCGACCTTTATTGTGGCAGAAATAAATAATCCAGGTTTTTCTTTTTTTCTGACAAAGCTGTATTTGAGAAACTTTAAGTTTGAACATTAGATGTAGCCTCAGTGATATGGTGGATGAATGAACCAAAAAGCTAAGTGAGAGAAAAGGTTTTTTTTCGATCCACTTTAGCCGAGTGTGGAAGTGAGTTACGACCCCTAATTTTTAACGTGATCGGAAATGAATGTTTATAAACAATGATGAGCAGAATGTTAAGGCCTAAAGCACGACTGTGACGTCTTGTATCTGGAAAATGAGGGAAAAACGATGAAAAATTTGCACTGACAACACAAAGAAACGATCATAGCCATAAATGCGTCACTTTTCGAAAACTACATTCGTACATTTTGCAAAATCACTGCCTTAAAGTAAAGCCAGTAACTCAGAAAATGTACATTACTTCAACCAAGAAAAATAAAAAATTCCAAGTAGACAATGTTTAATTTTTTAAGATTTTGGAATAAACATGATACTTCTCTGATAACATTTGTAACGAATTGTTTTCATGTTTCCTCTTATTAAAGCTATTTTTATGGATCTTTGGTAAACGCGTGTGAATGCCTTGAAGGGTTTAATGGTCCAATGTGCGAAGAGGAAACAGGTGATTCAACCAAAGAAGGTAAGAAAATTTGTGTCCACTGGAAACATTTTTCAGCGAGTTTGAGAATCAAATGAATAATATGAAAGCGGTATGCAAATAGCGGTACTCTTGCATGGACACACATTTTTCTAAACTCTTTAGGAATATTGTCTCCCTTTAGCTTGCATTAAATAGACTACATAACTATGTATGGATTTACTTTTTAACTAACCCATACTTGGACACAAGTGACAAAAAAGGTCCCTATTTATTTATCCATTTCTGTACAAGTCACATGTTTTTTGCCAGTTCTAATGAGTTGTATGTCGCATTCAAGACTTTAACTTTTGAGAAAAAAAAAGAAAATTATTTTTCCCCTGTAAAATTCTTTTTTTTTCCGAAAAAACTGAAAATGAAAACCCGACACCTTAGATCAGAATGATCAAAATCGTATGTTGTTTTCAATATTGTGAAGATGATCAAATTACATTTTAGGCTATTTCATCATCATCAAGTGTCTTGCTTGTAAGCGTTGGCGATCATGTCTCTCCACAAATCCCTATCTTTGACGGCGGTCAGTGTATCACACACTTTTCCTGTTCCAAGCCATTTAAGTCATTAATAGCCATTAGGCTATTTAAGTGCTTATAAATGCTCAAAATGTGAGTTCCGACTCATTTGGACTGGTCTCGTGCATTGTTATTTTTTTATTCCATCTAATTTTTCTCTTCATCATTACTTCAACATAATGAACAAAGCGTAATAAATATTACGTGCTTGTTCTTAAGTAGGCAACATTATTAATTTACTTTAGTTTAAAAGTTTTAAATTTGTTCTAACTTGACTTTGATATAAAATTCGAAGAGGTTATAAATCATTCTTTTAAAATATAATTGCTATATGATTATATTTTTAACAAAAACGATTTATTGGTCCTATTAAAAGTCTCAAGCATAACTCTTCCCTTAACTCAATATCAGATTGCGCAAAAGCCACGCGAGAAGAAAATATCAGTGCAATTCTATTTATAATAAGCTGAATTTTTTCTCAAGCGACCTTTTAATAATAAGTTTTGAGCCATCGCTTTGATAAACGTTGATCGGCCTAACAAAATTAAAAAAAAAACAAAAAAACGAGTAGATTAATTGGCTTGTTGACGCTATGCTGGAAAATATCTGCAAGACTCGAAGAAGTAAAAACCGTCGTAATCTTGTATAGCGACGTGATAATATACTTTTCAAGCAACGAGCCAGTAGAATCTGTGCTAAAATATCAACTCATTAAGAGCAGTCTTGCAATGTTGATTTCGCTGTGTTGAGCAGGATGACATTATAAAAAAAAGTAGAGTGAGCATTATTCTCTTGAAGTATGAGACTTCCCGAGTGCAGTGTAAGCAGGTCCTGGAGATCTCTCTGTCTACAGCATTGTAGAGCAGTTAGCATTTGCTTTCTTCGCCGCCTTTATTCATGACAAATTCGGCCAAGAAGCGCCACTGGGAGAGAATGAAAGTAGCAACAAGCTCATATGTCTCGATCTTGATGGGGATCATTCAAACCCATAACTCTATTGTTACTTTTTGGAGGTCAGCGCCAAATGTTTGGTTTAGTTTGATTTTTTTTCATACAGTTCATCCACAAAAAAGTGATCTCAGGCTTTCAGACCCTTTATCAGGCTAGGGTGACGGTGGCGGGCTCGACCTCACTACAGATCTCAGGGCGGATTCGCTAGCTATTTTGCCACCAACTCCCCGCAACGCCAAAGGTTGTAATAAGTGTGGAAAAAGTGGGAGATGACGTTTTTACTTTTTAAAAACACGTGTTCAGAGTAGGCGGATTAGCGCTAATCTCTCAGTATGCGTGATTAACATTGTTCTTAAATATGATGCAAGTGTTATGGTGAAAGAATTTGCCTTCTTCTTCCTAGCTGCCTAGTTTTTAAAATGGACGTTGGAATTTTGAAGGAAAAAAAGCTTAAGAAGCAAAACCAGTAAACTTATTGTATTGTTCTTTGATAAAAATCTAACAACGAGAACGTAAGTCAGTATAGACAAAAAAAAATTGTATAAACAATAGTATTCCGCTCTATTTTTGAACCCTATGTACAACTTATGTTGATAGCTTTTAAATTTACTTTTATTTCCCTTTTAGAATGCACGAGACTCAAATGCAGCCATCGGTGCGAATTCTCGCATGAGACGGGAATCGTACATTGTGCATGCAACAAAGGCTTCAAGTTGGCTCAGGATGGGACAACTTGCGAAGAGGAAGGTATTTATCATGATTGGGCTACATGAAAGTTAGGCTAAACTCTAATTGGCTTCAACATTAAAACGGTAATTTTAAACTTTGCGTGAAAAATGTAAATTATCATACAATTTTGCGCAGGCTGAAACAGATCTCTCACACTGCTTCTGTACCTTGCCTATACTAAAACTCTGCCTAACACTCTTGCGAGAAAATAAAACACAAATAAATAAGGACGACACGTGACATGGGCTTGGCTCCCATGCTATTATTCACATTATTGGTGTAGCTTTGCTTCCTAACAATTTATGTTGTCTGTGCAAAGAATTAAAATACTTAAAATGAAGCACGAAACGACGCTTTAGATCTTTTTTTCCATTACAATTTGGGAAAAAAAAACGTTCATCTCTTGTAGTTAACGCTTTGTAGCTCGTTCATTCCTTGATGATTTTAAGTATTCTTTTATGACCCTTGGAGGGCGGGACACTGGAGGCGAATTTGAAATCCTGATAGTTTTGAAGATCTCTATAGGTTTCTGTGCGACATGGCTCAACACTGTGCCACCAAAGCCTTGAAGTCACGTTTTTGAAAATATGTAATGCTTATACCTGGTCGAGTCTTAAATATCATCTCTTATATGAATAGGACAATAAACTATATCCAAAATAATGATTTCTAATCATGAATGGGTAGAGATGAGAAGCATCTCTAATTTTTATGAGCATTTTGGATTTAACTGAAATACAAGTTAATTTATATTCCACGTGAGGAATGAAATTAATTTCGAGTGTGCGCATTCAACCTAATAATACTCCCAGATGATTACTTAAGATATTGGTCACTCCTGTTTATTATCTGCAAAGATTATAGGGTGTGGCCAAGCATAAAGTTAGATCAAAAATTTTTCTTTGTAATGAAATTTTCAATCAAGCCTGTCAGAAAAAATCTTACGCCCAATCATACCTTGATGAGTTTTTGACAATGAATAGGAAGATCGTTATTCCGCTATTTCATTCCTACCTTTAGAACACTACCGAGTGATGGTGAGATTTTCTGTTGATCCCAAACAGCCTCACCTTGGATCAAATCTTCTCGAAATGAAAGAAAACGAGTATTCTTTTTCTAATACGGTGAGTATTCATGATTGATTATGCCACACTAAATGATGGGTTTCATAATTACGCTTGCTTTAGCTGTGAGAAAATAAGCTTTATTACCTGAGAGATTTTTGGATGTATTCACCTTAGATCCTCTTTCTTTCTAAGGAAACATAAGAATAGAGATAATTCTTCTTATCTTGTCAAAGAGAAGCATGTTTTAGCATATCATTAATTTAGCTTCACATATTTAATCAGCTTCAAATCCAATTTTTCTATAATACCTAAATCAGGTTCCTATCTCCTTTAAAAAAACTATGGAATACTAGTTTGTATAGTTCATTGCACGGCATCAAGCCAAACGATATTCTTTAGTGTTCTTTTGCTTGTCCTTTTCAGGCTAACCATATTCTGCATGTGTCAAATCTGACTACAGCTCGAGATTTTAGATTTGAGCATATCAGGTTAGTAAATTTAAAACTATTATATTGAATGCTTAACAATTCAATTTTATTCCTACTATGACGCGAAATCCCTTTAAAAATTGTAAGTAGATCTAGTATTCTTCAGGAATTTCGTTTTCACTTTCATGGTCATTTTTTGATAGAAGCAAATAAAAACTTAGAATCCAGCCAGTTTTATTAAAAAGAAAGCAGCTACTCTTTCAACGTACATTGGAAAAATACAGTGCCAGCGTCATTACATAGAACATTTTGAATAGCACTCAATTCAATGGTAATCTATATTGTTGTACTGTAATTTAAGGCAGAATTTTTAACAACTCTTATTACCATTAATCTATGGACAGTCGCTGTTCATCTGTATTGATGTGAACATTTTAAAGTAAATGTTAAATTTATGTGCTTCAATTTTTTAAAAACTATTTGTTTAAATTCATTTGTTCTCTCTAATGAACTCCATTTACTATCGCATTAAGTATAATCAGATATATCAAAAACGTTTGCAGGCAATTGGTCCATCGATTTGAAAAGTTAAGTAATAACTTATTAAAAACATCTCTTTTATAGTCCGTTTTGCTAATTACGCAAGTTATTGTTTTCTATTTTTGGGTCTCTACATTTAAATTTGCTGCAAATAAAGCGTGTTGTCGTACATTTTAACTTTCTGAAGTAGCCTTGGAAGTGTTATTATTACTTTTGAATATTTCTTGTTTAATTAAATTGATTTTTTATCTTGGGTTCTTCTTATTGCTCTCCTTGATGTGTTTCTCGCATCCCTGAGTTAAAAAAAAAAATTTTTTAATTTCATCATCCATCAATTTCTCGCTTCTCCTAGCTTATTCTCTCGCCTTTGCGCCATTATTCTGATATAAGCGATACTGATATAGAAAATGTTAATTGTTTATATCACTTATTAACTGTTCATTCGTTCCTCGCGATTATTCTATTTCCTTTGCATTGTTGTCCTGCTGTTAGCGATACTGCCATAGAAATAGTGTTTCACTTGCGCAAAGAAGAACTGCTTAGTCTGGATTCTGCCTTACCCAACCTGATTAGAGATGGGCATCTTTTCGGCGTGGCTGTCGACTCAAGACGAGAAACTGACATTGAGCCTGGTAAGAAACTAAATAAGATTTTTTGATTTGGTTTTTTGGACATCACCAAGCTATCGTAAAGGTGATTGGTGTCCAAGTTAAAGTCAGCTTCGGGGGCATAAAGAGGTGTATGCTTTGTAACCATAATAAGTTTTATTAATAATATTTGTTTTTTTTTATTTGTTTTCCTTAACTGAACAAGTAGAATTTGGGACAGATTTTGATGATAACTTGCTAGCCAGGTGGCTGAGGTTGTGCTTTATGGCTTATTTCTTTTCTCTCTGCGGTTTCTACATGAACTTGTTTGTCATGACGAAGTCACGGGATACGATTTATCACTGAGTGGAAGTCTTTGGTTCAACTGGGTATTGAAAAAATAACTGCCAAATGTTGAACTCGCCCAAGAATAAATTAATAGAGGAGAAAGAGAGAGAAAGAGGGGGAGAGAGATAGAATGAGAGAATGACAGAAGAGAGGGAGAAAGAGATGGAGAGAGAGATGAAGAGCGAAAAAAGATAGAGAAAGAAAGAGATGGAGAGAGAGATGAAGAGGGAGAAAAGAGAGAGAAAGAAAAAAGAAAAAAGATAGAGAGTTAGACAGAAAAGGAGAGATAAATGAGAGAGATGGGCAGTTAAAAGAGAAAGAGAAGAGAGAATGGAAGAGAGACAGAAAAAAGGATTATTTGAGAGCATAAGAAAAAGACAAGAGAGAGAGAGAGAGAGAGAGAGAGAGAGAGAGAGAGAGAGAGAGAGAGAGAGTGGAAAAAAGTCAGAATTTTAATGGGATCTTGGAGTCACCGCAGAGTAGTGTGCCTTATATTCTGGATTCCCATCCACTCAAAATATTTTAGATCAGGACCATATTTTGTTCAAGCAATTTGACAATCTTTTATTTTGCATCTTGTTTTGCATCTTGTTTTTCAATGAAAAGTACCCCGATCTCATAAATCGTTACCGTTGCTGTGTACGATTTGTTTCACTTACAGTTATTTTTATTCACCTACAGTTAGTAATTACACTTAAACACAATATTGGAGCGAGTCAACATTAAATGTGCTTTCCTTCCAGAAATGAAGCTACTGGCCGTTGAGAACGCAGACGAAGGTCCAGCACTAGAGGGAAAACTCATGACCTTGGTGTGCTCAGCAAGAGGTTCAGATGACCTCCGGTTTCAGTGGTTCAAGGACGGTCATCCCTTCAATATGTCCTTGACCCATAGAAACGCCTGGGAGATTCGATTGCCAGAAACTATCGGTGAGAAGCAAATATCCGTGCTCAATATGGACGGCGTTACAACCTATGACAGAGGTACGATATTTTTTCCTCCATGCTGGGAGCCGCCTAACCCTGTATTCTTATTTTCCTTTGTTTCGATTTTGATGAAAGTAAACCGTGTTTACTCACTATCACAGTTTATATGCACCTGTGCAATCATGTCTCTTCCCAAATTTAATGACCTAAAAAACCAAACCTTTATTTGATATATCTTGTGTTGTATGTAACGGTATTTTGGTTTTTTATATTTAAAAAAGTGCATGTATTAGTTTCATAAATTATATATATATATATATATATATATATATATATATATATATATATATATATGCTCATGCGTCAGTTTAAATTATTTGACCTGACACTAAAAATAGCCTCGCGTCAAACCAAGTCTGTACGTGCAATCACTGATAGGTAAAAAATTAAAGCAAAAAAGACTATACTGAACTTTTTTTTTAACCTGTGAAGTAATTTTTCTTTTATTAAAGACAATTTGACAATAATAACACCATTAAATGTTTTTTTCTTCTTTTTTATCACATACTTTTGCATGTATCTTGATACTGATTTCATTTGATTTTGTCATATAATATAAATTTACCTCACTTATTCATTATGGTTTCATCTTCAACTTCTTTGTTTTATTGAGTGTCATAAAAAAAAAATACCAAAATTCTTGAAGGGAGTTAAATATGGTAAATAATAAAAAGGTTAGTGGGAGTATTTTATCGTCTTGATTTTGAAAGAGTTTTGTGCTGAATGTAATTTCGGATCTGGCATCAATTCCAGCCTGAAATCGCTTCAGAACTGTTCCTGTAAATTTCACTACGCCACCAACCCTTTATAAACTCCGGAATCCACAGTCTTGCTTCCATGTCGTCTTTTTTTTTCTAGAGTTTTAACTGAAGATTTTAGAGTGGGAATTTTTGGGAACTCTATTGAGATTTGCTTTGCTTGCTAACAAAAGTAGAATCGCTCTCGAGTATTCACTTATTTTATTCTCTGTAATGTTTGTCTTCAGGCGAGTTCACTTGCTCGATCAATGATTTTGGCCAGTACATGAATCAGACTGTCGTGATGGATGTCCTGCCGTATCCACAGGTAGAGGTCACCCCAATAACTGTTAGCGCTGTCCATGGAAGCACGCAGACTTTCCGGTAAGGCAAGAAAAGACATGTGCCAAAACTATGATACTTTCGTTTTGATTTCTTTTGATTTGTTTTTTTTTTTCTGAACAATAAACAGAACATATTTTTATTCATTACTCCTTGTATTTTTTGTGTTCATTTTAAAAAGCACTCAGGTATTCAAAGTGAGAATATAAATAAGCAATCAATGCGACGTCCATAATGTGGATTATCACTGTTAAAGGCATTTAAATACGAGTCATCCTCAAATATGCAACAATCTGTCGCTCGGAAACCATGTCATTGAGTCCCCTCGTGTGACGGCGATCCAAAGTCTGGGCTTAAGAAATTGACGAATTGACTCTGATAAACAAACAATTATTCAAATTAAGTTTGCTATCCTATTACTCGAATGAAATCTAATCTCAATTCCTTTAAAAATGTACTCATTCTCATATCTAACCTTCTTTCTCAGTTGCTGGTCCCTGGATGAAATTCAGAGAAAGTTTACTTATTCCTGGCTTAAGAATGGCAGGCCATTGAATGATGCTGATGATGAAATCATCGAGGTTGGTTGAAAGCATACAATAATTTTACTTCGAAATAAAATGAAA
>BLXT01002860.1:918314-928974 GCA_019648995.1 Plakobranchus ocellatus
CTTATCATTTAGATTTTTTACATCAAATTGAGAGTGACATCATTTGACGCCAAAAACCTAAATGATATCCTGGCAAAAGAAACCGACCTTCAAGAAGCAAGCCAAAGCCAAAGCATACTTGTTTGCTATAGCTGGGAAAAGACCGGACACTGATCAGATTGCATATCAAACTTAAGTGACAAAGACAAATTAGATGTTTGAGATATCAGAAGTCGAGGATACATTTAATCGTGCCCGCAAGCAAAAATAAGCACAAGACAAGCAAACTGAAGCAGCATCAGTCGCAACAGTGGAAGCAGCGGCAACAGCAAAATACGCTTTCTTTAGAACATCATGCCGGTACTAGAGAATGTGCATCTATTGAGCCTGTCAGAGTTCTAATCACATTTTTTTTTTGCTCGCACTAGATGGCATACTGAATTCCGTCATATTATTATTTTTTACTTGTACATTTCCAATTCTAAATCCCCAAGTCGCATTGTGCTCCATGGAAGGTTTGAAATCTAACCTGTGATACACAGGGCCGCCACATTTTAAGAGATAGACGCCTACATATTATGCATCTATGAAGGTGTGGTAGTGCCGCGATCTAAAGAAAATTCGACAAGAAAACTTTCTTGGAGCAGATGACGAAGATTCTTTACTAGGCGTTGAGGATTCTCAAATCTATCATTGTTTTTGTCATGAGGAATATAGATGGTGCGAGCAACCTAGATATAATTATCCTATCCATTTATTTATGTACAACGTGTAGCTGATAGCCCCATTATATGTAAACTATATTTAATTATTTTTATGTATTATTTCACCGGAACGAGATGATTACAGCTCAAGGGGCCTAGCCAAAATCGTGTTCGTTTGAGAGTTTAATAGTTGTGCTATTTTCCCCAGGCGGTATGAACAAACTCCAAAGATGCAATGTCTGTTATCAAAATACGTCGACTCTGCCTAAAATCTAGCTTATGTCCCCAATAAAATGTTAGAGATCAGTCCCCTTCAACGGGCGAGATAGAACTTTTGAAGCTGTTTCAGTAACGATCTCGTTTTTACTAAACTCGATCTAAAATAAGTCGAAAGAAAACGAAAGAGAAAAAAATCGAGGCACCAGTAATGTTGTTTACATCCACCACTTCCGCTTTATCATTCAACATGGCCACCCCGTACAAATTGCGGTGTAATCTTGCCGGTCATCAAAAAGATGTACGTGCTCTTGTTACAGCAATAGTTCCAGACAATGGTTTGATATCGGGATCAAGAGACAACACAAGCTGCGTCTGGGTCATTAAAGAGTACGTCTCTAAGTTCTTTCAGAGTTTCATATTCTGACCCTTTCTGGAAATGGTTAAATCTAGATCTAAATCTAGGCCTAGATCTAAATTGGTTCAGATCTCTACTAGAGAATCTAGATTAGACTTCTAGACCTAGATTCTAGATCTAGGTAAAAGTGCATTTTAGGTGCGTAAATTATTAACTCACCTATTGCGAATACCGTGTATACTCGGTTTTCGGATATAGATCTAGAAATCTATACCATTTAGAATTTCAATCTCTGTCTTTTCATTTCTTTCTGGAGTAAGCCATAAATGTTTGCGCTTGAAACTTTTTGAGGCAAGAAAAATATTACACAGAGGTTTCCCTTTGCTCTCATATAAATGGAAATAAATAGAATAGGGACAAGCAGTGGTCAGGAAAACGAAGACCATGTACACACAGTTTTCGTACTCGTCAAACACGATAACACGGTATTCGTACTCAGTGAGTAATTTACGCACCTAAAATGCACTTTTACCCTAGATCTAGATATCAAGATCTAATTTAGATCTATATCTATGTGAATTTTGGTTTAGACTAGATCTAGATGTTACCAGGCCTCCCCTATTCTCTATTTTCGTTTTCAAGATATGGGTAGCTAGCTGATATTAATTAGGCCTACTCTTTTCCAAGTGCTTAATAACAGCTTTAAAAAGCAATGCGATTGGTACTACTTAAGCGTAAATTTGTTTTAAACTTATTAGAAAAGACTTAAAACTGATTATGTACACATAGCTGGAAATCCTTATCAACTGCAGTCCTTAAGGTTACTGTGGGGTTTGTTTAGGCCTAACAATGATGATTATAAGGTCCGATTTCGAAATAAAAGGCAAGAGATCTGCATTGTGTTTAATTTTCATGTAATCGAATTTTATTTCTAAATCAGACAAATTAACTAGATCTAGATAGGCCTCTATTAAAACTCATTCCATTTTGTCAGTTTTATCAGTTTTCTAAGGACCACAGATGGTAAGGATCACCCACACAAGCCTACTAATATAATTCTGATAGATAGGCCTAGTATTATTTTCTACAGGAGTACAGTTTATTGAATGTATCTAATTAAATCGCCTTGATTTCAGCCTTTCAACTATACATCATCTTTCTCTAGGAATTAATGCTGCCCCTTTTTTCAATCAACTTGGCCCCTCAAGAGATGCATCATTACTCTGCCGCATTTAACGAAGTCATATGACAGAATGAAGGCACTTTTAGTTAGGCCTTAGAAGTGTTGACAATTTATTATATTTACTCAGTACAGGACACTGCTGAAGCTGCTTAAAATATGGATTTTCATTCAACTCAAGTCAATGAAGTCCTCCCTTTGAGAGAGAGGACCACTGCATAAATCAATTTTTATCCAAGTCAGTCTTTTACTGTTCGATGCTGCTCATCAAAGACACTTTTCCTCCCTCTAATATAAATGCTAACGATTTACCTGTACAAAATACTAGCCGTTTTCTGTACATTTCACCCTGAGTTACATTGTCCAGCACTTTATCACAATCACAGGATGGGGCCACAGCAGGTTTTTTTTTTCAATTTTAGTGTATTTAAGGGGGAAGGGGCGGTAAGGTGCTGCTCATCACAGGCTTACAGTATAGCCTAGAGATAAGCTTTGTTCTTGAACTGGGATCTGTTCACACTTATATTATATTAACAGTGTCCATTGTTTGGCTTAGGCGTGTTGTCTGGATTTGTCTAAATTTCAAAGTGCTTCTCTCTCTCTCTTGCAATCACTGAGGCAGTGTGACTGTAACAATAAAGTATGCCCATCATTTTCAATCAACTTATGAGTGTGTGTGTGTTGGGGAAGGGGATGCGGATGGCAGTGGCCAGCTGGTTCTGTTGGAATGTGCACGCAATTATTGTTGAACAATTGTGTACTTGACTGTCTTCTAAGTCTAGTCAATAGTCAATGTAAGCCCCATGTCCCTGCCTCATTCAATCATAGGCTGGAGAGGTAAAAATGCAAGTAGCAATGCTCTAGCCTTCAAATCATAAACTACATGAAAACACTAAGCGTGTAGCAACATCAGGAAACTTAGAGCAAGGCGACAAGAGTTGTTGACTTTGCCACGAAAACACAAAATTAAACTTAATGGCGAAGTGAAAAAAAATATGTGAGGAAAAAATAATACAATATATTAATAGATTTGAAAAATATAAAGCAAGTAATCTCAAGAAATTGTGTTCTATTTTCGCCTGGTTGAATGGGTTATACTGTAATACGACAGGTTGGTTAACAGTCTAGTTTTCATAAATTTGCTGTTCTTGTGTACACATTCAGAAGTTTTTCTCAACCTTAAAAGAAGTTAGCATCTACTGTCACTAGATCTCTGCACAATTAAAATTGTGTTAAAGTACTGTACAAGCTAGGCCTTCATTTATCAAGATATGAAAACATTACCCAGTGGTCGCTATTTTCAATATTTTATGTTCCAACATTTGTTCCTCAAATATTCATTTTCTTGTTTGAAATTCTTTCTTATAGGAAAAATTAAAAAAAAAATTTTAAAACTTACTTTTGTTCAGTCCTTCATATTTACCAATTTTTAGAGATGGGTTAAACTTTGGGATAATCCTGGTGTTGGCCCTGGTCAGTATCAATAGCATAGCAAGGAGATAATGGAGACAACTGGATGTGGTTACTACTGTCCTATTTAGGGAGGGAGAGCTGGGGCAGAGAGTGGGGAGAAAGACTATAGAGAGAAAGATTTAGTAACCTGGACTTGACTTGCAGACATGGTCTAAATATGAGCACTGAATTGCAGGCCTGCAGCTAGAGCAAAAATAATAATCATCATCATCAGGTGCCTTGCTTTACAGCGTTGGCGATCATGGTCCTCCACTTTTCCTGTCCTTTGTCGCTTCTATTGCTTCCAACGATTTCCCTGCCTTCAGCCAGTCTGCCAGGCCTTCAATGAGCTTTTCTCGTTGTTTTCCCCTACTGCGTTTTCCTTCCAACATTCCTGTTGTTACAAGATTCTCCAACCTTTCACTTCGCATAACATGGCCGAAAAAGGTTGCTTGACGTTTACGGATTTTGCTTATGAGTAGTCTTGTTATAATAATACAACTGACATAATGCTAGTTTTATATTTTCAAGGTCTGTCTCCGTCTTGCTGAAAAGAGTTTTACTTTTGGGGCTCTGTATTTGTGGGGATGAAAAGCTTGGGGCGTTTTGGGTACAGAATGGGTAGGCCAATGGTGGGAGTAGATCATAATGACACTTATTTTTTAAAGACCAGATGTAACCTTTGATTGCCTTTGCCTGCATGTGTGTCTACTTATGACAAAATCATCTAAATGGATGAAAATTATCGGTCAAATTGCTGATATTCTCAGCATGAGTTATTGAAATGAAAATCTTCATCGCCACATGTTATATGAAAAGCCTGTAAAGAAAATTTTTGAGATTCTTTTTATTGCTTTGTAATCAGGCAGATAGTAGAAATTTTCTGTTTTTCGCCTTTTTTGTTGTTGTTGATTTGGATCCAAGTTTGGTCTAGATCTAGATGGACTGGCTAAATCAGAACTTTTCTGGTGTAGTTTTGATTTCAACTTCAAACAAATGAATGCCACAAAAGAATCAGGGAGTATGGTAATATTTGATATTTTTATGATCTTTCTAAATGTAATGGGCCTACAACAGAGTTATACTGAAACTGTGTACCAAGATTGTCCTAGGTCTGGCTGGAAAATGGGAAAGGGGTGGATGTAAATTTTGTCTTCTTCTTCTCTACAAATTGTTTTCATTTTCCTTCTCTGACTACTACTACCACTACTCCTACTCCTATTTCTACACTGTATTACTATTACTACACCGCAACTAGTATAAACTACTTTTATTACTTCTATTACCGCTACTCCTGCTGCTACTTCTAATTTCTTCTTTTATTCATCCTCTACTACTACTTTTTTGTCCTTCCTTCTTCTTTCCTTTTCACTTTTCTTCCTCTTTCTCTTCTGCACCTGGTCATTGTCCTCCTCTTCTTCTTCTCGTTATCCCCTTCCACTCATGGTTCATCTCCTCTCTCTCTTCAAATTCATCTTCCTCTATCCTTTCTCCTTCCGTGCTTCCTCCACCTCCTTCACCCTGTGTTGTGGACCTCCTCTACATCTTCTCCTTTTCTCCTTCTTCCTCTTTTTCTCCTGCTCCTCTTCCTCCTTCTCCTCCTCTTCCCCTATCTCTTCTTCTTCTTTTTTGTTCTTCCTTCTTTCCTCTTTAACTTCTTTCTTTTTCTTTCTGTTCCTTGTCTGCATCTTGTCCTTTTCCCCTCCTCTTCTCTGCAACTTCCTCTCCCTCCTTCTGTCCATCTCTTCCTTCTCTTTCTCCTTCTCTTTTTCTTCTTATTTATCCTCTATCGAAGAGTAAATAATTTTTTTTTTGTTTCTTTGCTTTAACACTAAACTACTCCAAGAAAACGGGATCATTGTGTCTGGTGATGAACACCCAAACACATGCATGTATAGAAAAAAAATTTATTTTATTATATGATCTGATTTTAAAGTGAATTTTTTTGTCACACCAAAATAAGCAGGAAATCAGGGATTTTAATTGGCCTGTGACACTTCTTGGATTATATCTTGATCTAGAGTATATACTAAAATTTCACATAATTTGCTCATTATTATCGAGTATATCACCACTAAAGTATTTTCAGATGTCATTTTTTAAATCATAGAAATGTTGATCTTTTTAAATTCATTTCGTCCACTCCTTGGGCATGAACTAATAAAGTGGTACAGTTTTACAGTTTGTTGAATTGCTGGAAAAATAGAAGACCATTCTAATTGTTTTCATACTTTGACAATGTCTGAAATTTCCATTATATAAATTTAACTGTGGTGTGATGTAATTTATTCAAATATGAATATCTATTTTTTTCATCCCCCAAAACAGGGAAACCAAGAAATTTGGCTGATTTAATTATCCCTTGAAGATTCTGGGGTTAAATTTCTTTCAATGTTGCCCTTACTGTTAAGTTATTTCCAAGGTTGTTTTTTATAATCCTAAATAAAAATGCAATTGCTTTGACCAAAAGATTAAAATGACATGAGATATTAACAAAACCTGAAAGAAACAAACTCAAAAAAGCATTGGTATTATTAGCTTTTATGTTAAGACCTTAAATACTTTTTGCAATTTTGTAACACCATTGTCATTATCATATTAATACAATTGCTGACTTTTTTAAAAAAATTTTTATAGTTTTCTCCAAAACTGTTTAAGATGATCAAAACAAGTTTGTTTTGTCTTTTCAGAAATGGAGTCATCTTTATTTGGAATTAATAATGGTATAAAGAATATATATATCAATTAAACATAAAACTGCGGCTGTGCTAATTTTTTATGGCATATGATGTTCAGAGAGTTTGAAATGTATTATTCCAATGCCTTAATGAGAAAAAAAAACAACTTTGTTTTGTACCAAACTTTGAATAACAGCCAGAAAGCAAATTTCCATACCTTTTTTTTTTTTTTTCAGTGGGGCCAATGACTTTGTCCAAGGAACTGTGCACCATGGCCATACTAATTTTGTCTCCAGCTTATGTGTCATGCCACCTGATGACACGTACCCACAGGGTCTAATAATGACAGGAAGCAATGATAAAACCATTCTGGCTTACACACCTGGTTCAGCAGAACCAGTTTTCAAACTTACAGGTCACCAAGAAAATGGTAAAGCTTATTGTTGGTAGTTAGCATTTCATTACATAAAAATACCAAAATGGTTTGGTATGCACCATGGCTATTTTGTTGTTTTTTTTTCAAATGAAATTCAATTAGGAAAATTGCTTTGCTTTTTAAGCACAGCAACAAGTTATATTGTGTAATTGTACATTAGAATTGTAATGAAAAAGAAAAGATATTTAGTATCTGTTCATAATATACTAATGCATGCAAATAAATACATTCATAAAAAAAAATCCTCTAAAGAGATGATTACCAAAGCTAAGTATATCTTGAAATTGTGTGGCCTCACAGGAAAACCGTGGGATGTCACTCAGGCTTATTTTGAACCAGAGCCATTTAAAGTTGATTACCTCTTACATGACCGAAATTGAGATTTTGGTTTCACCAAAATCTCCATTTATTCATCTTCATACTCCACCAAGTTTTATAATTTTTTTGTAACCTGTAACCTATTTCATTACATGTTTTTGTAAGGCATTTTGATCAGGTCTGTTGCAACGGAAGTAAAAAAATGCAGGCAATTTTCCAAAATGTAACAATTGATTGGTATCGCCAATGCCAGATCTACATTACAGCAAACGTACAAGTATTATACACCAAACAAAACATCAGTTTCTACGCTTTTAGATTCTAACTATTGCGCATGAATACAAATTAACCTGGTTGAGTGTGCAGCAGTTTTATTGAGATAACCTTATACATCTGCTGACTCCCACAATTTGATGATCGGTTAAGCGAACAATTTACGTCTCTTGTCCAGTAAGGCTTTTCAAAACATTGATTTTTTAAATATATTATTGAGTGTTTACCTTGAAAGCATTATTTTAAAGTTTATTGCAATTAAAAATAATGTTTTCAAAAGTCCTTCACCTTTCGATCAAAACTTGACTGACCCACATTTACAGCCTCAATGAATGCCTTGAAAAGTGCAAAGCTTTTAAACCTAGCCGATTCATAGGCCTATCAAGGTGTTGCTTTTTATTTATTAATGAAAACATATAACATAGATGATGAACAAAGCTAAAGTAATGAAGAAACCACTCTGTGTTGATAATTTGATATAAATCCATACATAACCACTGCCTGTGTATCCCTTTTTCTTTCATTCTCTCTCTCCTTCTCTCCCTCCTGTTCTCTTTCAGATCTAGATCTTGTTTACCTCTGTTGGTGTTTGGAAACTACATCTAACTTAAAAGTTTATTTTTGACAGCCTACTAGTGATTAACTTTAGAGATCTAATGTAGATCTAGAGATCGAAGTTGATGTGGTAGACTAATTATATAACTGAACACCGACGTGATCTAGGTGTAACACTCAGTGATGAGCCATGTCATAAGATGGGCCCAAAATATTAAATTCGTTAATTAAATGTTCATTTTCACCAGAAAATATTTGTTAAGATTCTCAGTTCTGGGTTAGAATGAACAATGGTGAGATACAATGTGCCATGTGTCTGTAAACACATATGTGCCATGTGTCTGTAAAATCAATTTGACCATCTATTCTTTCAGCTGAAAATTACATATTACTTTAGAAGCCATTTTCTCAAAACAATGTTTCCTCAACAGGGCGACTTTAAAACACCATAATTTTGTACTAAAAAATATAGAGCCTTCAAATAAAAAGCAAAATGCTCAGGAATGTTTGGAGAATCCAAAACTGTGCCTATTTCAATTTTTTATGTGGACCCATTTGAAGGGTTTTCCTGTGCAGTCACACAATAGTCAAAACTGGAAAATTGTAAGATTTCATTGTCATTGTGAATTCTAGTAATTTTTTGTTTGTTTAGGGATAAACGAACTTTAAAACATCCTTTCTTGATTCTGTGTAAACATGGTATTTATGTTTTTTTAAAAATGTATGATTCAATAAAAAAAAAAAAAAGAAAAAAAAATATACATTCAGTTAAGAAGTTCACTGTGACAGAAAGTGTGAATGTTGACAACATTGATTCTGTCCATTTTGGAAATTTGTCTGTTTACTTTCACATATGTGGAAAATTTTCCTTATTGTTAAGATGCAGTGTGTTTATTATTTTTCAGGCCTTTTATTTAAGACAAGTGAGAGTAGATTACTGATAAAGATGTATTTTAAGAAACAATCAGAGACTGTGGAATGTGATATTGGAAAATAAATTTATTTTCTTGGTGGTGGACAAGAATCTAAAACTAAAACTACTCAAACTTATGTTAAAGCTAGATTCAGATCACTTTAAAGATTGCTCTAGATTACCAAACTTTTTCAAAGTAAAATTGTTCACAAACAAAATATCATAAAAGCAAAAAACAAAGACATGTACTTTTATTAAGCCTTAGGAAAGACAGTGTCTTTTCTTTACTGTTTCTTCCCAGCCTTATTTTGGTTCAGGGCATAAGGTGCCCAGACCTGTTTTGAGTCATGTGGATGTAAAGTGGACTAACGATGTTTCAGGCAAAACTTTTTTTTTATGGTGGTTTTGTTTTTATTTAAAAAATTAATCTTTAAATCTTTGCAAGGCAAAAAAATTTACTGCAATTTGGAAATCTCGAAGATTCTTTTAGATACAAATTTGGAAATTTATATGCTCTCCTACAGCCCAAACCATTAAACAAAGAGACGTTCAAGCCAGCAACCAAGAGCATTCTTTTAACTCTCCCCTCTAGCAAAATGATTCGATGTTAGGTTGTCACATCACATAGCTTGCTTCAAAATGGCATTTAAAGCAATGTCATAGGAGGTGCTCTGAGTGTGAACTTGACTCATAACTCAAATTTGGAGAAAGTTTTTCATGAGGAAAATTATCAAGAGTTTTAATTTCATAGCTTTTGTGCGGCAGATGATCAAGAGAAAGAAGAAGAGTAAGATTATGAGAAAGTGGAAGCGAGTGCAGATAACCGTAGTCTAAAACAGGCTGAAGTGTGGAAATCTTTTTTCTTATGGTCTAGATTGGGTTATCTAAAAAAAGAAATAGAGGAATATACCAGAGAAGAATGAAGAGGAAGCTGATGCAGTCATAAATTTGGGAGGAAATGTGGAGAGAGTATAAGAATGCCTTTGAGCACGATCCTGAGCTGAAGAATATGATAACAACTCCAATGGCCTCAAGATGAAAGTAACTTCAGCAGAGACAGGCTTTGTTCAATATAAGATGTGCCGTTAAATTTAAATGACGAAGTGAAAATTGTCAGGTATCAAATATGAATTCAGAAAAAATAGCAAATTTTGCTCGTCTAGCATCATTAGAACATCCTTGTTGCTACAGAGAATTATTCAAATTCCTTGTGGTCTTATGCTTGGTTTTTTAACGGAGAATTATTCAAAATCTTTAAGCTTATTTTTCTCAAAATAATAGATTTACACTGTATGCAATTCATTGATTTTTCGTAGGCTTATCTCTCAGCCAAAATTTATCTGATTGACATGGGGTAGATCAAATTGACCTTAAAAGACTTTTACTATCGGCTACCTTGTGCATCAAACCTACAATCCGCAAACACAGTGCATTTATATTTTTGTCTTCTCAATAATTGCAACATGCGTAACAAGATTTTAATTGATATTATTCTTGCCCTCAAAGTCATTCCTAATTTTATGTTTTTAAAATCTAATTCGATTATAATTTTTAAACAGTTTTTTTTTTTTTTAAATAGTCTTTTTATCCCTTTTTTT
>BLXT01002860.1:1030346-1041058 GCA_019648995.1 Plakobranchus ocellatus
TCTCTATCCCTCACTCCATTAGCATTTTTATAACGGAGAAAAAACAAGTTATATTACAATTTTATGTTGACGCATTGTAACAAGTGCATACGATTCTATTCAAATCATGTGGGATAGGAAATAAAATCGGGTGTACACACGATCATCAATTTGGAATAAAGTTAATTGTTGAACTTGTGCTTGTCATAAAAAAACAATAGAGCGTTTATAATTAAGGAGATAGCGACGAAAAGATGGTGTGATAGACACAAATTATATTTATTTTTTCCTCACCATAAATGGTTTTGATAACTAGAATTCGTCACAATTGAAGTCTGAGAATGTACCACAGTAGTATTAATTTTGTCGCAGTCACTACGGTTTAATAGTGTGGTGTTGAGTGTAATAGAAATGGTGACATTATAAAAAAAACAAAAAAACTCTACCTTTCATACCTTTACACGTACCAAATAACAATTTACGTGTGATTAAGTCGTGTGCTAAAAGTTTACTTAAGTCATATACACAACCTTGTCGTACACCTATGTTGTTATGGTTTACTAAGTGCAATAGGAGTATTAAAACATACCACCTTTAAAGCCTGCACTTTAATTCTTGTCTAAATATTTTAATGTTTTTACAATCCGCCTTTTAATGCAACAATCACATATCTCTACTTAACTATCATTATTCTGCTCTCCTGTGCTGACACGACAAGCTGAGTACAGCACAATAACAAAACCAGTCATGTCACACTAGAAAGCTTTTAGGATGTTTCGTTTTTCAAAATTTAAGTAAATAGATCGTATTAGAAACGTTAACAAAATTTTGTGGTATGAATGATTTTTCTGTTCAGCCTTTTGAGTAAATGAAAGAACATCATCAAAACCATAAGACTCAAAATCTCATAATAATGCAATTGGGGGCATGTCTCATTTTTTTTAATATATTTGCGTTACTTGTTATTTGTATAAGCTTTTATATGAATTGATTTAGTGCATTTCCATGTAACATTGAGCCCTGCAACTTCCCCCTGTGGAATCTGAAAATAATAGTATTGTTTGTTTGCTAAAACTGATGTGCAATCGGGTGCACAGATCTTTGGCAAGATAGGATCCATAATGTAAATGTTAGTTGTAAAGCACTCTGTGGGTTTCAGCATTTTTACAACGTTATTTCATCTCTTATTTTTTTTTTTTAGCTAGGAATGATATAAGCAAACAGGTAAATATATGTTAAGTCCTGGATACAAGTCGCAATGAAATCAAATGGACTTTGCCGTGATAAATGTATCATTATCATTGTCATCTACATTTACTTTCCGAAATAATTGCCATCAATATAATGATATCACATATGAAGCCATGGTGGAGTCAGATTGTGTTGTAATGTTTTTCTATTGGTGTCTAAATTGTCATGATGTTCATTACTCTTCATTAAAACAAAAATAAAAAAAAAACCAGAAAAGAACTGATCTTTAGAATTTATTACTTATTTATTTTTTGCTGTAATTTTTTATCTTATTTGAACTGTATAACTTCCTCTTTTCGACTTCTTTTAAAAAAAAGATGATAAACCCGAACACTTTTTTCACCTTACTCTTTCCTTCATATAAATGATAACTACACATTATATCACGCTAAGGACTTGTCAAGGATAATTTGAAACGCGATGCTTTCATTCTAACA
Organism: Plakobranchus ocellatus; assembly: GCA_019648995.1. NCBI lineage: Eukaryota > Metazoa > Mollusca > Gastropoda > Plakobranchidae > Plakobranchus > Plakobranchus ocellatus. The sequence goes on from BLXT01002860.1 coordinate 1,032,014, forward strand.
AATATGATGCAGCCATCTCTAGCTGAGCGGTCTATGTGCTTCGAGTGTACACACATTCTGTTACATTTGATCAAATAATTGTCCTAAAGATTGGACGCCACATAGTTACTTATTGAGTTAGGTGGCTCTAACATGATAACATAAAGGTAAGGGAATATACAGTGGGATTATTTTCTTGTAAGAATCTTATCAGTCTTCAGGGGTCTCTCTCTATTTTTATAAAATTAAGCTTACTCCCCCCCCCCCCTTTTTTTTTTTCTCCTCCGCAAATGCATTCTCTCTCTCCTTCTTTCCCTCTTCCTCTCTCATCTGTCTCGAACCTTCTATCTCTATGTCGTTCGTAATTTTTTCTATCTCCCGTCTCACTCTCCCTCTCTCTCTTTCTCTCTCTCTCTCTCTCACACACACACACATACAGACACACACACCCTGTCTGTCACTCCTTTTCTCTCGTTTTATCTATGTATTTAGAAAATTGCATTTAACGAAGAGCAATGCGAAGTGTTTAGCATAGGGAAAAAAAAACATAAAACAATATGGCATAATCCTTTTGTATTTTACAATTCTGCAGTGCTTTTTTTCATTTGGCGGCAGTAATGTTAGAGTCACTGGATAACCTTTACCATGAGAGAATAAAGGAGAATAGTATAGGAACAGGATTTGCTCCTATTTGTACTCACGATTTTTGTTTAAATTATCTTAGAGGCTTGGCAACGTTGAGTCTGAAAATACTAAGATTATTATGCTATATTGATACTCACCCTACATCCTTGTAGCTATTCTGAAAAATATGTTTTAAGAAATAATTGCGCGTGATTAGTTTGGCAATGCGAGCTGCTGAACGTTAATTTCTATCATGTATATTTATTTTGACTTGCTTAGCCGAAGACAAATGTGAAATGTCTAAACAGCTAATGCCTCTGTCTGATAAGAACACGGCAGGCTTGTTTCTTTGAAAAAGGTCAACTTGGAAAGAGGAATAGTTGCAAGCGGAGTTTTCTTTCTTTCTTTCTTTATTTTTTAAATTAGATTTTTTTCATGTTGTTAATAGCACAATGCTCGACAAAAAAATTAGGTTTGTTTTCTATTGGGCCATAAAAATGCATAGCCAAGGCTAGCTTCCATTACTTGTATTATCTAACTTATTAGATGTTTGTACTTTCTGTATTCATAGTCGGTCCACAGGGAATCGCGACCTCAAGATAAAGGCCCAGGCGTCGATGGTGGGGGTTGACTCGACCCCGCGACATATAAGTGTCTGCACGTTTTAGAGTAGGTTCCTATACCTTTGCCCAGGTGCAAGTCGGATAATATAATCAAGCATTTGTACAATCAATATTTTGATCGGCATAGTTTTCTAATGCATGAGATACACCCTGCTAAATTCTGCGCAGGTCTCCTCATATTCAATACTCCTGTTTATTTCGCACGAGACAAATAATTATGTTGCTGGGTGCTGGCATTAGGCCTGAGTGAAAACCCATGTTCAAACATGAAACTAGAATTCTCCGACTGTAACCTGAAGCCAAGGTCTTTGTAGCTCAATTGTCCTGCCGTCAAGCCTGGGACAAAAATGGTCTTTCCGTTATGTTTCTGCAAACATGTACTGACAAATTATTTTCGATTGCATTTTTTTTTTCAAAAAGGATGGAGCATCAGTTGCCGGATTGTAATGTTGAACAGAGTCCAAGGATGTCTATTAGAATGTGAGGGGGCGGGGAACTCGTTACAAGAATAAGAAGAAAAGCAGTTGAAAAAAGAATTATTTCAAAGAAAATCAAAGTCGTGGTGATAGAAACCATTTGGAAGAAATGAACCTTTCATTACAACCTTTTAAGCTCTGTGTATGAAATGGATGGGAGGCAACTGAAAATGCAATTGTAAAAATAAAAATCATAAATAAAGATAATTGATTCCAAGATTGAAGAAAAACAGATCTTGTATTATTATGACACAATAACTTAAATGCGCAGATAGTCAGTCATAGACATGCAGGTAAATGAAAAAACAAGAAACAGCAAAATATGTGGATATGAATACATTCAGAAAATAGATCTGACAATGGATGGATATAGCCATACATTGGGTTTTGTTTGGTTTTTGTGCATATAGCCCATCAACAAATATGTGATTTCAGACTTTCAGGCAAATTCTAGGAGAAAGTTCGGTGGGGTCGAGACTTGTTGCAGAAAGGTCCCTGGAGAGATCTCTAGATGGGTTCGCAGGCCAATTCACCATAAAATATATAAATAGAGTGATATGTAATGAGAACAAGGAAAAATGTAGATAGATAGATAGATAGATAGATAGATAGATAGATAGATAGATAGATAGATAGATAGATAGATAGTTAAACAGATAGATAGATAGATAGATAGTTAGATAGATAGATAGATAGATAGATAGATAGATAGATAGATAGATAGATAGATAGATAGATAGACATTCAGATAGATAGACAGATAGATAGATAGATAGATAGATAGATAGATAGATAGATAGATAGATAGATAAAGAGAGAGGGAGGGAGAGAGAGAGAGAGAGATGGATAGATAGATAAAGAGAGAGGGAGGGAGAGAAAGGACGATGGAAAATCGTCATATTGATGTCGATGCAAGTTTCATCATTTATAATAGACGTTTATAGAATTCAATAGCGTACTTTTGCATTGAAAATTGCCAAACAATCTTTCTGTGGTGCAGAGTGGAGAGGAAAAAAATCAAACGCATGTTTTCAAGACCGGCTGGAAAAAAAATCTGGAGATATTTTAATTTTGCTCCTTTCTTTTCTCGCGAGGACATCGTGATGTTATTGCTTTCAGGTTGTTTCTGTTTACAGGTTTTTAACTGGTATTTTATCAGTAGCCTTTCCAAAAAAAAATAAAAAAGCAACACTCGAAACTGAGTCCCGTAGTCTATTTTTTTTCCTAGTAAATCTCTGAATGGTCTTTAAAAAAAAAAAAAGAAAGAAAGAAAGAAAAATATGCACAAAGTTTCATAAAAAATGTAATTAAGACTTAAAAATGTAATACTTTCATTTCTTCGGTTTATCAGTAAGGTGTCATATCGACTCAGTTAATTATATAAAGGAAATAAACCGTTTCACTCCAAAGGCTGAGATCTACAAGGACGAAGAAAACATGAACTGATTGAGAAAGTAGACCTCCGGTCCAGTAATTGAACGTTAAAAAAAGAAAAAAGAAAACGACGTAATAGCCTCACTTCCGTGCGAAAAGTTCTACTAAGATGAAGAAAACTTGCATTGTTTTTGTTTCAAAAAAAAAAAAAAAAAAGGAGAGAGAAAAAGAAAAAAAAAACTTGGTCATAAAGATGTGATATCTTAGATTAAAAACAAAGACCACAGGCTATCGTATTTTCCAAAGGAAACCCAAAATGACTTCCTTGAGATTTAAGGATAGAAGGAAGATTAAGTTTCCTTTTCTTTCGATTAAGTGGTCCATCGCGAGTTTGGGAAGGCTTAGAATAAAGTACCTTGGGACTAGGGCTAAAAACTAGAGTAATTTAAGTCTGAAGGACCCAACGAGAATATAGTCACTATCATTTGAAGGAAGTGTATTTCCTCATTTGGTTTTATCGGATGCCAAAGATATGAAGTTGATAAGTTTGTTATATCGTAAAAATGGTCATAAACATTGACAGATAAAAATTCGCAAAAAAGACTCAAGACCAAATCCCATTTGAAAAAATGATTTTTTGTTGCCATTGCATGTGATTTTTTTTCCTCAATCTATATTCACGTCCTCCCTTCTCTTTCTCTCTCTCTCTCTCTCTCTCTCTCTCTCTCTCTCTCTCTCTTTCTCTCTATCTCTCTCTCTCTCTCGCTCTCTCTCTCTCTCTCTCTCTCTCTCAAACTGTCTGTCTTTCTCTCACGGAATCTTTTGCCACACTTCTACCCCTTTTCTTTCTTCTTCTTTTCCTCTCTTTCTCTCTCTCCCTGAATATTTCGATAATTTTTTCTCTCTTTTCTCCTCTTCTTATCATTCTCTATGTTCATAAGGTTTTTTTCTTCATCTTTCGAAATTGAACATTTTATTAGTCAAGATCTTATTTATTTGTAAAAAATATCATAAGAATATTCATGAAAATATTTTTTACCTTATCTCTTCCTCTGTTTTCTTTTAATCTGCCTCTACCAATTCTCTACCAATTTCATTTCTGATTTGCCTCCTTTATCTTTCGCTGTTTGTTAGTCTCGAGGTCTCCTTTTTTTTTCTTTAACACTATCATTGTTTTCTCTTCATTTATCTTTTCCTCTTTCTTTTCGCTCCCCCTTTCCCTTTCACTCTTTACCTCGAACACACACACACACACACACACACAAACATGAACACACCTTTTTTCTTACATCGGGACTGGACTCATTATGATCCAAGGCCATATTCTGTTTAATCAGGTTGTTCCGATAAAAAGTTTAACACTGAATATCTGTACTAAATATTATATTTGTGTCCTTTGAATTTTATTTTACGCAAAAGCTCCTGAACCTAAGAACCGAATGACTTGAAATTTGGTATGAAAGATTAGCTGGGGCGGAAGGGTGCACTCTTTTTTGTCTAGAATCCAAATTCTACCTCTTCAGAATTTATGTTTTCTTATTGTTTCCTCAAAATATAACTCAGAATTTTACGATCAGCCTTGTTCCTGATATTTTATTTGAAGAGTATAAATTTCCGGATTATAAGACTGAAGCCATAGAGATACACTAATCAATGGTTTTCTTCCTGGACTGCATTCGAGGCGAATGTCTAAATTCTATCTTTGATATATAAATTCAATGGTTCTATTCTGGGTAAGCAGAGCGATATAATTCATTATCTTTGTTATTCCAATTCTAGATTCTAGAGTCTCATTTTTTGTTGGCTGTGTCTGGAGACGAAGGTCTATATTCTAGCTTTGATGTCTAAATCAACGTGTCATTATCTAGATCTATATCTGGATAGGCCTGATTAGGCCTAAAAATCTAGATTTATGGCCTAATTATAGCTTTAGGTCCACGAGAATCTAGATCTGAACTAGCAAGAATAAGCTTAGTGCATCCAGGGGGAAACTCCAGCGATAACGTCTTTTTTCAAAGACCCTAACCTGGTTTATCACGTGATTTAGCCGAAATAGGGCATATATATAAACAAAGTCAAATTTCCGTTAGAACTAGACTTACAATCTGTGCAGAGTCCGGAGTCTTAAAATTTCATTACAGAGCCATTTCAAAGCTGCAGAAAGGCTTTTGAAGTTAGTGATTTGGCTTTTTTTCCCCCTTTTTTTAAAGTTACACACGCGTGAATCGATTTCAAATTAAAAAAGGCACAACAACTGAAAGTAGGCCTGGCGAGCTCAGACAGAAGCAAAGCAACCATGCTTTTCACACAGAATCAGACGAAATTTACATTAGATTAATCTTTACCAAAAGCTCCTTTCAATAGAGATTTCATTTCACTTTGAAATCGTTTTGGGGAAAAATGGCATGTGAGAAAAAGTGACCGTCTCGAAATTCACAGCGACCAAAATGTGTCAGCCGCAAGAAACAGCTGTTACTGACAGCGCCATCCAATACATGTTCCTGGCTTTTAAATACGTATTTGCAAAAATGAATGCCGATTAATCTCATATATGTTAAGTCTGGATAGGACGACAAAAAATGAAAAAAAAAAACCTGAAGTTTTTGAGCAAAACAAGCAAAACTAAAGCATTTTTTTTAAATCGAAATAAGCAATTATAAAATTAGCCGGTTCGAAAAATCATTCAATTTTCTTTTTAATGTACAAAAATTATTAACGAGATCGTAACGGTGTAAATTTAACCGACGAAAGAAAACTTTTTCTGTTTATTTCAGTCTCGCCCTGAACTTGTATAAATGTATGCAAATGGCAATCCAACCGACGATGAGCTTGAGTAGGCGATGTATTCTTTTGCCCACTCACCACTCAAAATGGACACTTTTAGAATTGTTTGTATGTTATGGCAAGACTTATGGGATAATCCGGGGAAAGGCCCAACTACTTCTAGATCTACCTTCACAGGCTATCGACGAAATGAAGCGGCAGTAGGCCAAATTATTTTGTAATCAGTGCTTCTTTTACACAAAATATACATAATTTTACGCTCTCGTCCTCTTCATTTTGTTGGTAGCACATAAAGTTGGATCTTGAAGTCGGTGGGCCTGTCCCCGGATTATCCGGACTTATTTTGCCTCCAACTGTAGCAAATATAATAGGAGGTCAATTGGATCTATGTCCATTGTTTACGTACAAGCCCCTTTTCCGTGTTTATGCAATTGCGTCACAATCCAAGGTCATGACCGAGTAAATATTCCAAAAAAGCCTGTGGGTTTTCCTCTTGAATGAAATTGGCTTGTTCATTAACTTAAAGCATGCCTACATTGAGAGCTCTCTCTCTCTCTCTCTCTCTCTCTCTCGCTCTCTCTCTCTCTCTCTCTCTCTCTCTTCTAAATAACAGTGCTGCGGTTTAATTCACCCGTCCCAATCGTAGAACGGGCCATTCAGCAAATAGTTACCTATATTCAGTCGAAATGATTGATTTTTGACGCTCGTAATATAAAAAAATTGTTTTAATATGAATTTTTCATAAAGTTTGCACCGGCAATCCTCTTCTATTGATGAGAAAACCGACGGTTTTTGTTCTTCTGTAACTAGTTTACAACTTCCTCAATCAAAAAATTGTTATCTTTTACCACCAAATTTTTTTTTCTTCTCATGCAAGGAAGTAGAATTTTGCACAATTGATGATTGGTTGGAATTCATTGTGTATTATGCGTTTTTGCTCCTTTTTAGATATACATTGTAATATAATTATTGTCTCGTCATTGTTGGTTATTTAATCAAATGCATTTCAAAATTGCAAACCCTTTATATATACATAATGAGCGAAATACACATTTGTTTCTCAGCATAGCACGTCAAATATAACTTTATATCCTGCTGGAAAAGAAAATTAGAGGCATAGTGAAATACCATCCATTAAAATTAATGGGATTGGAAATGGTGAGCCTTTGAGAACTCAGCCAGACTAACTCAAGTAGACAAGACTAGTGTAAACATAATATCGTCGGTGTCTTAGGCAATCCATATTATTATTATTATGATATGAGTTTGGGCCTTTTCCAATAACAATGTCAGCATCTAGAAGAGTCGAAGATAAAGGCAATGCCTTTGGAAATGGACTTGACATATTGAAATTTATGTAATATAAAGTGAAAACTTCCAACGCGCAACTCTCAATAATGTCGTAAGCAAAAACTCTCTAGTCAGCCAGAGTTCGGTGAGAGCGAGAAGCCTTTTTTTATAGTGTTCTGACGTAAGGCAAAAGTATTCTTATTCAAGACATGGTTTGTGTACTGTGTTATCTATTGAGGGAGTTAATAATCAAGCTTCTGTTTAAGATAAAGAAACTAGACAACTATTTCCAAAATTTTCTTTTCTTTTTTGGCCTAGCCCAAATTATAAATAGATAATAGGGACACGTTATGAATTAAACATCCACATTACAGCTGAGGCGCAGTCTCCATTTTTCTCTCTATTGAATTTGCGTGTTTTGCTTGCTGGAGCATCAAAAACGTTACCGTTACGTGACTCAGTAATATCGTGATTAGCTTCATCACCATCATCATCATCATCATCATCATCATCATCATCATCATCATCATCATCACTATCATCAATCATCATTATCATCTTCATTATTATTATTATTATTATTATTATTATTATTATTATTATTATTATTATTATTATTATTATTATTATTATTATTATGCAGCTGTTGGTGTTGTTGTTGTCGTTGTTGTTACTGGCTGAATATTACATTCCAGTCTGTGATCAAACAGCTATAAACCCAAATTACATGACTGTTTCTTTTTCTTTTCCTCTGGAATTTGTTTCTAGATCTATATTTGTCTCCATGTTATTTCTTTTTAAATATCTCATTCGTGCTCCTCTTCCTCCTCCTCTTCTTCCTCTTCTATCTCCTCTTCCTCTTCTTCTCCCTCTCCGTCTTTTCCTCTACCTCTTCTTCTCCCTCGCCCTCTCCTCTTCCTGTTCCTCTTCTTTCTTCTCTTCTTCCTCTTTCTCTTCGTCTTTTTCCTCTTCCTCTTTTTCTCCCTCTCCCCCTCCCTTCTTATCCTCTTTTTAAATATCAACTTTTGCTCAGGCCTAAGGCACACTTAATCAAAGTCTAGCTCTTGTATAGCCCTCTGATTTGTACTTTTATGGATTTTTCCTGGGGATAAATCCCAATCTTTCCATGAAGTTATATAGACACGATAAAAAGGCAAATTTTTTTGTCGACTGAAATCCAAAATTTGAACAAAAATGTCTATGTCTACCTCTTCGTTTCGATCAAAAACAGATCAGTTAAAATTGTTTTTTTTTTGTTGTTGTTGTTGTTGCCGAAACTGAAATTGCCGTTAGCTCTTGGGCTACCATTCGAAATGTTGGAATTTGGATTTTTTATACCTATCTATCTACACAAGATACTCAGATCTAGACTATTCTTCCTAGTCACCACTTTTTTTTCTTTGCCCGCTCCCACATACAAAGATTAAGCTCAAAGCAGGGGCGTGTATTTAGTTATTTGATAAAAGCCTGTATATCGCGCCAATGTTTTGTTTGATTGTAGTCCTGGAATCGACCCATTCAAAAGCTGGATTTAGTCCTAGTTTCCAGATTCTAATAAAATTTAGACCTTTTTTGCTTGTGCACCTTCTCTCTCACCGGACCGGAGCACAATATTCGTCTATTTTGCTTGCATGGCCCGGAACGCAGTTCGTGCTAAGAAGAAATAGAAGAGTTTGACATGATTGGTATGTGGAGTTTTCAAACCAATAAAACAAAATCTAAAAATCCTAAGGAGTTTTTTTTTTTTTTCAAATTATGCCTATGTAAATTTTTGTGAGAAACATGAACACATCCATATTGTTGTGGACTTTATTGGCGTCTCACAAAAATATGTAGGCGTTTCGCTTTCGCCCTTAGCTTGTTTATAGAAAGATGTGATAGAATTATTATTATTA
>BLXT01002860.1:1057718-1070622 GCA_019648995.1 Plakobranchus ocellatus
TCTCTCTCTTTCTTTCTCTCTCTCTCCTTCCCCTCTATAAAAAAATGAAAATGCATCATGATCATTCCGCTGACATTTTTCCAATGGCTAAAGAGAGAAAATTATGATAAACGGCCAGCTAAAATATCTCAGTCACCAAGTGCAATAAATCTTTCAGTACACATTGAATGAAGTCCATGTTTCTATTGCCTAAACATGAAGATCTGAAAGTCGAATACTCATTACTCAAATGGAAACCATGGAGGTGGTCACCACAAAACAAACGGGGGTCCTTTCAAACGGGTTCTATTACAGAATGACAGAAATTAATAGGAATTTCCCTGTACGAAGACTGTAAATTGAGTATACTGATGAAGGACACAGAAATTTTTCAAAAGTGGATGTTTGATCAGAATCGTGTCGATAATGGATACAAGACAATTTTACAGGACGAGGGAAAGGCCAGGCTAAACACCCAGTATGTAATACAGTTTGAGATCCAACGCTGTTTATTTTATGATTTCCTTGAACATAATTATTATAACAATTTTTTTACATGAGCATGTAGTCGTAGGGATGTGAAGATTTCTCTAACCTGCTCTTTCAAACCATTATCAGTAGTTTTATGTCTATGGTGCTTGAATTGTATTCAGAAAAATGAGATAATGGTGAAGACAGCGAAGAGAAGATAGAACAGTCGATCGCAATGAAAACCTGATGATCTAGAGACAGAAAATTTCAGTCAAGCTCTAAAAGAACGAGGAAGTTTATCGTTACGACAGTTAAGAATTTTTTGCAAGGTGGGTAGGAGAGTACGAAAGTGTAAAAAAATCCGACTGGATAAAGACAGTTTAAAGTCTATTGATTTCATTGAATTCCTTTTCTTTCCTGATGAGTAGCATCTTCCCTCCTCCACCTCCTTACCCTCTCCGACGCAAAACTATAAATGGCAAAGATTATCAATCCACCAACTTCTATGTCGCTTTTCTTTTCACCTTGCCTTTACCTTTATTTATAGGAAATTTTCTTCAAGAACTCCAAAAATGCACTTTCGATTTTTACAATGGTTGATTTTTCAAAATTATTTAATATAACGTTACGTTGCCTTAATGAAATTGATTTAAAGATCAAATTACATTTCTTTGGGTTTTAAGGGGTGGTTTTGTTAGCCAATCTTTCAAAATAATTTTCACCAAATTGATCAAATTGCCCAAAGAGTTATCATTTCTAAAAAGTGTAAGGACTTCTACTTTGGGACCGCATCAAAAGCGTTTGCAAAGTCTATGCTGAATACATTCCTCTTGGAATCGATATCAAGACTATCTGTCTCAATAATGTAATCTGTTCCTCTAACGGCTGTTGCGATGTTCATGGCTTTCATAAAACTAATACTATGTGGTGTAACATATTCGGAAAATGAACTTCAACTTCATTCGAATAACTTTGGATTATTATAATCTTGTAAACAAGATTTGTTAAGCTTAAAGGTGTTAATTTGTCAGGTGTCTTTCGGCAGATCTTTACCCTTGTGATTTAGGCCAATCGTGTGTAAGGGCTGGGTTGTGCACAGCTGACCCATGTCTGTATCAGTTCTCAGAGCATTTTACTGAAATCTATACAACTTTCTGTGATATCTTCAGATTAAGTGCGGAATCATTCTTTTTGTTTTTTAAGGCTGACGGAATTTCTTGCTCTGAGAAATTGACTTTACATTTAGTGTTTTCATTTGTTGTGATCTAGGGGTGAAAAGAAAATTAATATAAATTGGATAAACCAAATCTATATATAGATCCATAGCAAAACACATATGAAAGGTTAACAGTAAGAAATTAGTGATCCATGTCGGTACACAGTGTTCTACGCAGCATGGCCAGCTCATCCTCAGACTCTAAATTTAGAAAAAGAAAAAAAAAACTTTAAAAGATTGCGAACAGTTTTTGTTAGACTTATTCAGGTGAAACTAGAGTTGCTTGATACAGAAAACCAGTGTAGTTGAGACTGGAATTAGATCAAGTTGGGCTTTTTAATCGTCGGTTTCTCCGCCCTTAAAAAAAGATTTTTTTTCCTAAGCTATGGTGAAATCTACTGTTTCTTCAAGAGCTAATTTCTATCATTCTCCGATGGGCTTGCTTTTTTTAATTTTTCACAGAACATGTACTTGAGTATTTTTGGTGTAATTTCTGACTGGCGTCATTATCTATCAATTCTGTTTCATTTTTTGTTTATTTATGATTTTGCCTTCCACTCTGATTTTCTTCCAAATTTGGAATTTTGTTCCTTATTCCCCATTCTCTAACCTCTTTGCAATCGATCTTATTTATGCCCACTTAAAACAGTTACAGATTGTTTGAGCGTTTTTTCTTTCTAAAGTCAAGCACTGCCAGACATGCTGGACGATCAATGAGATTATATTGTTTCATTAGTTTGTACAGTATTTTTTGTTGTAACTCTGACTTTGCCTCAATTATTTCTGCCATAATCAACTAAAATTTTAAATGCGCATATTGGAATATTTTTGGATCTATTTTGATCTAAGGTTGATATTGTTTAATCAAAGATATGTAATTTTCCTATTTCGAAAGATCTGTATTCCATGTATAGCAAAACTTGCCTTTGACCTATGAACTCAGCAAACATAAATACAATTATCTCTGCGTTTCGTCCAAAAGAATAAAAGTCTTCTGACTAGCAATAATGTGTGATTGTTACTTTATGGAAATATAAGCTGAAGAACGTTGCGCATTCTGAATGTCGAGCAACATTGCTTTACGTCAAGTTTTTCATCGTTGGATGTTTCTCTCTCCAGTTCTCATAAAAATTGACATGTTTGCTTTGGTTCACTTATTAAAGTTTTACAGTAATATATGTGTGGTTTAGAACTGGAATTGGACATTTTCAGACAGGGTAGTAATAGCTAAACTGGTAGTCAGGGCATAATCCTAATATCTCCACGAACATCTGATAGTGAAATAGAAAAAGCGAAGAGCTATCTGAAATCCCACATCGTCATGATAATGATAGAAAATTTCAATGCAATAGTTGGGGATGAAAGGGCAGAAGATGCTGGGCCCAGTGACAAAGGAACGGTAAATGAACGTGGAATTAAAGCTTATTGAATGGTGCCAAATCAATGATCTGAACTCACTTGGAGTCAAAACCATCCTGGACGGCAGAGGACATGGAAAAGAATAAGTTGGAAATAAAAAAAAATATTACATTTTCTTTCAGAAAAAGATTCCGAAACGCTACCAAAACATTAAAATCACCTCCGGCAGTCAACTCTGATTCAGGCCACATTCAAGACATGTTAAAATTTAAAATAAAATTAAAAAATTATAAAAGGCAAAGACCAATCCTAAGTTTTAAATGGATCCACTAATTGTTATTAAAAAAATAAAAACCACTAAAAGAGGAAAATGCTGTAGGATGCAAAACAAATAAGAGACTCTAAAAAAACATTTCAGACGTAGAACTATGGTCAGAAATGAAACGGTCACTTACTGAAGTTACAGAGAAAAAGATACAAAGGAGCATAGAAGAATTAAAAACAAAGAAATACAAGATTTGATGGAAGAAAAGCACAGCTAAAAAGATTAAATGGCCGAAAACACAGACCTAAACAAAATAATCAAGGTGAAATGCAATGTGGTGAAAGAAGAATGCATTAATCTGCTATGTCATGAAATAGAGCATAAGTTAAATAAAGCCATTAAATTCATGCGAGTTAAAATGAATTATGTGAGTGGTGAAAAAATCAACGCAGTTGCCCTGGCTGCATTAAATCAAAACATGGAACAATGTTATGAAAAAAAAAGGAAAAGCCAAACAGATGCTCAGAATATATTAAAGATCTTTTCAAAAATGATAGGGGTGAAAGACCTGGAAAAAGAAAAACCTGCAGCATCCAACAATTCTTTAAAAAAAGAGGTAAAGCAGCCACAAAAAATATGTAAGATGCTAAAACAACACAACCAGGTCATATATGACTGGAAATAATTAATGCATTCGGTAACGTAAGAATAGATCTGACAACAAAACTCCTAAATGCAATATATGACAATGATACTATCCCAGAAGATCTTTGTAAATCTGTCCTGCATTGCCTAACACATGAGAGGCAACAGAAAGTGAACTTCATAGAACAATCAGTTTAATGAGCCGTTTTACAAAAACCAAGTTGCGTGTTTTGATGCATAGAGTGCGCACGAGTTTGGCTTTGTGCCAGACAAACTGACTAGAAACGCAATATTCACTTTGCCAATGCTCACAGAGAGTGCACAGAAAAGCAAAAATATCTTCATCTCTGCTTCATTCATCATTTTAAGGCCAGTTACGAAGTAAAACATGACGAGCTGTTTTGTGTGGCAGAAAAAATAGTCATGGAGGGTAAAAATCTGACAGAAATTAGATATTTATACTGGGATCAAACTGCATCTGTAAGAATTAAATAGACACATTTTTTTTTCAAGCCCACTAAAAAAAGCGTCAGACAGGGATGTGTAATGTCTCGTGACCTTTTTATAACCTATATAGTGAAGTAATCTCAAGGAAATAGAGAGGATATTTCAGACATAAATGTAAATGGAGAAAATCTTAATAATGTCAGGGATGCAGACGATACAGTTTAAATAGCAGAATCTGGTGAACAATGGTGAAAACTTTTAGATTCTGTTATTTTAGAGAGCGAAAGAAAGGTCTGTCTTTGAATGTGAAAAAAAAACTAACGCATGGTCATCTCAAAGAAATCCTCAAACCCCAGATACTCTCTCGTTTGCAAAGGAGAACACATCAAACAAGTTACAAAATTCAAATACTCAGCTTCTTAATAAAATCAGATGGAAGATGCATGAAGAAAATAAGTAAAAGAATAGCCATGCTAAAAGGTTCATTCCAAAAAAAAAAAAAAATGAAACCAATACTCACGAAAAGAAATATAAACGTATGGTCACTAATATTATACGGTGAATGTTGGACAATAAACAAGGAAACAAAGAGAAAATAAATTGGAAGCAGTAAAGATGTGGTTTAACTGAAGGATGATGAGGATATCATGGGCGGCGGTAAAAAGTGCATTGAATAATACTGAAAGAAGCTAAACATGAGCGATTATTAGTTAATACCATTAGACAGAGAGCACGAAAGGGTTTTAAGAACACTTAGCAATCGCTTCCAAGACTGAAGGCAAACGTGGTAGGACTAGACAGAGAATAACGTTTATTGAAAGTCTTAACTCATGAGGAATAGGTAAAGGTAGCAATAACAACTAAGATTAACCGAGAAACGGTTTGAGTGGAGGATCATTATCGCCAATGTCTGTTTGCGGTTTGTCTTTTCCCCGGAAATTGTATCGCCAAGGCATGAAAATGACGCAATCATACTTCAATTGCTGTTTCGCAAAAGAGTATTTTAATTCCATTTAAAGTAAGAAAAATATACTAATAGCGAGCTCAAACTGAAAAGTTTGCCTAACTCAAATTTTTTCAGTAAATTTTAAACAGTGGCTGTATTCTTTTACTATATTTTTATCATTTACAAAACGAATTCTTTTTTTGCATACACATGGAATGTACAGATTTATTATGATTATTGACGTTTAGTCCAATTTAATTCAACGAAAATATATCCCTTCTTGGTCTTTAACTGAGGTCACCGCTACATGGTAGACTGGATATAGCAATAATCAATCAATCGTGATCTTTAAAGATTGTATTGCCAAATGTCTTTTTTTTAGGAGATAATAAAACCTTTACATTTATTTATCTCAGGCGTGCAGTATAGAGAGCCTGGTTGTTCCTTTTCAATTACAGTCACCTATTCCTTAAGCAATGTTCAACAATCCTGACTTTTGGTTATCCTGAGTTTTATGATTTTCATTTTTTGTTTGCCATCCTTGAGGGCATTCAGCTGATTTGTGCTCTGTTTATGTTTCACTGAATTAAAGCCAGTGTTTGTCCCCGGCATTTCTTTACATTAGAGAGTGGCTTTGAAAAAGCCGATGTCTACAGCTTTTCCTACTGAAGCATTGGGAAGAGAAATGTAGAGAAACCCAGGTTTTTCCGGGATTTTTTTTTTGTCCATAATATTGATTTAGGGCTGATTGAATTGCTGTTTATATGGGAAACAGGGATATCCGATACTTTCATTCTTCCACTGAGAATGTTTGCCTCCCATACATAGGCTAGTTATTCCACTTGCTAAAAGCGCCTCACGAAGCATTTGTTACCGGGCACGAATTATCCAATGTCTCGACCATCACTTTTTTTCCTCATCAGACAGATTGCAAGTTAACACAAATGTTGGTGGTATGCTTGCCATTTACTCCGATACCGATTTAACTAACAGAAAAAAACATGAACAAAAATCGCGTAAGTCATTAAGGAAATTTGCCTGGGATGCTGTGTTGATCCGTGTAGAATGAGGTGATGGTAAGTAACTTTAGTAAGAGAGGGGGTGAGGGAAGAGCTCTAACTTCATTGACTCGACGAAGAACTCCAAGATAACACTTATCCCCCCCCCCCCTTTCCCTTTTTCGTAGTTTACACCGAGTTTCTATTTGCGCAGCAAAACAATTTTTTCAGAAAAAAACAAAAAAGCGTTTCACTCCCCGCCCACAAACCAAGAGCTTCTTTAAGAGAAAAAGGTAATTATGAAAGATAGACCGGAATGAAAGGTGTAGTTAAAATATAAACGTATTGTAAATAAAGTGAACTAAAAGTCGAAGTAAAGGCAAATAATGTGAATGATCCCACACACATACCTTTTTTCCCCACAATAAAATAATAATTAAAAAAAAACATGCACACATAGACAAGACAAAAATTGATGATACTGAAAGATACCTAAAGTTTTCTAAGGGAAAAGTTTATGACTAAAGTGTAACTAATTAAAACTAAACAAGTATAAAAAAAAAAAAAAAGAGTTGAGATAGTAGCAGACTGATTAGTGCAAAGCAATGAAGTATCATACAATAAGGAAATGAAGGGCTTAATGTAAGAGTAACCTCATTAGTGCTAGTAGAACCTCAGACTAGGAATTATGGAAGAAATCAGCACTTACATAAAATTGGAACCAAAAAATATAATGCAAATAAGAAAAGGGCAGAAGCGCAGATCTCAGAAAATAAAGTTAGTGCCCTATGTTGGTGAGAATCCAAGCTGAAGTCTTGATAACCAAAGATACTCACACAATAATATTACTAGAAGATGCATAAATAAATACATGATTTGAATATTTATGAAAAAGATAGAAAAAACATCATTGTGCCAAGGTAGCGAAAAAAAGCGAATCATTTGTAATCCAATGCATATGTGAAAAAAAAAAAGTCATGACTGTGCATGTAGCTTACAGCAATATAACATTAAAACCTTCTGACCTTGCATTTTTACTTACTACTGAAGCAAGCCATAAATAGATTTGTAAAGAATGCCAGAATACAAAACAACATTTAGAGAAATATGATATTATTATATTAGAATCTATTAAAAACATTATATATTACAGATGCAAGTCATTGTACTCATTATTCAAGATGAAAAGGAAAAAAATATTGAATTGCAAAACTAGCACGTATTTATCAAGCTCTTTTTTTTCGATTGTATTGTTTATTTGCCTAGTTTTGATATATGATTACGTCCATGTTATTGGTTTGTACAAAACCTGTTAATATTTTGAAGAGTAGGTGCTGTGTTTTTTTTTAAGCAAGTACTGTTGCACGTTTGGGAAACAATTCGAAACAATAAATTATATATTTAGAAAACTCATTAACATTTGCAAAATATGTTCAATTTTATTAGTAGGAATATTACATTTCTTGAAATATAAAAGTGAAAGAAATTCGTGACGATCAGCAGGTTAGATCCTTAAGACAACCTGAATCAGTTATAAAATAGTGCAATGTTCAACCATATCGCCTTATTGGCGAGTGTAATACAATTTTTGTGTGTTAGAAAATATTTCTTTCTACTGTCAGTTCAGAACAACGTGTTACATTAAAGCCTCACCACTTATAAATACTAAGACTCAACATTTCGATTTTGCTTTATTCACTTTCTAATATTTCCATTTGGCATTTTTCAACTCCAAGTGGAATCAGCTATACATGAGGGTATGAATTTATTTTTAGCAAATGTTGAAATCATTTCAATCGAATTCCGTAAGAGAATTAGAGCAGGGAATTATGATAAACGTTTATCTTCAAGCTCAGTCTGTAGGTATTTAGATTAGCGTCAACAAACAGCACTTGTCATTTGTCCATGGTTAAAAGAACACATTTGTGGCCAATAAAATCGGGGTATCAATGATCGAGCGAATAATAAGGAAAGTGACGACGTTCACGTGGATGACAATGATTCTTGAGGCTGCAGGGTAACAAACACTAGGTATAATTACAGACAGACGGTCAGAGATGTTACAGTTTCATATGAATAGAGAGTTGTTGATGATGATGATGATGATGATGATGATGATGATGATGATGATGATGAGAACGACAACAATAATGATGATGATAATGATGAGAACGACAACAATAATGATGATGATAATGATGAGAACGACAACAATGATGATGATGATGATGATGATGATGATGATGATGAGAACGACAACGATGATGATGATGATGATGATGATGATGATGATGATGATGATGATGATGATGATGATGATGATGATGATGATTGAGTTTGGTCGGATGTGGCAGATGTGACAGAATCGCGATCGTCAATGTCTTTTTCAAAATCATTTAGCTCAAAGATCAACAAACATTAGGCCTACTGTATGCGTGAACAAAAATATAGATAGAAACAGTCAGATATATGGATAGACAGATAGGAAGAACAAGAAGATGAATAGATAAATAAATAGATAAGATAGGTAGATGGATAAAAAGATTGTAACGGCGCAGAGGGAGAGTTGTCGAATACAGGTAGGCCTAACTTAATATAACAATGATTGGGATCAGGAATCGTAAATAGCTTTGCATTGAATATTGGTAACATAAGATATGTTGGCCTTATTTTTCTTGTAATAATATGGTTTAAAAAGCATAATCTGACTCGATTAGCAAAATCAAGAAATTACTGATGTTGTTTTGTTGATTCCTGGTGATGATTTTTGTTCCCAAGCAGCTGTTTAGAGTCGATATATGTAATACGAATGTTACATCTATGCACATTTCGTCACGATAAAGTAAATCGTAACCAAATTTATATAAAGCCTGCTTTTATAGGAGAAAGTTATTTGGAAAAAAATGCATCGATTTTCTTAAACGCTTTTAAAACATCTATTTGAAAAAATAAAGTTTACATGAACCTTGAAGGGCCTGACCATTAAAGTTTCTACCAACATTTTCTTGTAATCATTTATAAAGTCAATACCGAAGGGCGCAGCGTTTAGGCCAGAAGCTAGAGAAATTGAAAAGAATAATCATAGCTTCCAACAAGACAGCGGATTTCATAACATAATGTATGTGTTGCAGTCCTAACACAGTCTTGTGGCCTCTACACATGTCAAGAACAGGGAGAAAAAAAGCCTAGCATTGAAATGAAAGGAATATTACAATTTACTCGCTTCGTTGAAAAAGCATGCTCTCTTCCGTGGAGCTTAGGTATTGATGCTATAACACATTTTATTTTATTTAGAATATTGCATACACCGACACAAATTTCTTTTTTCCTACTACTAATTCCATGACCATTATTATCCTGTCGGTTTTGAAACGAAGCGCCTAGCCTTGATAGTTAAATAATTTTATTTTTGAAAAATTATTAGAGCGTTTAGATGAATCCTAAAATTAACTTGTATTGGGATCTAATTAAAGAATAGAAGAGTACAAAGATCTTAATCGTAAAACGTCATATTATTTTTCCTTTAAATGACCTTAATAAACTCATTTGTATATCTAGGTTTTGTTCATACACACCAGTAGGGCCTATAGTTACTAAAACGAATGTAATAAGAATAATATTTATTGGTCGATGAATGCATAATGCATTCGGTGGAGGCTATTTTATGTTTTAAAAAAAACATAACAAAAACAGTGCAATTGTATTTTCTTGGTAGTTCGACCCACCTAAGAAGCATTGTGTTAATGCCAATCACTTATGTTCTCTGAGCTCAATCTGTAATGTTAACTTATTATGCATCATCAATTTATTCCATGATGCAGTTAGAGATAGTATTTAGTTTGCAGTCAAGGAGAGGGAAGATAATTACTATAAGAGTTGATAAGAGATTTTTTTTCTCCTCGTTGTCTCTTACACCCTTCATTTTTCGATCTTTTGAATTTCGGTATTTAAGCCTCTGAGTCTCAAAGCTTTGACAAGAGATAACCATTTTGACCAGTGAATAAGCTTATGAACAGAGGACAAAGACATGAGTCAAACATAAACGTATTGAAACTTCACAAAGTTATTCCCTCAATTACACCCAGATTTTGCTATTGTTATGATTATGAAGATACAATAGTAGATTTTTATTTAAACGCTTGAAGCTTTTGGCAGCATATTAACCTATTAAAGGCAAGTAAGCAAACAAATGAAAACATGCAGGAAGCTGAAGACAAAATTGTATTTATGTGGTTTTAAAAAAAAATCTTTTGAATTATTAGATAAGTAATATTATTTTGAGCACACATACCTACCTGTGCTAATTCCGGATGACCTCAGAAGCTTTCCCGACACGGTTTAGTTGAAACCGTGAAAAATTATGTTCCACTGACTTGCTGTACGTCTTTCGACATCAGTTACGTCCTGGTTGCACAACGTATTCGCTTAGGTCTATTTGTATGTGACCCGTAATGAGAAGAGAGGCTTGAATCCAGGGTAAGCACATCCGAGGGCACAGTGGCACAGGGGACAAAGACTTGGCAAGGAATTATTGATAAACAGCCAGAGCAAAGAGAGAGAGAGCTCGAAGCCAGACGTAATCTACAGAAAAAATAAAGACAACATTGAAATGTTAGTAAGAAACACTCAGAAGAAAATTCTTGTTTAAAGGCACCAATAAGAAATTGATTCTCGCAGACACATTTTTTATATGATTATTATTTCAGTCTTTAAAAAGATAAAATGTTAACTCATGATAACAACTGCATAAGAAAGGACGACTATGTCTTTCTTCTTTTTCCGCATTCTAAAACAGCATTGTGATTGTGGATTTTCATTAAATATAAATTATTCAGTACTTATTAAGATATTAGCACATTTTGCTTACCGTAACTGTGTTTGAGGTTAATATGATTTGTGCTAGAAATAATGCAAGGAGCCTGTGTCAGGCGGGCCAGGACAAAAAATCTGCCAATGTCCTCTTAACCGCTACCCGCTGTAAATTCTTGATTTTAACGTTACAATTACTGTTTCTCCCACGCTAGTAATACCTTTACTATTTTTTAAGAGAAAGCGTTTGGTTTACTTAAAATGTGGCTTGCATAACACACAGGCAGAAATCACAGAGCGACAAAAATAGGAAAGAGAGTAGCTGAGCGCAGAGGGGCGAACAGAACGCCGACCCATGACGATGAAAATCATTATGAAAATAGCGAAAATACTAATTGATCCCCAAATTGATGTTTATGACAATGATCGTGATCATAATGACAATCATATGATAATGCTGGGAAAAATTGATGATAATCATGATATTCATACTGAAGTCGATACTAATAATGATGATATTGATAATGAAAACAAAGATGGTGATATTGATGTTGGCTTGAAGGTTGTAGAGCCTCAAGCAAGCTCGAGCCTACCTATCTTTTTGTGTTCTTGACCTCTCCAATTGATGTAGTCTTACTCTAAGCTTTTCATTATTTAGTCTTCTCATGAATATTGAACAGCTAAAAAATTCTAAGTTTGTTTCGACTGTAAATCGCACGTCGCCTTGGTATATATATTCTTCTTTAGTGCCTTGTCTAACATTGGCGATCATGGTTCTCCGATCAAATCATTCTCAGTTAACTTCATAAGTTGTCGCTACCCTTACCTATTGCGCGTGACCTAAGACCCTCAATAAAACTTATTTTCTGTTTACCTCTCCTGCATTTGCGTTCATTTTTTCCCGTGATTAAAAAGTGTTCTAAACCCTTAAGTCGGCAAATATGATCTAAAAACTTAAGTTGTTTTAATTAGATATCGCTCAAGATTAGTCTCTTTCAGAACCAATTCATTTGACTTTTTTCTGTCTATGATATCCTCATCATTCATCTGATAAACCACATCTCTACTACTTCTATGTCTTTTTCCTTGTTTATTGTCCAACACTCACTAACATACAATAGTTAAGACCATGCATATGTATTCATTACCCTTATTTTAAAGAAGAAGATATACATGAGAGCAAACGTAATTTGGATAACTTTTCAAGGTTAACTATTTTTCTTTCTACAAACAAAGCTTTCCCTTCGCATTGATCACATCATACATTATTTCATCAATTACATCCACCTGTTTCATGTCGTCTTAACTCCATTATTTTCATTATCATCATATTTCAAACGTGTTAAAGCATGATTCTCCATCACACAAAAGCAAGATAAAAGCGCCAAGACTAATCGTTTTTTGCCCATCGTGGCCATTCATATCGAAATCCGGTAGCTTTTTGCTTTGTAACATAAGACACCTAGCATTATTAATTAGCTTATAGTAGTCCAGCACCTGGATACTCATGATTACTTTTGTGCCATTTTATTTTGTAAAAAGGTGAAAATAAAATATTTTTTAATGTCTTCCGTACACTTGTACTAACTGCCTTGCTCTCTGTTGATCAACCCTTCTGTGCTTAACTTTCTCTCTGTTCTGTTTGTAGGATGGTAAATCACTGCACACTGCACTTGATGAAGAACATAATTATGCCTATGTGTAATGTTCGTAAATTAAATCTGCTGCAACACCTTTTCATTTTTAAATCTTTTAGCTTTCTTTCCTGC
>BLXT01002860.1:1207525-1222799 GCA_019648995.1 Plakobranchus ocellatus
ATGAAGACGGATAACGTGCCCTAATAAGTTTAATATTTCTTTGGTAAATGTTGAAAACTTCAAGCGGACAAGACAGGAAAGTAACGATAAAGATGAATATTTGAATACACAGTTTTGTTAAAATACTAAAACTTCAAAGCTTAGACTTCTAGAAAAATATGATGTAGTTAGAGAAAAGCAAAAAATGTTTTTTTTACGAAAGCGATATCTCGCATAAAATGAAGAAACAGTGACGGTCAGAGAAAAAATAAGAGGAGGCTGTGGCAGAAAAAGAGAAAGGAAAAATACATAGAGGTTGGTAGGGGGGGAGGAAGAAATACAGAATGTAATTTTACTAATTTTTTTTTTTCATTTTCGCAACCACTTGGTTCAATTAGGAAATGAAAATGTTTACGATCCCATTAAAAAAAAAAAGCAATGATCCGTTGGAACGAATCGAACAATGCCAGAATGCCGTAAAATATTGATTTTGTTTTAATAAAGCAAAGTGTCTTCACAAACCAATATCAAACGTAAGTGAGTGAACGAAATTAACTTTGCTATTTTAAACTTCTACCTCAGACTCTCTTGATCACATTACACATTTTGGAATAATGGATAAAGGAACAATGTTTTTATAATAAACAATTAATGCTTCCAAAAATGCACAAGATTTGGTGACAAAACCTGTTTTCATAATTCCATCGTTGAGGTAAACTATAATTGTGACAGGTGATGTGGCAACGATACCAAACAAGTCCATGCATACAAGTGCTTTGACCAGGTGGTAAAACGCTGTGGATCTGGCCAAGGAGAAATAGGTTGTTGGTTTTTTTTTCCTCTTCATTCACATAAAGTCACTGAATTAAATGAGTTTGATAATAAAAATAATTTCGTAAAATAATTTTTCCATGTGGTGACAAAAAAAACCAGTTGTCATCAAATATCTATTTTATATAAAGTGTCGAATTTTAGACTTTGGTTTTTATGCTTGGTTGTTTTTATTCTTTCCAATAATTGACATGTACGTGCCCCTAGCGCTAAGTTACGACTAGGTA
Organism: Plakobranchus ocellatus; assembly: GCA_019648995.1. Taxonomy (NCBI): domain Eukaryota; kingdom Metazoa; phylum Mollusca; class Gastropoda; family Plakobranchidae; genus Plakobranchus; species Plakobranchus ocellatus. The sequence continues at coordinate 1,208,563 of BLXT01002860.1, forward strand.
AGTTTTGTTTTAGTAAAGGATTTAAGAACTGCATAAAATTATTTCAAGATGTGAAGATGGCCTCAATGTATTTTACAAACTTTGTTTTTTAGTTTACCGCTTTGTCATTTCAAATGAAGAAATTTGAAGTAACATCAGTAAACCTTGTGATAATTAAAATGATGCTGAAGATTGAGGGCGAATATCCCGTTTTGCTGGTGCCTTTCTTGAACTATAATTCATAATAGCATATTGAGTTATTGCTGTCCAAATGTCTTCGTTGAAAAAATATATTAAATCAATACATAAATACCTTATAGTTTGGAACGGTTTATTTTGGCTTAGTAACTTTGCGCACAAAATGTTAAGAGGACGAAAAAAATGCATAGGTGCATGTAATTTTTTCCATTGCAACACTTTCAACAAAAGCGGTATCATCATTTCTTTAGTACGGTAATGGGCGCTATGAACTACTGAAATTGAAAAGGCATTATTGATGAGACGGTGCGCCATTAAATTTACCCATCGTTCATGCTTTAGTGTTTAGCATGGCCAAACAAATCGAAAGCTGTGGAAAGCTTTGCTGAATGACACCAGTTTTCCAACCCACTATGTGCCACACAGAACACACTGCTGCTCTAAGAATGTTAGTATCTTAAAAAATATGTCGCAATTGGAACAGCTAATATTTTGCATCCTCGAGAAATATTAATTCCCAAAAGCTCTTTTATTCAATTTATCAAACAAAGTATGAATCTTCTTTGTTGCGACTGAAAAGGCAGTGATTAATTAAACATAGTACTATGTTGCGCTATTCGGTACTGATATCATCAATGTATGCTATTATTTTATGAATAAATTGTTACCATTAATTTTTTTTAATGTGATAGGCAAAAAGGTGAAATCAAACAGTAACACGGTTTTATAAGAAAAAAAACAGTTTCAGGAGAAAAATGAGGGTTGATGAGATGGTGTGACTTACTTGCTATCCTTACTCGGTTTTACAGTGAGAATAATTAGAGCCAAGATATTCCCGAAAACGCCAAATAAAAACATCAAGGAAGGAACCATCACATTCTTAGAGACATTGTCCGCTGATGTCGTGCTGTTTCTGTCGATGTCTGGCGAGGAAGATGTGATGTAGCCCTGTGTCACATTGTAAACCAGAGAGATGGAATAGTCCTGATACTGCTGTTGCTGTGCCTCGGTGCCTTGTGGCAGAAAGCTACTGTTGATGCTGATGAAGCCTGGAATATCACTGCTGATGCTGCTTCCACCAGGAGATATAATAGCCTGCGTACTGCTGGCCATCTTCTGGAAAGTTTTCTTGACCCAATCTTTCTTATATAATTATTTAGAAACAATATCAATTGTTCAGAAGAATACTATAATACTATGCATTTCTAAATTTTGGCCTATTCTTTGTCAGATCGTTCCCCGCAAGAGAGAATTTGATAATTTTATGTCCATCATTTTGACACCTATGTGTTCTCATCTGAGTTTCCAATCTTTTATAGGACATGGCATTGTTTGATCAAGCATATATCGATACGTTTTGCTTAGCATGCAGTTTATCTGACAGTTCTTTGGAATTCTTGTTCTCTTGAGATCCGCATGCTCTGTATTTCGTCTTGGAATTAAACAAGATGAATGTTGCTTGTATCAGTCTTTTGCTCCAAGGTATTGAAAGGTCTGGAACACAAGAACAAGGGGGAAAATGTTAATATCCAATGGATCATAATGAGGACTCCTGAACAAACGTTCCGTTACTTGGTATAAAAAATCAATGTAGACATGTTTGTACAATTCTCTTTAATATGTAATAACAGTTTGAATATATTTTTCTGGCCTCCTCATAGAGGCCTTTAGAGAGATTGAGTTAAAGAGTACTTTACATCTAGCAGTATTGAAAGAAGCGTTAATTGGTAAACGAGATAGGTAAGGTTTCTCAACACCTTTGTGAATCTTGTTACTCTTCTAACACTTTCTGAGCTTTCTTTTTATAAGCCCTCGAATAGCAGTAATCAACGGCTGTTTCAAATCTTGTGTGAGAGAGAGAGAGATAGAGAGAGAGAGAGAGAGAAAAAGAGAGAGGGGGGGGAGAGAGAGAGAGAGAGAGAGAGAGAGAGAGAGAGAGGCAGCGGTCTACCCAAGGTAACGTTGCGGGTTCACGTCGCTTTTTGACATGGTCGCACCCTGGCGCAGACAAAAATAAAAAGGTTACCGGTTCAGCAATATTATTATGAACTTGCGAGTTCGAGGGTGACGCTGGCTGAATTGTTATCGAGTTTCGATTTCTTTGGCCCGAGACTAAGAAAGTAAGAGTGAGTGAACATAATGCTACTTTAAATAATCAAAATCAGGACGTCATTCCTTTATATTCGCTTCATTGAGTTCATGTACGCAAGATTAGATCTGCTCTGCTGATTCTTAAAAACAGGATGTTTTTACTACAAAGTCAAAGGTCTTCAATCTTAATAGAAACTTACGTCCTGGTTGAATGGAAGAGAGATTTAAAACAAACTTTCCTTTCAATATTGAGATGATAAAACTAAAGGTGAATAGCCATGTTGTTCGTATTCAATGTTGATACAGGCAAAGATTGACATAATCCACAACGTTTGCAATCAGACACCAATTGGTTCTTAACATATCCAGCTATAAAATCCTATAACATAATATCTCCCCCGCCCCCTCCCGCCTTTTTTTATATTTCAATCTATTTTGAGACACATACATACATATATACATACATACATACATACATACATACATACATACATACATACATACATATATACATTATATACATACATACATACATACATACATATATACATACATACATACATACATACATACATACATACATACATACATACATACATATATACATACAAACATACATACATACATACATACATACATACATAGACACAATTTAATCTCTCTCTCTCTCTCTCTCTGTGTGTGTGTGTGTGTGTGTGTGTGTGTAACTGTAAAATTGGCTTTGTTTATTACTTCTTTCTGTATTTTGTTTTCATCCAAATGTTTTGGAATGCTTTGTTCCAGGTCAATAACTATCAATTAAAATTTCTCTTGAATTAAAAATAAACAACATCTATAAACAACAGCAATTATTATAGATTTCTTTTTAAACCTGACTTGAAATCGACAAACCTATATACTGAAATCGATCTTTTTAAAAAATTATAGGTCTATGAAATCTGCTCCTGACTACACTGTATTCAGTTAGAGTCGTTGCGCGGTGGTCAAGCCTGCATTGAACGATGTATTGTTGACATTGCGTGATACAAGAGTGTTACTGACGCACACGTTGTCATTAGTCAAATCACAGGGAAATAAAGTGAGATAGAAGAGAAAGGAGCAAAGGAAAAAGCGGTTGGCCACAGCAGGAGAGAGACAGAGAGACGGAAAAGAGGGAAAGATCAAGAAAACGGAGAAAGAGACAGAGAGATAGAAAAGAGGGAGGGAACAAGAAAAACAGAGAGAGAGAGACAGCGGTTGGCCACAGCAGGAGAGAGACAGAGAGACGGAAAAGAGGGAAAGATCAAGAAAACGGAGAAAGAGAGAGAAAGAGACAGAGAGACAGAAAAGAGGGAGGGAACAAGAAAAACAGAGAGAGAGAGAGAGAGAGAGAGACAGACAGAGTCTATGCAGAGTGATAAACAAAGAGGCTCACTATAGATATTTGGAGACAAGATAGAGGTGGACAAGCATAGAGACAGACACTTCGAAATACGACAGGCAAAGAGTCATCGGAAAGACAGGCTTAGAGAGAGCGAAGGGTAAAAAAGGGTGGGGAGGGTTGCAAAAAGAAACACTGATACAGATAGAAAGACTTAAAAGTATCCGAGAGGAACATTCCGTCTACAGAGTGAAACATAGAGCGCACGGAAAGGGCGGAGAGTAACAATATTAGACGATAACGCTACATAAAAGTATAAAAGACCGCTGAACGGACTGTCAAAGTGGTCGTGCATGATGCCCATCAAAGGAAAGCGAGCTCAGATTTTCAGGCTCTCGTCAGGCCAGAATGTCGATGGCGGACTTGAACGCATGACAGAAGAGTCTCTATAATTGCATTTCAAAAAACTTGAACAGCTCGCTCTCACTGTGCAAATTGTGAGTCAAAATGGAGAAACCGAAATAGCGACTTTTGTCTTTGTTGAGATTTTGAAGGGTTATAAAACGGGAAAAAATCTTTTGAATAATGATAAATCTTTATTGCTAACGAATGCCGAGGGGACAGAGGGGAAGCAAGAGGCTAAGCCCAATCAGTAGGGATGTTGATGGTTACTTTTCGAGTGTTCGGAGGCTCAACCCCAACTCGTATTATCCTGTTTCCACACAAAACTAAATAGATAGCTTCAGGTTTCTTAAGACTCAGCAAAAATAAAGGGTTTGAAGAAAGCAAAGCAAACAAACTCATAATGATGTATACCAGCAAACAGGAAGACCGTGCTTTTGGCTGCCCCCTACTCTTCCCATGTAAGCCAATGTGCCTAATTTAACGTTTTTAGTAAGTCAACTTCTAAGGCGGTTATAAGTAATAAGTTCTTTCTTTTTTGCGCAGACCCTCCCACGACACGGTGGTCTCATAACATTAGGCCCTTCTCAGGCCAGGGAGTTTCTGGTGAAGGATAACTCGAAGCCACAACACAAAAGTTCTTTGAAATTTCAGAGCAGGTGCGCTAGGTATCGTGTCACTTGCATTTTCGTTGAAGTAGAACACGTTTTCTGATCAAACACACTTTGAAAAAGGAAATGGTTAAGAGCAATGCCTCTTTGACACAATTATAGTCCGAGGTTAGGACGGAAATGTAATTTCAAATTGATAATGGAAAGAACAGACTTGTCGATGGCACACACTTTTTTTTATTTAATTACAGACTCAAAGGAATTCCAGCAAATACATATTGATATGAATGTAACTGACGATATCATTGCATAAGAAATCAACCCTGCGTGTGACCTCATGAGCAGATGTATTGAAATGCCTTAGATATCCCAGAGCATCGAAGGGCATGTCTATGAAGAATTGAAGTAACTGAAAAGAGTTTAGCTAAAATGAGCTCATCATAGAAAAACGGACATTCCTCAGAGGCAAAAAAATTATACTTTTTGTGTAAGATAAACACTTGTGTATGGCCGCGAAATCAACAAAATATAGCCAAATGTGTTGAAAACAAATTAGAGGAATTTTTATGAAGATGATGCTGAGAATTTAATGGAATATCTTGTAAGCTAATTCTGCATAAGATCAGTACCGGAAGATCACAACTAAACTCAGTTATGAGAAGGAATAAAACAAATACATTACCTCAATGCCTGAATATCTTGGTCTTATCGTGCATTTATAGATAATAAAACTGATAGGGGCAGGTAAAGAATTACTTTCGGTACTTTGAAAAACTAAATAAATCGTTACCGGGAAATGTGGCTGGATAATGAGAAAATCTAATGTTTAGTCAATAAGGTAAGCAATTTGGGGTCAAATTTTAAGCAGCCCCATGTAATTATTGTGTTATCTGCCCGTTACTTTTTTTACTCTAGAGGCTTCTAAGATACCTGGTGCAGTCAGACGCAAGATTGCACATCCACAGTCCCAGTTCATTCTGGGCTGACTGCTCGCCGCTTAAGGCTGAAGATATACTAAGCCCGGTTTGAAGGCAACAATTGGAAGGATAAAGAAGGACGAGGACCGAGCACGCCTTACTTACAAATACAATAGAGAGATGACGGATAGACTGATCATACTAACTCCGGCTTGCAGACAACTGTTCGAGGACAGTCGGATTGAAGTGGTGCATGCTGCATTCTTTCCTTCAAGACGGATGAAACCCGAGCGGAAATGACGCATAGCGTCAAGCGGAGGGTGAATTTATAAAACCTAAAACATCAAAATATACGTCTGATCGTTTTTTTTAAGCCTAAATTTGATTTCAGCGCATGCGAAAACTCCCGGGTGCGAGGAAATTACGATTTTTTGCGTAATTTTTAAAAAAAAAATTAACGTTCACTTTTACCAACACTGCACAATTCACGCTTGTTTTGTGTATCAAGGATTACCTGTTTCTAGGTTTCAGTTTCATTCGAATTTTACCACTATATGGTGCCAGTAAATTTACACAGTTTAATATTTTTCTACGCAACTAAATAAGTTCTGGTTAGATCTATTTTTTTATTATACGCTTACTTTTCAAGAAATGGCTTTATTTCCACCAAATAAAGAGGAAGCTCTCATCAACGCAGTTGAATCTCGGCCTACATTATATGATAAAAGTGACAATATGTATAGCAACAGAGATGTTGTTGGAAAACTGTGGAAGGATGTGGCTGAGGAAATTGAATCTGAAGGTAGGCAAAAACATCCAAGTTTTATTGGTGGTTTATGATGATTTTATTGTTTGTCTTTTGCGTTAACAGTGATAGAAAAATGGTAAATGTGGATTTGTTAACCATTTCTTATACATTTAGGTCAGGATCCCTTTCATAAAATCGAAAAGGAAATAATTATAATTAACCAAACGGAAGACAACAGCATCTTGTTTTTATGATTTTTTTTTTTAACATTTGTAATTTTCTCTTTCAGCTCAAAATGAGAAACAAAAGTTGATAAAAGTTTCAGCATGAACACAATGGATGCAATTATTTGTAGTCTTAGATATATCAGCATTATGCTTTCAGGATAGTACATAAATAAAAAACACATAAACTAACAATGGCAATAACGATGTGATAAAATAAGATATATCTGTATTTTTTTGTCCATAAGGTGATTAAATCCAGAAACTTAGTCCAACGCTAAGCTTCATTACATAATGATCAATGCATCAGGAATCAATCATCGTGAATGTCAGTCCAGTCCATTACCATTCTGTAGCCCAAATTTTGTATTTTCATAACACTTACATGTATAAGATTACATTTTTTATAATGATATGTCGACCTATTATTGCTCCTTTAACATCCGCGATGCAACGAAGGTCCATCAGTTATTTTGCCATGGTAAACTGCCGAGTGGTGATACGAAATAAGACATAAACTTATCTCTGATAATCATGGCTTCGTTGCCTGGCCTTCTGTTGCATGCTGGCAGGTCATTATTGCGAGTCCTTGCCTCCACTGCCAATTCATCATTAGAAATGAAGGGAATCCTCTCTTCCTCTTTGTTCAGTACCATATTGTGAAGGACACACACCGCTTTGACAATGTCACATATGCAAAAGTATCGTGAACTTCAATCGTTCCCAAAAGAATCCGCCACATGCTTGATAAGATAGATACCAAAGGCACACTCTACTTGGCGTCTTGCCCTCGACACTCGATAATTAAAAATCCTCTTTTCATCTGTTAGCTCCCTCCTAGGAAACGGTCTCATCATGTTTGGTGAGAGAGGAAAAGCTTCATCTGCAACAAAAACGAATGGCACTGTTGTGTTGGTGCCGGGTATAAACGTCGGCTCTGGGATGTTGAGGTTGTTAGAGTTGAGCAATTTGTAGAAAGCTGAATCTTGAATAATACCACCGTCGCTATTGCTTACGTATGCTCCCACATCTATGACTATGAATTTGCAATCTGCATCTGCGATAGCCATTAGGACTACCGAGTGATGGCCTTTATAGTTGAAATATTTGGACCCAGAGTTTGGTGGTGCCTTGATCTTAACATGTTTACCATCAAGCGCTCCTATACATAAAGGAAAAGCACACGAAAAATTTGTCTGCGATGGAAGTCCACTTATGATCAGGAATAGGCATCTCAGCTGCTTGAAGTCTATCCCAGATAACTGTAACTGTGTCCTTTACAATAGTACTGACAGTTGCAAAGCCCATTCTAAAACGAAAGCCCAAGGAATGAAACGATTCTCCGGTGGCCAAGAATCTGAAATAACAAAAAGCGAGAATATGTTACACACACATGGCCTGTATTCTATTATATAGTTAATATAGGTATGACATTCATTATATTCAGTTTATTTATATAATTTATTGTAGCTCCACCCGTTCCTTTTCAAGCTAATATATTTAAAAACAAAGAATGTGTTTTCTGTTTTCTTCCTCAGCTACGGTATGCAAAGTAAAGTGGCAATCGTTGCGCGATTACTTTTAGAGGAAGAGGAGGGAAAACACGAAGAAGTCTGGGCAGGCAGCTTCCACCAAACGACAGTGGTATCTTTACGAGAGGATGTCGTTTTTTAATCCTTTTGTTGCCGCTCGAGAAAGTAGTGGTAATATGGATAGTGTGCCCATAGCTGACGAAAGTTTGGTCATACAGGAAAGCCAGGCTGATAGTCAGCCCAGCAGTGAATCACCCCAACTTCAGTTTGAGTTCATTAACGACTCCCAAGATAATGCCTCAACTGCCTCCACCTCAGGTAGGCAAAAGAAAAGAAAGCATGAGACAGAAGACATTGATAGGGAGATCATCAAGGCGTTGAAACAAGAGCCTGAAAATGAGCAAGAACTTTTTTTTAAAAGCTTGATACCAACGGTATCACAACTACACCCTATAAATACAATGCTCTTTCGAGCTGAAGTGAGGCACCTTGCTGTCAAATATCTGCGGGAGCAACAGCTCTGCAGGCCTTCAACATCGGGATCTGCTCCGCAACACCCGAATACAAGGGAGAAGGAAATTTTTATGAACAATACTATACTTCATCTGAAGCTGGAAACAGTTTTTAAAATGTAAAATATACAATTCAATATAATTTCTATTTATTTTTATTATTTCGGATAAGCATAAAAAACAAGATAACTGATTAAAAGTATTTTTTTAAACTTACCTCAAAGTCCCGACAAGTCTTTCTTCAGGTGTAATTGGTTTTCAAAAGTTCGTTGTTTGTTTCAACAAGTCAGATGAGCATGTGCCTAGTAGGAAGTCAAATGTTGATGGTTCCATTAGAAAATACTCCTTAATTTCTGAGTGTCTTGTCGCAACTGGGGCATTAAGTGGTGATATTCACCACAAACCTTTCTTAATTTATTTATGGGATGAATTGATATTGATCGTCGTTTTCTGCAGTTTCTTCTACGCAAATACAACTATAATGCCAACTTCTGCTTCTTTGAAAGCACCATTTTGTCAAATGAGGCCAGTGCCTCGTTGCACGCTTGCTTAACTGAAGACAACAAATGACGGGCGCTGTACAATTACAATTTTGAATCCGTCAGTTGTCTTCAATTTGCAGGCAGTAGACGGACGGGGCCAGTATATCTGCACCCTAGACTGAAGGAGAAAATACCTAACAAAAGAGCAATGTAATTAAGGCAGAATTTAATCTATTGTATCTTCTTGTTAACTTTTGTTTCTTCCTTTCTTGTAAAATAAATAACCCATGCATGACATTAAAGGAGGAGAATAAACATCAGATAATAAGGATTTCTCTCACAACTACGCCGAGGAAAAAGAATAATAAGTCCACGGTGGGACAAAAATATGTTGGGTCAAAATTGTCTCAAAAGCAGCTTACCGTCTTACATAACTCACCTCACTTCTGGATTCTATTTTGTATGTTAACGTTTTCATAAAAGCTTTCATATCTGCAAGATAAAACTTAAGTAAAGATTCAATTTTTATCGTTTTTACAATAATTTATTACAAAAGACACTACAGAGAAGGACTATGTAATGACTATTTGCAGATTTTTTTTTTCTTAGTCCAATTTGAGTCCAGTCCCGGAGCGTACTCACTGCTGAACTCAATTGAACTGAAAAATCTAAATTCCTCTAGCCATCTCACCCACAGTGTTCATTGTACGCGAGTACGGGTGGTTTTATAGCTCCACAGGCAGGCGTGGGGAGTCGGGGTGTGGCCACCAGCATGCGATCAGCTCACTGGGCCAGCACGAATAGCTCCAGCTGTCTATTTTATAAACCGCTGGATTTGGTTCTAAGATTTAACGTGATGCCAATAGTTCTAAAAACATAAGGTCAAATTACCAGGGACCTATTTGCAAAACGGCTAAACGATTCAAGCTACGTTTAATAATTCAGAAACATCAATATTTGATTCGTGTTGGCTCTCTTATTTTTTTCCGGTTCCTATTCTTCCTATTCTCTCTCTCTCTCTCTCTCTCTCTCTCTCTCTCTCTCTCTCTCTCTCTCTCTCTCTCTCTCTCTCCCTCTCTCTCTCTCTCCTCCCTCCCACTCTCTCTCTCTCTCTCCTCCCTCCCACTCTCTCTCTCTCTTTCTCTCTCTCTCTCTCTCTCTCTCTCTCTCTCTCTCTCTCTCTCTCTCTCTCTCTCTCTCTCTCAGACATTATATTTCGCGAAATATCGAAAAATCACGTTTCCACTTTATGCTTGTTTCTCCTTCCGTCTCCTCTATCTCTTTCTCTCCTTTTCTTTCTCTGTCTCTCTCTCTCTCTCTCTCTCTCTCTCTTTCTCGCTCTATTTCTCTCTCTCTCTCTCTCTCTCTCTCTCTCTCTCTCTCTCTCTCTCTCTCTCTCTCTCTCCCTCTCATTCTTTCGCTAACTCATTCTAGAGTAGTTATTATTTTGTCAATAGAAAGTTAAAATTTGTTGCGATCGCTTCAATGTTGTCATAGTTTTCAAGAGCTTCAATATAGGTTTGACGGTTTGTCTATTACTTTTTCATCAAAAAAGAGAAAAAAAAGAAAAAGTACCACACATACAGAAACATCAGAAATTGAATAAGGAAAGGAGTGTGCCAGAAAACATAATTAAACATTTCATAAACTTTCATATTGGTATTGACTGTGACAATGTAAAGTTTGCCTCTTGTATAGTACACCTATTGATAGTTGATCCTGATAACGGTGTTGAGCGGGGAGATGGTGTTGGCCTTATCTACATGACTCTGCCCTAGAATACCCCATCTAAAAAGTGATCGCATTTAAACAAAATATTAAGATGAGATCGTCTAACTTGCACTGGTTCTAAGAAAGATAAAATTTAAAAGGTGTATTAAAATCGTTCTGCTCCAGACACTGCACAGTGTGTTTCAAAGAACGAGTTACCGTTATTCCTTACTTGGAAAACTTTACTGTCACATAAGACGATGAAAACCCGTAAATGCGTCCTGGCTTAGAATTACATTATTCTTAGTGTAGCGGGTCTGTCATTGAGCTCGCTGACCATGGCTCTTTTTTCAACCCTTACCTCAGAAAAATTCCGAAATTTGTTGTTATAATTGCAGGGTACAATGGGATCGACAAACGTCCCACAATTGCATAGTTTTAAGATAGTCTAGCCTTTAGCTTTGCTGATGGTCCTTCATAGTAAGATCAATTCTGCCGGATAATGACAGTATTTTCTTTAAAGATCTGTCTAGTTTTAAATCTTAAGAGTGAAATAACTGAAAAGTTGATGGGTGTGGCATGTCTGGTATTCCCACTGAGCCCTTCAATTGACTTAGTCTTTATTTTGTCTAAACCCTCAGCGGCGAATTACTCTAGAAATTTATCCCTTTATGGACCTCGGGAAACGTAAAAAGAGTCACGATTAGGCTTTCAAATTATCGTATCAAGTTCATTTTCATACATCAATATGTAGATAATACATACATAGTGTGGATGCATGTTTAGGCGATAAAATGTAATTGTTTGGTTTTTTTTTTCTTGTATAAGGTGAAACATGGCGTATGTGACATAGAACGCCACCAATACGCTCACCTGATAAAGATTTCTTAGGCCTCATAGTGCACTAGTGTTAACTGCAGGGGGTCTCTGAATAACGGGTTGCTTGAAAATATTCGATATCATCTCTTTTTCAATACACCTGGTCATAAGAAAAATTAGAAGCAGATTGATTTATGTATAAGATTGATTTATGTATATTTTCATTTCATCTGAAAAGATAGTCTAACCCATTTAAGAAAGTATTAAAAACATGTTTTTTCTTATAGAATAGATATACGCGTACTCAGCTTTGGCGAAAAGAGAGCCTAAAAAAATAATCAATTAGAGAAATATTGAAGATGTTGATTTGATTTTGTCTAATATGCTTTCAGAGAATCCAGTCACAGATTGGTGGCCTTATGCTTTTAGTATTTGGCTTTCCCTAATTTCATAGTATGTTTTCAAAATGAGTTATAGGAGAATATTGCCGTAACTGAAAAAAAAACACGTCTATATCAATAATAGAATCTGAAATCAGTCTCTTTTCACATAATAATCGGAGGATGGAGGAATTAATTATATCTTTTGCTTATGTAAAAGACGGATTTTGTTTCACCATTTTAATAAAGTTGAGGTGATATGTTTTAAAAAATGTGCCTTTGTGATTAAAGTTCCTATAAATAGATTTATGTTACTCTTTTTGCATCCAAAGCAATGGATAAAGCTTGGGACTGTCATACTAATCAAACACTTACTAGATCTTTATTGGAAAGGGCTTTTTGTTGTTGATTTTGTTGGGTTTTTTTTTTCTTTTTTAAACATCCTGGTCAATACTTGTTTTTTTAGTCCTCATCGGAAGATAGTGCCTAGTTCAAACCCGTGACTTTAAGGTGCTTACAGATTTCAAGGCGAATTCTCCAAGCTCTGAGCAACTGTCCTCCCATTTACATTTCACCATGAGTTTTATTAGGTTTTATTGTAGGCTTCGCATAAAATATAATCAGAAGTATTCGCTTTTCAGGATTTCATAACCAACCAAATTGTCTCCCGATAATAAAATTCTCCAACCCAAATGGATAGGAGATTAAGGACTAGCTGGTTGTTCTGCCAATTTATTATCAGATATGGAGAAGAATAACAAGTTACGTTCAGATTTGTGCCACACCCGACCAAATAAAAGATTCGTTTAACTATCCAAACATTTCAAGTCACCTTACATTCAAATCTTTGTCACAGGTTGGGGTGTATCTTGATGTTTAAAAAAAAATTAATGTATGTTTTGGGTTGTTGTTGGTTTTTTTTTTTTGTTGTTTTTTTGTTTTTTGTTTTGTTGTTGTTGTTGTTGTTGTTGTTGTTGTTGTTGTTGTTGTTGTTGTTGTTGTTGTTTTGTTTTGGTTTGGGTTTTTTTGGGGGGGCTAAAAAAATTTGATTTTGTTCTTTTTTCACTACGCAAAAGGCTAAAAACAATAAAGAAAAACATTCTGCTTCACCCTGACCTTTGCTTTGTTTTGTTGACGTTGTTGGTTTTTCTGCTTATTTAAGTTTCAATTTTAAAAAATTGTCAACTTTACTCAAATTTACAAAAATGTTTCTAGCTGATAGTCTACTGGAGTAGAACCCTAATGTATTTAGGTGATTGCAAAGATGCAATTTTTACTCACGATTTAATTGTGCGTGTCTGCGTGAATTAAAGCCAGCAATTTTCCCCTTGATCTTATTTTATTTTTAACTATGGACAAATCGCTTCTAATGCATTGGAGCTATGAAAAATTCAAGTGTCGTGATGTATCGCTAACCAACGTTATCAGCAAAGCGCCGGCTAACAAAGGGAAATACTAAGAATACTCCTAACAAAAGATCTACGATTATCTGATCTATATAAATCGTGTTTTAGGAGGGGATGACGAATTTAAATAAATGTTTAAGCATTATGCTAAACACTTTTTAAAATGCGTTTTCCTGCCAGTCCTTTGGAAAAGAATGTGTGAGTGAAATATTTTGTTAATGCACGGAAATTTTTCCCAACATAGCGCAATATTATATTTTTGTGAGTATCCCATACTAATCATGCATGGCCATTTGTTCTGTGTGATGATTTCTGCGACAATAAAGATGGTAAAAGAGCATCGATCATATGTCTTTGACGAAAGAAGACCTTGTCATTAAGAACAGCATGACTATAAAAGTGAATTTTATGAACCTCAGTTTAGCGAAATTCTCGTATTTTATCACTTTTTTTGTCCTTCGCTCTTACGCTTGCCTTTTTTAAATGCATTTATACATCTAACACAAGTAAGAAAAAATTAAGCCATTTATGCCGACACATAAAATACGCTATCAATCTGTCAGTATGCTATGACATTTTGGTCTAAGACATTTCTGCAGGTTTCAGAACACTTTTAAAAACTCAATTTCCCTTTTTCCATAGGTCATGTAATAGAAGCTAAAATAAAATTAAACATCTATAGTTTGCTTTCTTCGTCCATATTCATTTTAAAAATGGACCATAATCTTAGACGTATCATAGAGGTTCACTTTTATTTTAGCCTAACTTCGACTTTAAAGGCCATTATTTTAGCATACTGACGAATCTCAGGAAATACCAGGCTTTCAAGTAGTAAACCAAGAGAGCTTTTTTTGTGTGTTTGTTTT
>BLXT01002860.1:1327502-1341545 GCA_019648995.1 Plakobranchus ocellatus
AGAAGAAAAAAAATAGACCAAATATAGCAAGATTCTTGAAAAAAATGCAATTTGATATAAGAAGATCACAGTTTAACATGTCTTTTCATTTAAATCGATGATATAAATGTTTTTTTTTTTTCTGTTTTGAAGACTGAAGAGATTCCACAATGGCCTCCGAAGATGAAATAAGACAGATGTTGTTTGATGATGATGGTGGTGACTGCATTCCTGACACAATGTATAGAATTACAATCTTAAGGACCTCAAAAAGCCGAGAAATTTATCATTATATGGGAAAATCAGATTAAATTACTCAAAGTGGTGGATTGTTATGAATCAGCCATAAGCGGGGCATCGCTTCCTTTGTTAGTAATGTTGCCCTAGGGATAAACCATAAATTAAAATGCCGAAACGAATTGAGAATTAACCCAATGTATCCTGTCCTAGATTCATTATCATTTCAGTTTAGGTGAATTTCAACTATCATTTTGTAGGACCATAATGTTGACAATTGATTTTACTAGTAGTAGCTTGAATTGATAACAGTTGAAGTTTGCAAATCGGGTAAGGGAGGTCGCGTTCCTGCCTGTGGACCTACACGATGTCTAGATCTAGGCCCATAAAAATGCAGCCGTGCGGTCACAATAAATACGGGTCTAAATGTAAATCTAGTCATGTGTGTTGATTATTTTGTCGTGAATTTCATAGTGACATAGATGGGTCTAATTCAAAATGCAATTCTTCACTTTCAATATTATCGATAATATTTCAAAACTTGGCCCCATAACACAGTCTAAAACACAAACGTCCTTACACAGCAGGGCAGCAGCGCATATTTTATTATTTCAAGTATTGTAAACACTAAGTAAGTTCATGACCATAATAACTATTGGTGAGGGTATTAGTTGTTTTTTTTTTTTTTTTTTCTTTTTTTTTTTTTAATTAAAAAAAAAATATTCGTCGCAGTAGTTGTAATAGTAGTAATGGTGGTAGTTGTTGTAGCTATAGTGTTTTTATTGTTATTGATATCAGCAGTAGTGTAGTAGAAGGAGGAGGAGGAGGAGTACTGGTAGTATCAGTAGCAGCAGTAGTTGTATATTAAAACTACTTTGTTGGGGTTTTTTTCTCATAAACACGCTATATCAGAGGCAGCGTGCTATATATAATAATAATAAGCGTAACCCAGACCCTAGTGCCCTAGGCGGAGAAAGTAAGCCTAGATAAACAATTCATGATTTGGTGAGATTTTTTCAATAACGAAATAAGCGCCACGTTGGGTTTTGGGCATTTCAAAGTTTAAGACTGTTCATACAGTTTAGGTGGGCCTATAGGTTAGTTGTAGTAGGTGTAGACTGTAACACAAAGTAGAGCTGTTGTCTTCTCATAACACATTTAAAAATGCTACGCACAACTGTTCATATCTAGTCCTCTTATTTTCATAGCACCAGCAACATTTAATGGATGTTGTTTTAAACTACCAGTACCCAAATCTTACCAAAAGTTATATAGTGGGTTTGCATTTTAATTTTCAACTTCTTGCAAATTTATTTGAAGCTTGTAGCTCTGTGCCAATGACATTTGTGGTAAAGCCTGATTTTTCTGATGTGCATGCTACACCCCAATTCCAATTTATTATTATTATTTTTTTATTTTATTTTTGCAAGAGCAATACAGATGACTGATTACTAGTAAGTGTATGGGAAAATTAATGATGACTTCTTCAATTAAATTTGCCCAATACTGAAGATATTAGGTGACAAACTGTAATCAAACACACACACACACACACACACACACATATATATATATATATATATACACACACACACACACACACACACAGTAAGTATTTATAGTTGAAAATGTGTAGACGCCACAAAAAACAGTAAATACAAAAACAAGAGTTATTTTGTTTGTTAAATTTACATTTAATTGTAAAATTTCATTAAAAAAAAACATTATTTGATTTAAAACGTTTTGTGTCTCAGAATAAAATCTCTCTAAACATTAAAGTATTACCATAAACTTCTAAGTCAAAATGTAGTTATTTCTGCTTCTATCGTCAGGTGCTCTGGACAAAGTCTCTCAGTATGTTTAAGTGGAGTATAAGATACAGTATACTACAGCTACATAGCCTGGGTACTTGTCTGGTGCAGATGATGTCGCCCTGTTTAAAGTACTTACTTTTACTAAACAATTATTTCCCAGTTTTAAAAAAGCAGTGATGATATCATAGTCGCTGAGTCGATATGAAAATTCCAACGATCAATTTGTTCAGCGGGATGAACTGTCGTCATAATCCATTCATGATTGACCCCAGTCTTATATCTTCGTCCTCTGTCCATGGATGGGCATTAAATTCTACCGATTATTTCATGTTTCGACATTTCAAAATCTCTATTTTTTATTCGCATTTTACCATCATTTTTTTTTTTTTGTTAGCCTCGAAGTGTATAATACAAATAGTTCAATATCGACCAAACAGAACGTTTCTTTTGTCAATATTTGTAGCGGTGAACATTTGTCTACTAAAAACATTATTTCATAATCTAGAGAGTGAGATTTTCCTAATGGCAATTTTTCATCGTTTACAAAATATTCACAAAAAGGCACAAGAGGATCATTAGCAGTATTTCGTACAAATAAAGGCATGGATTACGATGAGTATCTGTTGAGTTTTTATTGAAGTTACATACAAAAGGTTGCTGCAGTTTTCCAGAGTCCAGTTACTTTTATCCGTCAGCAGCGGCCGACAGGGAAAGCTAAACATATAAAGTCTAACGGATAGCCTACACAGGAGGCAGCAGTTCACGTCTCCAAAATACTCTGCTTCTTTGTTGCGAGAGCACACTAATTCGGCTGCGACTTTTATCTTGTCGAAGCGTTGGAGCTCTCCTTTGTCCTTCGTGTTTTTGCACCAGTGGCTCTGTTGGATAGGGGAAGGGGGCTGCCATTACGTGTCCACGCATAATTCTACTGACCACGCGCGAATCACGAGGCCAGTCTTGTTAATGCACAAATTATCAGGCTTAGTTTTAGCTGAGTAAAGCATAGTAACTGCGACATCAGTACTTCAAGTTAATCATGACAAGTCGCGTCGTTTCCAGTGTGGGTCGACTACAAGTATGAAATCACATCTTGGGTCTCAGCTACTGAACACAAGCTATTCGACCCTCTTTTTTTGTGTGTGTCTTTTCTGAGTATTCTAACTAAAATATCTTGGAATATCCTAGAAGAATGGATATTGAACGCAGCGAACGATGTAGAGTAGAGAAACCGGAAACGCAATTTGTTTTGATGGAGATCTAAGCCACTTTGACAAACTCAGTGTGGATCTAAAATTACAATTCACAATCGACTAAAGACACTGGAATTGGAAGGCCCTAAATCTCGAAATCTAGACTAGATCTAGTATGCCACTATCATACTGTCTAGCGATGGACTCAAACTCAATGGTCATGGTAAAAGAATGATACATATAGAGTCTAGAAGATCTACTAGAAATCTAGATCTAAATCTAGATATGTAGAAATCTAGATCTTAGATCAAAATTTTAGATCTAAAATTTAATCTAGATCTAGATTCTAGATTCTAGACCTACATATAGATCTAGAGCTAGACCTAGATTAAATAGTAGTGCCGATTTCTAGATCTATATTTGGTATGATAGGCATGTATCTAGATCTAAATTTAATGTTATAGCCTAAAGGCCTTTTTTTAAGTGTTTGCAGGAATAAAATAGATTAGTACTACAGTAGATCTTGGTAAACTGTTATGGCCAGTCCACAAGGTGAGCTCAGGCTTTCTAGTCAGAGCGTAGGTGATGCAGCTCAAACCTTTGACAAAAAAGTGCCTGCAGATCTCAGATCGGATTCGCTACAGGCCTATATTAAAATATACAGTGCCACCAACGCCCCACCAGTTAGATCTAGGTAGATTTACAATCTTTTTTTCGAATTGACTATTTTCCAGAACACTCAGAAAAAATAGATCCAGTCCTTATTTTCCTGAACGCAAAGGAAAAGGAATCGGCAAGTTTCAGATTTGGGTACTGCTTATATAATGTTAAGGGGACCTGTGCTTCTAGATCTAACTTCATCAGCTGAGTATGAGTACAATGCTAGTGTTGTCATATTCTGCTTTCACAAGCTACTGATGAAATGAAGAGTCGTTGGCCAAGTTATAATGTAAAGTGTGCTTTTTTCACACAATATAACAATTACAATATCATGCCTGCAACCTCTTCATTTCGTTGGTAGCTGATGAAGGTAGATCTAGAAGTACAGAATGTCCCCTTTCCATAACATGATAAATTTTTCATCTGTTTTTACTGCCACAATCTATGACCAATAAGTTGTGTGCTAATCAATTTTTTTTTCTTGTTCCTTTCTGTAAAAGTCGTTGCCTTATCAATCATCTTGAAATCTATCTGTCTGTAGGCCTATCTCTCTTGACTGGCAGCCCCATGGCAAACCTTCTTGCAGAACTCTCTCTTTCTCTTTTCGAAGTGGCTAGCCATACTTAAGGACGGCCCAGCTCATGAGTCTACACCTACTTAAGTATGAATGAATTTCCAGGCTAGCCGTACTTATTGAGGTAATTGACCGAAAACTCGCTTTGGCCCAGGAAGTATGAAAGGTCACATCCAGTCTGTGGGCGTAAAACCAAGCTGAGGCAAAGAAAGAGGTACACAAAGGCTTAAATCTTTGACTCTGCACATGTGATAGACGTTCATTTTGGTTTGTTCATGTGTAACAGGAGTGATTTGAGCGGCAACGGTCAGTAGAATTATCTGTTGTTACGTAATGGCATCCCTCTTTCCCTTACCCAACATAGCCTCTGACGTAAGACCAGCCTGTAAAACACAAAGGATTACTTCAACGCTTCGACAAGTAGCCAACTTGATGTGCGCTTGCACCAAAGAAAGAGAGTATTTTCAAACATGTATTGTTGGACACTTGAATTTCTGGCTCCAGTGTGGGCTCTCTGTTAAGCTTAGAAAATTCATTTTGACTGTTTTCAAATTTTAGTTTATATTACCTAGTTTAATTCATGTGAAAGTCCTTGGTTTTTTGCTTTTAGTGGTGTTAATATGCTCCGTGTACATAAACTATTTTTTTCTTTTTGTACTTTTTAAAATCTGCCTAAAATCCAGATATTTTGTATCTCTTCCTCCAAAATACATGTATGCAAAAATTGGCAGCAGCCACTGTTTGACTCTAGTAAATAAAACTAAGCTATGTGTTCTTTCACGCCCCTAGTTTAAGTGTAGAGCTAATATTTTCTGATTAGTTACTTAGTTTATAAGATAAGAGTGTGAACTCGGCTTTCCATGTTGTTGAAAAAAGGTTTGTAAAACCTGACAAAAATTGACAAACTTTGAAAAATCGTAACTTTCTCAAATATATAATTAAGCCAAAATTCTCAACGCACTGGGCTCTTTTTAATGATATTATATTAATGCTTTCTTCGTACCTTTAACATCAATTTTGGTTTGGGGTGTCTACTGAGAAAAAGCCCAGAGTAGGTACAGAAATTCTCAGTTTTTAAAAATTTGATATCGAAATGAAAAAAATTGGTGTACCACTGTCATCTCTTGGAGGTGAGCCCCCTATGTCAAATTCTAGTTGAGTTCTACTTCAGCCATTATTGAAAGGTATCGGTGTGGATGAAGTGTTTCAAACACAAAGAAACAGGAAAATGGTTTATATATGTACACGAGAAAAAGAATTGTTTTTAAAGGTGTTTTTTCCCTCCCCTAAGATATTTACTTACAGTTTTAAATATATGGCTGAAATCATGTATCTGAGAATTAAAACCAAAGTTAAGATACTCAAAGCAAAGCAAAAGTTGCGCATTTGACTCCCCTTACCTTAGTAAATATTCTCAACAATTTTCCTTTGCTTTCGTTTTACAAATTTGATATTTTTACGAAGGCTGCAAATAATACTTAAAAGATATTTTTGCTCTGTTAGGAGTAACTCAAAAATGATTACAGGTATCATTTCCACATAGCCGACAGTTTTTTTTTTTTGGTTTTTTTTTTTTAGGATAAAACTATCAATTCAACTTCATTCATCAGAATCAGGCCAGAAATTTGAGAGGCCAACTTTCATGTGGTAGGAGTTTTGCCACGGAGTATAGTTTCTCAGTGTCCCCTTCCCTTATTCTTTCCTTCTTTCCCCACCTACAATAAAACTAGCCCATTACCTTTGATATCGAAAGGCAAGAGTCTGGCTCAGTCACACTGTAGGCCTGCACTTTTCTCCTGTATTACTGGGTGCTATTGACATTTCCATTACGCTCTGTCAGATTATTCCCAATCAAGACAAAATCTCAGCTCTTCATTAACCTTTATTTCATCAAAATCAGATCGGAAATAAGCCGCCAGCCAAGATACTTAAGTATGGCTAGCCTTACTGTCCTACGTCATTAAGTACGGCTAGCCTATGAGTGCTGCCGTACTTAAGTACGGCTAGCTTTTCTGTCCCGACCTCATTAAGTACGTCTAGCCTGTGAGTGTTGCTGTACTTAACTCTTCCCGAGGGCTGATATGATTTTAGCTTTTAATTAAACAATGGTGACTGACAGACCAATCACACTGCACCATTAGTAAAATCAATCCTAGAGACTGTAGGCCTATTGCCCTGTTTACTTTTTTACATAGATGCACATAAGCAACACAGTGTCAACAAAAATGACTGGGGGAGGGGTGGGGGGGTGAGGTGTGAGCACTACAAAAGAAAGATTGGCAGGGGAGATGGGGATGTGGATCTAGTGTTCATATAACCATTTCTTTGTGTAATCTAATGGGCTGTTTAAGTCTTACTTTACCTTAGTGTACCAAGAAAATATTTCTTGATCTTATTACTTTTGGGACACTCATCATGAACATCTTATTGAACAAAATTCAATTTTTTTTTTACTACTCAGTAAGTGTGTAATATTGTAGACCCAAGGTAGATCTTCAGAGACAACATGAGCTCATTCCCTCAATAGGCTTATGGCTAATTTTTGTTGGAATCACTGCTATTAGAATCTGTCAATAAACTTACACTGTCACTATAAGTATCAACTATTTTCCTTAAAAGAAATGCTTGCCCCTAGAATATACTTATTTTAGCCAAGATTTGTAAAATTGAAGTGCAGAATCTAAAAAAATTAAAAAAGAAGAGGAAATTAGTCAAGGAGGGACAGTATTTAGTAATCCCTGGCTGTCTAAAATCACTGATGGAGAGAAGGCTTCCATTTGCTTGTCTATCTTTTTGATGTGACAGTACAATTCATTATACATAGAGCTCACCTACAACGGGACCTGGTTACAACGAGACCTTGCATGCAACGGGACCTTGACACAAGCCCATTATTTTCTCTTATATATCCTTTATATTTTATTTTCGCTAGAACGGCATCTACTACATGATAAGCTTGCCTACAGCGGGACCCAGCTTCGTACAAATGCTAGGCTTATACGTAGATTTGTGAAACGGACTATAGCTGCGGAATGAATCTAAATTAACATCGGTATTGATACAAAGGAGATAAAGCCATGGTCTGTTTTGGTACTTTCATTCAAAATATTAGCTAATGAANNTTGGGGGGGGGGGTGAAAGAGAATGGTGCAACGCCGGCGACTTGGATTGGCAAAAAAGGCATGGGACTGAGTGGTGAATGGTCCTTCAGCCGTAGGCTAGCAAGAGGCATGTGTGACTGTGACTGTCAGTGTGTGTGATTGGTAGTGTAAGCGTAGACCCACACTAAAAGCGACGCAACATGTCATGGCTAACTTGACAGACTGATGTCGCAGTAACTGTGCGCTACCCACCGACAAGTTAGCCTGATAATTTGCGTAACAAGACTGGCCTCGTGGTTCGCGCGGCAACGGTCAGTAGAATTATGCGTGGTCACGTAATGGCACCCCCCTTTCCCTTATCCGACAGAGCCAATTGAGTAATCCCTGGCTGCAAAACCTCTCACGTGTCGGTGTCGTAGCCAACATAGTGTGCGCTGTTAGTAAAAAAATTATAGCGTTTCCAAACATGTTGGTTGTTGCACCGTTGGAAGCCCAAACTGCTGCCCCCAGTGTGCGCTGTCACTAAGAGACTGAGGGTGGGGCTGATGAGGAAAAGACTGGGCGCATTCAACTTTTCAAGCCCTCGGGGTGCGTCTATTTTGTTCAATGCTTAGATAGATCTCAATTAGGCTTACAGTTACACCGTTGTGGTTGTCACTCACTGACTCAATGAACAAAGAAAGCATCGATCTATGTCCAGTGTGTTGCGAAATTGCCTCTTATTCTCAGACCTGCCTACAACCCCGCATCTTGCGGGAAAATCCTGCATTTTTGCCCCTGTCCCGCAATCCCGCATGTTCAGTTAAAAATCCCGCAAAAAAGAATACAGAGCAAGTGATTTTCACTAGTCTTTTTTTCTCATAAAAACCTCACTAAATGAACACATCCCGAAATATTATCACTTCGGGTATCCATTTTTTTTACTGCTAGAGGACTGTTACAAATGTGTCACATTGATCATCCATTGTAAACAAGATACCAAACAGAAAGCCCGATCTTTTTGAATAGAAAAATTTAATCTAATAGATGCACTAATAGCATACTTAATTTAAAAACAGCAAAAAATTTAGGCCCTGCACTAGACCTGTTTTTTTTTTTTTTGTTTTTTTTTAGAAAATGAATTGAAATTTAGGGAAATAAGCTTTAATTGGTGTAGGCCTATCTTACAACAAATCTGATCTAGAATCTGGATTAAAGGTGGAATTGAGAGATCACAGTCAAGATTTCAACACTCTTTTTTTTCCTATTTCAAAGAAAACAAATTGGAGGTTTTAAGATCCTTCGCATTTCAAACTCTATCTTATTTTTGATATATAGATCTATATATTTAGATCTAAATTAGTCTTTTATACTCATTGTCACTTTTAATTTCCAGAGAAAGACTCCAGCTTAAAAAAAAAAATTATTATTATCATTTATTTATTTTTTTTTTTTTTAGTTTTTAAATGTGATTTTGCAGGGAAGAGCATTAATTATATTACTTGGCACACAATGTGAACCTCTAGAATGCACTAAAAAGGGAGGCAAGGGACTACTTCTTTCTCGCAGCTTTTTTTTTTTTTTTGAGGGAGGAGGGGGGATGACNNNNCCCCCCCCCCCAAATTCGCTGAAAATCCCCCATTTTTCACATCTTGATCCCCCAAAATTGGTGAACAAGGTAGGCAGATCTGTATTCTCTCAGTCTCGCTCTGACGCTCGCAGGTCGCATTAACGAATAGATCTCTAGATCTAAATTTCTAAGCCTGCATTTGATTGCGGTCTTACTCTTAGCCTGTGTTCATCCAGCATGGAATCAAGAATAAGGAAATGTTTTTCTTTGTAAAGGCCAAAATCATTGAGGAGATGGACAAGAAAGTAAAGTCAAAAGCCCAGATCTGTCGAGATTATGAGATTTCGTCAGGAACACTTTATTTATTATATTCTTGAAAGACAAGGATGCTATCAAGTCAGCCCTCACCAAAGGCAACTTTCAACCTGATCGGAAGCGACTGAAAACAACAGGCTTCAGGAATTAGATCGCTGTTTGCATAGCCTACTTGGTTTAACCAAGCATTGTAAAACACCAATTTATGGACCCACTTCAATACATAATGTACCTAACACTCCTACTAAAAACAAATTAAAATAAAAAAAGAAAATGTAAAAAGGGAAGAAAAACACCACACAAAAGACATACGCACAAGTAAAAAACCCCATAAACCATAAATACAGACAGACAAAACAATTCACACACACACAATGCAATGAAATATATAATACGATTTACGCAAGGGTGATGTTTAATACTAGCAGTAGCCGCTTATTAAAGGGGGATAATTTTAGTAAGGTGCCGTTTTCAAGGATTATCTTCCTTTTAGTTTTACAACGGGCCTTGCTTATAACGGGACTGTGCACCACGCCCATATGGGTCCCGTTGTAGCCAAGTTCCACTGTATAGAGATGGCTTTTGTTGATTTTTTTTTAAACATGAAGGTAAAATGTGAAGAGTCCTACTAATGACATTAGTACAGCTCTTCAGATAACAGAAGTTAGATATAAAGGCATTACAAATTTAAATGATGATAAATTTAATAGCCAAGGTGCACTTTATAATATTATTGAGTCTCTTTAAGTTTTTCTTTCATCATGTTTCATATTTTTGTATTTTGGGGACTTAAATATGGTGCTTTTTAGAAGACTTGATTTGAATTTTATGTGGATTATTCACAATTGAAAGTAATTTTTCAAAAAGCTTTAAAATCTGAATTTGCAACATAATGATTTCTTTTTCTGTCCGTCACTTCTCCAGGTTTTGATCAAGAAAAGTTAACACAGTCACCAAGCAGGTTATCAACATGAATAAGTTTTTGAATCGTCCTTATGGCATTTACAGCAATACTAGTCATTTATCATAGTCAACCTAAAGAGTTCAAATCACCATTTGCACCAAATTCATGGCTGATTCTGAAGCAAAACAACACTCCACAGCTAGATTAGATAGTGGCAAAGGAATTTCAGCAAACTCTGGTGAATGCAATTCCAAGTCTACACCAGCAAAACCACTTCAAGATGCAGCCCTACCCTGTAGTAATGAACCTGCCTCAAGCTCTAGATCTGGCTTTTTTTTCTCCACATCAAGCATGTTCGGATCCTGGCTGTCAAAAATCACAGATGGAGAGAAGGCTAATATCTCATCAAAAGATCTCAATGCATTTGCTCCTACATCTTTTTGATGTGGCATTACATTTGATTATATAGTGATGGTTTTTTAATTTTTTTTTTTTAACATACAATTGGCCGGGGGGCGGCAAAATTCTTAGGGTTGTGTACTTACTTGTAAAAGAACTTTTGTGAGTGTTGCAGAAATCTCTTTCATTGTTTCAAGTGTAAAAAAAATTGATATTTTTCAATGCATTCATACATTGTTGTGTCCTTATCTTTAATAATGCAAATTTAGATCTGGAGCTGCATATCAATGGCAAATCAGACCTCTAAAAATTTCCTTCTTTGTGAATAGCGATTTTAGAGGTTTGATAAGCCTGCCATTGATATGTCTCTTTTTGCAGATTTTTGTAAATTCAAGTCTTGCTTTTAGGTTAAAATAAATTTCTAGGATTTTGAATGTTTTTTTGTTCTTTTATTGCTCTCTCTGTAATGAAAGTGGATTAATTAAATCTCTCTGATAAATATTTACAATACAAAAATAACATTTGCCTTGAAACAAATTCTAACAAGTATGATGTTGTGTATAAGTCTTTTGAGCAAAAAAAAAAAAATCATGTTTTTTTTTCTTCTTCATTTTGCAGGCTTTTTGAACAAGTCATGTCTTGGCACATGATCAGCATATATCTGTATCTGTTTTTCACCTTGATAGAGATCGCAAAGTCTAGCTCCAGATTATCAGTGATTTAAGAAACAAAATATTCAAAATCGAATTTGAAACTCATTTGAATTCGTCTCAAGATATGTAAGATTTAATGGCATCTCTCAAGATTTTTAAATACAAAATGAACTATGTAATGCTCAATATGATTAATAGAGCTGAAATAGAGCAAATTAAAGAAAAAGATATAGTTCAATAAGCTTGTGGATGTGCCATGCAAAGTGAATTTGTGTAAAAATATTATATATAGTTAGTCAAATTAAGGCCTACTTTATACAGAAACCTATCATTAATCTTTGACAATGCAAGAGAACAACTGTTTTAGAGTTGTTAAGTTCTAAATCAGCGACTAATGGCGGTATAATATGTATAAAATTCAAAGGCAAGAAAAAAAAATTGCGTGATCAGTGTACACTTAGAAGCAGCACTGAAGATTTTTTAATTTAAATGGAACTCTCAGGAATTATAATTTATTCACTGTGATAAAAAGTTTTGCTTTCCCATAAGAACTTTGTAATTTTGTTTATCATTGTTCTCTTATTGTACAGCATGATTTGGAAAGCTTGGAATCTCATATCTCTGGAAAGCAAGCAATTTATGTGTGTCTGTTTTTTTGTTTTTCTGAGTTTCAAAATTCATTAAAGAATAAATCAAAAATAATTTTAAAAATTGGAATATTGTTTTTCTAATGTTCAGAGTTTGATATCCTGCTTTTTCTTTGAGCTTACTATCATATTGCAGTGCACTCTGGATACATCAACATGAAGGGGCTGTTGATATTATTGTCTATAGAAGAGAATTAAAAAACAAAAAAAAAAAGAGGGAAAAATACTCCATTGTTTCTATAACCTCATGTTTCTTCTATCTGTTGCACTAAGTTTTCAAAATGTTGAGCACTATTAGAAGAATAAGTAGATGTACTCTAACAAAACATTTGATTGTTTGCTTTCTCTCTTTCTTGAATAATGGTGTGGAAAGTCTCTAGGAAAGGAATCCATAAAAAATAACATAATGGAGGAGACCATAAAATTTTGATATAAGAGAAATAGTTGGGAAAATGTGAATATAAGAATAATTTTTCAATTAAAAAATAGAAGACAATAATTGGACTTGATATAAAGGTCAATATTTGCAGAATTATGATGAAAGCAATGTTGGTTATGGTGGAGTGCACTGGATATGAAATACGCTCATAGTGCTTTGCACTGTTGAGGCAATGAAGAGGACATGAAATGAATATTAAGTAAAGTTATATACCATTATAAAGATAAAGTACGCAATCATCAAATGAAGTTCTTTAAGTTGCAATGATGTTTAAACAAAATGATGATTGCGTTACACCATTACAAAAAAAAAAAAATTGAAATTTTTTAGAAGGGACTTTACTGTAAGAAAATAATAATTTAAAAAAAGAAATTTTTGGCTTAAATTTTGCTCTTTTAAAAATCTGCAGATTAATCTGCAATTTGAATTGATTGTCTTTTCTCATACTGGAATCAGTATTAAGGAAGATTCTTAAAGCAAATATTAAGAATATCGTGATGGTAATTTTTTTATTTTCGATTTTGTAAAAAATGTACATGTATATGTATGTGAATAGAATAATTTATTATGCTTGCATCTATCTCTCTTTACAATATTTTGAATTTGTGCAATTTATAAACTGAATGAGAAGGTTGTTTGGATGGTAAAACCATAAGTGTGTCTTCCATGAAGATAAATAAATTAATTGTAATGTTTTGTAATGGGTTCAATTGAATTACAGGTGAAAAAATCTAATACTCCAAACCTCAAAAGCAAAAATCTAAAAAATCAAGTCAAAGCACTCAAGATGTTAGAATTTTTTAAAAAATATTGAACAAAATGAAAACAGGATATTCACCACACTGTTATTTTTGTTTATGAACTATCAATAATTATTCTAATCCATTGATACCAATTCATTTTTGACTTTCTGGTGCATATCTATTGTGTAACACTGGCAAATCATTATGTATGGTCCTTATTGCATTATGCATATGTTGGCAATCATTATTGTGGTTTTTGTATTGCAAAGCTTTTTAAAATTTCTCTTTTCATTTTATACCAACAATTTTTTGTAAATACGATGTTAGGTAGGCACCACAGAATTTTTTAGTTGGATATTGGGGATAGCTGTATCAAGACAGTCTTTTAAGAAACATCCATCTTTTCCTCTCTAAGAATCACTACCTTAATTGCTTTTTTGAAACTTAAGACCTCCAGATAGTGACTATTTGTTGAAGATAATGATTTGTATGCATGTCCATGTGTCATATTGCAATGTGACTGATTTTTCTCTGTTGCCACACATTTCTCAAGTCAGAGCTTTACATTTTTGAGAATTAATTGTGTGTGTAAAGAAAAATAAACTTCCAAAAATAAAAGTTCATGGAAATTTTTCTTTTACATCTTATTCCAATGCAAGCAAGAAGAAGTGTGAAATGGTCAATTGACTTTGTTTGTCCTTTTTTTCTTCTTTTATAATAACTACCTTAAATGCTTTTTGAAACTTACAATCTCCAGATAGTGGCTATTTGTTGAAGATGATCGTTTGTATGCATGTCCATGTGTCACATTGCAGTGTGATTGATTTTTCTATGTTGCC
>BLXT01002860.1:1341760-1368073 GCA_019648995.1 Plakobranchus ocellatus
CCCCCTCCCCCCCTCCCCACTGTAATATTACATTGTTGTCCTGTTGTAATAAGAATTAAAACAAGAAGAAGAAGAATCGTCGATGGGGTGTTAACTTATTAAGCATTAACTGTAGTTTAAGAATTGTCTTTTTCAAAGTCTTTAATGACCATGACATAATGAAATTTTTGCTTGGCCTCCACTCATGAAAACTTTAGTGTACATGTGCATTCTTCTCAAGTTACAGGTAAGACAGCAGCCGAGAGAAGTTGAAAGTTTGAAGGAGTATAGAATGCATACTGTTGCTACAAAATCACTATTAATTATTTGTCTTTAAATTGGGTATTCCTGTGTCAGTGGTTGTGAAGAAAATACCCTGCAACAGGCTTTCTTTAAGATTTGAACCATGGACTCTTTATTAAGACTTTCACAAGGAATAGTGGACATTCTGGCACATACGAGTTGCTTTTTTTAACAACTGTCAAGAATTGGTAATGTGAGAATAGATTTTGTTAGATTCTAAAGGCCTGCAGCTCTCAGTAATCATTGAGTATGCAAACTGGCAAATTTGAATATCCAAAGCAATGACTTGTTGTCGTAGTCTTTAACATATTTTAGGCTTACTACTTTGTGACAGTATGAACATCCAACAATTGATTATTTCGTGGATTAAAAGAGAGCAGTGTATGAATTACTGTAGTTGAACCTATTTCTTTTATCAGTGTAACACTTTTAACAGTCAAAGTGCTTTTGTGGACCTCTCATGACAAAAATAATACATGTAATAATCATAATAATTTGACATTTATATCGTGAAAATCCAAAGTACAATCACTGCTCTAATCACTTTTACTTATTCATGAAAAATGTTCACATGAAAATAATATGCAATAAATTTATATAGAAACTGACAAAAAATGGAAAATGAACATTTTAATATAATTTTAGGGGATATAAGATTGTTGTATGTTAAGTATAGTTTCCTCTCCCTTTTGATGTTGATATTTTTACCTTTTTATTTTTTCCCCTCACGAAAGTGTAATATTACATTGGTTCAAGAGCCCCCCCCTCTTATGCTGTCTTACAGGAGAAGAGACCCCCCCCCTTCCAAGTATAAGATTATATTTGAACGCCCCCTAATGTTTTACTATTATTTTTACAATAATCAAAACGAAGATAAAAAGGCCAAAAATTTATACTGGTTTATTATTTTGCAATAATCAAAAAGATTTTTAGAATTAATTGGAAATAATTTTTTATTAGATTAGGCAACACCTACAGACTTTAGTAGTTGGCATTTCAGAACCTCATTTCAAAATGTGCATACTAGGGGTGGGGGCATGCTCCCCCAGGAAATTTTTTCAAAAGGACAGCAGATAAAGCCATTTGGAGGCACTTTGGCATTAATTTAACTCATATTTTGTTCAACTCTGAAGTAAAGAAATATCTATGAGCAGCATTTAAGAATAATAAATTATTGCATCTACTAAAATGAAAATTCTGCGGAAGACTAAAAATGCAGAAATGCGGGCAACTTGTTGAAGCACTGATTTTTTTATTAGAATATCAAATAATCTGAAATCCAATTTTAAACAGAGAGGAGCAAACAATCATCATTTGGCTCAGAACAGGGCATAGCAGGCTCCAAAAACACATTCACCAAGTTCAAGATTTGAGAGACACCCATTTGCCAGTGTGGACAGGGGCCTCAATTAGCTGAAATATCTTACATATCTGTCCAAACTTAACCACCCTCAGGCATTTGTTCTGGTCTGAGCCCAACACCCTCATAGAAAAGCTGTATGGTAGTTTTTGGTACTGCGAGAGACCTGACCAAGATTGCTGAGCTTGCTAAGGCGATCAGACTGCTAATGCACTGCGCCGACATTGCAAGAATGTGAAAAATAAGAGAAATCCAATATGTGGTCTCAAAAGTATAGTCATAATAAATATTAGGTGAAGAGAAAGAGAGATACACAAATTACATTCATACAGATAAAACTTAAACTAATGCTACTACACATGCTGTGATACAAGTCATCCAAAATTTTATTTTGTAAATTATTGCAACATGTTATTCTTATTGTTTGAAAGCAAAAAAAAAAGTATTCTAGAAATAATTATGTATACATATTATATATATCGGAATGAACACACATATAAATATATTACTCTACAGATATATTGGTTACAATTCAGTAGACCTTTCCTTGTTTGTATTGATTTAATATAGATTATCTGGAATTAAAGAGTATAAATGAAAATTGTTCAAACACGTACATAAACTGTTAGTTTTATTTCACAAAGCAATTAAAAAAATTTTTTTTTTCAAACAAAGCAACCACAGGCAATTAAGCTTTTAACAAAATTGAAAAAAACTAGCAGTGTTTGGGGCAGAAAGTTTTTATGGATTAAAAATAAGCAACATTCATGTCTGTCCACGACAAAAAGAAAGGTGTTTTAATTTCAGATAGTTTCCATTAAATAATTAGTGTCAGCCAAAAAAAATTGCAGTTAGATGGACATTTTTCAATTTATCATAAATATTGTGGGACTCAAATAGAGTATATTTTAAAGTTCAGGAAGATTTAAAAAAAAAAAATTAACAGATGGTATAAAGCAGTCTTGAAGTGATATTTTAATACCATACAATGTCCTCTGCTTTGTGTAAATGTGAAACAAATTCTCATAAATTGGACGACAATTTTTATAAGATTATAAAAATTCTGTATTCATTAAATGAAAAGCATCATCTGTTATAGAGGTAATACTCTACATGTAGCCCTTTGTCTGATAAAACAACAGAAGAAAGTTCTGTCCCTGCAAAAATTTTTATTTCAATAACTCATTAACACGTACCGAGGAAGACAGAATATCTAAAGACTAGGCAATAAGCACACATGGCACTAATGTATACAATTAAAAAAAAAAGAATTTTTATGAAAATAGTGCCATTTAATCTACACACCAACGAAAGCAGTGGAGGATTTTTCATTTTAAATGCTATGTGCTAAATTTATTTCAATTAAAAAGAAAAGGAATCTGAATTTTTAATATGGCACTTAATATATAGTTCAATTGATCTATTTGATGAAAAGGGGTTTTTATTATTTTTTTTTTAATCATTTTTTTATAATTCGATTTGGTTTGGGTACTTTTAACCCTTTCAATAACTGGAGTACTTGTCCCATTGGCACATGACTGTTTATTTTGAGATACACACATACATACATCACAACATAATATTATGATCTTGCCCATTTTTAATTAACATAATATTATTCAGCACCACAGCAAACTTACTTTTTATTTTTTTTTTTTTTAATTAGAAAACACTAAAATGCATGTCATTTTAGGCGCAAAAAAAAAA
Organism: Plakobranchus ocellatus; assembly: GCA_019648995.1. Lineage (NCBI taxonomy): Eukaryota > Metazoa > Mollusca > Gastropoda > Plakobranchidae > Plakobranchus > Plakobranchus ocellatus. Next base: position 1,345,110 of record BLXT01002860.1, read on the forward strand.
AAAAAATACACAGCAAACATGAAATTTATCAATGACAAAATTAAACTCACTTGACCTCAGACACAATTTAAATTGCTAAGACTAGATCTAGGTCCATCTCTTTCTGATTTGAATATATATAATATATCCTGATCAGATCCATCTAAGTCTATGTAAGCTTCTGACATTGATAAAATAACTCTTTTTTAATTCAAGGATCTTTTATCGTAATCAGATTCATAATCTTTATCGCTAAGCCGTTCATCAATAAAGCTCTGCATGAAACCAATTTTGATGTCAGCCCCAAGAATTGAAGATTTTTACTGAATCGAACAGTTGGTAAACTGAAATTCTACACATTGTGGACATAATTTTTGTAATATATTCTGGTTTAGACTGGCTAATTAAAACTAACACTTAGGTACTTATTTTGGTTTAGCAATGTACTCTGGGATAAATATTTTTGATCACAAGTGCTTTATTGCAGTTTGGCTAATCAACTTCTACCAGTATTAAAAAGATATCACTTTTTTTTGGAAATTCTAAACTTTAATTTTGTAGTCAACATTGTTATATTTTTACAGTATACTGAGCGGGTAATACAATTATAGGTTTGAGTAGGCAATAGCTATATGTTGGAGTTCTATCAGAGTATACTGCACTGAGCGAAGGGATGTAGGGGCAATTTGAAAATAAAAATCAAAATAATGATCACACTAATCAACTCTTACACCAGTTCATTTTTCTCTTTAGGAATCTGGGGATTTTTCCTTAACAAAAGAATTCCAGGAATATATTTTTTCTATTGTCAGGCCTCAAATTTAGCAAAAAGTGAAGACCATTTATTTAAAAAAAAAAATGAGAAGCATGAAACAAAAATAAATGAAGTGTAAAAAAACTTTGCCACAGTTTTGCAATTTGCCTTTGCACTCATTACTTTATGCCCCAGGGTGAGACTTTGACTGGTTGAAAAATTTTGTCATGCATGGTGTAGCTTTGAATAGATTAAAGAGTTAATAGGATTTTCACATGCTTTCTGAAGTAAAAGTTTACTTATGTTTTAGAAACCTCTAGTCAACATTGAATGCATTATACATTTACTTAAAAAGTTTCTGATAAAGTTTTAGAGCATGAGCAAAGATTATTTGTGACAAAGAAACAAACAAATAAAAAAAACATGCCAACATCTATGAAACAATTATAATTATATATTGCCAAGAAGAAATGCTAATGCCAGTGAATTAGGAAATGCGCCTGTCTCAAAAGATGGTCATTCAGCATTACACAGGGGAGCCAGTTTAAACACTAAAAAGTATAAGTTGCACTGAGATTTTCCCCTTTCTTTTTCATCATTTTATTTAATGGGACTTGCAGAGATACATAAGACAGCATTGAGGGTAACAGACATCACAAAGCATTAAAAAGTACATAAAATGCCAAAGCATAACTCAAGATAGGAGATCAAAAAGTGCATTTTTAAAGTCATGTGCTGAATAAATCAAAGATAATTATGTTGATTTTTGTTGTTGTTGTTATTTTTGTTTTTAAGTCCTTATCCCTTGTTTTTCTGCTGTTTATGATTATTTGGTTCTAACTTCAGCTTTAGCTACAGCCATGTAAAGATGAGTGTGTTGATCATTACACACTTTGTCAACAAAGACATCGAAGAAATACTTAAGATTGCCCTTAACATATCACAAAACCAAGCTAATTATTAGAAAGGTAAACTGGATGATGAAAAGGTTGCTGAGAATTTTGATAATGAAGAATATATCTTATATGTGAATGGGTGAGGTATTATTGTCAGTTATAATGATCAAGCATACCATTACCAATGGTTTGATCATAAATCCATGGTAAATGCGAAGAATTAAGCATTTCCATTCTCTTTTTAAGAGGAGTTCTTTGCTTTATAGAAAATATAAGACATCTTGTTATTTGTGGGGTGTAAAATTTTTGTCCGTAGGTGCTGCATCGATAATGGTCAACACAGTGTAATGATTGCCTTATTTTAGAGGCATCTTTTACATTTTACTACAACAACAGCTTTAAAAGAAAAGATCAAAGCATACTTAGCTTATGTAAAACAAAAATCCTATTGAGGGGCCATTTATTTTGCAGTAATGGTGGATAATTAAATTACATTTATGGTCGACCATTACCTTTGTCAGTGTAAATAACTGCTCAAAAGATTGGTGCGTTATAAACCCTAAAATTGTCATTCTCTTTTTCAAACCTTTACTACACAGTGCTACACCAAAGCTCTTTAAAGCATTAGCTGAGACTGCCAAAAATAGCTCTAGATGGATTTGGGGTAGAAGGAATGAACAGTTACTTCATAAGTAATTGGATTTCTTAAATAATATAAAGCATTCTTGGTTGGCACAATCATTAGAGCGTTAGAAAAAAGTTGCCACAGTTTGGACAGAAAAGGTCATGGGTACGACCCCCCCCCCCCCCCAAAAAAAAAAGCTGGGGCTTGAAGAAAAAAGGTAGCAGAGGGACATCTAGGAGTCACGACCCTGGTGTGGCTTGGCCCCCTTAAAGTGTGAGGAGTTCTGGGCTGAAACATTTGCCTAAGGGGGATTTCTTCTCTGAAGATTCTGGTGTCCTGCTCTCACATGAGTATTTTTCTACCAGTGCTTTTTGTCCTATTTTTAGCCATATGCAGTGAAAGAAATCATAAATATAATATGTGGAACAGATGTTTGCTTATTCTAGGAATATTAGTGATTATCATAACACTTTGTCAACAGTTCCCTTTTGGACTTAGTCCATATAATAATCAATCATTAATTAAAGGAAATCACCTTTTCTTTCACTAAAGCATGAGACATCTGATAAATTATGATTATGTCACAAAAATCAAGTTATCTGAATCATTTACTATTGAAATGACAGCATGAACACTCTGTAACTCTTATCTAAGTGTCAATCATTAAATGGACTAAATACAGTCTAATTTAACAATTTGAAGAGACATATCCTTCTATTGATAAGAAACTAGACAACTTTATTCTTAGCAACAGAATGATAAAAAAAAGATAACAATCATTTATGCTTATGGGTTTTCTAAAATAAAACAAAAAATGAGTCTTATGTGTGCCGATCATTACATTGACGAAATGCTGACTTTTAGTATAGTATTGTGGTTTTTTTTTTTTTTTATAAAAAAACCACTTAATTGGATAATTTTTATAAGAATTCTCATATTCTAATAAACCACATCGGATTCAGGATTGTTTTGGAGCTTCCATATTTGTCCATGTAATGATCAACACTTTACACTACCCGGTTAGAAAAACTTCGTTTTCCTCCTTTCAATGTAGTCTGTTGTGTTTTAAATAAAATAAATTGCATTTTATGAAGGCTTAATAATCTGCGAACAGTATGATACAGGAAAGTGAGCTGTCTATACTTTGAATTTTTAGGACTAATGTCTTATAATTTAAGAGACCAGCTTTTGAGACAGGCTCATCATTTTCAGTCTGATTATAGTTCAAAGTAAGATATATGACATTAAGTGCAGTATTCTTAAACGACAACTTCACAAGTCTAAGCTGTCTGAATCCACTTCAGCTGCCTCAACATCACTTAGATCCAAGTCACTAAGATCAAACTCTACTCTCCCTGAAAAAAAAATATAAAAAAATTATTTAACAATCAAAGACCCTACAAAAAGGTAAGATTTGTTAGAATGAGTCATACATCACATATTTTACACATTTTAAATCATTTACATTGTGCCAAACCTCTTTTTTTTCGGTCTAGTAGAAGTTAAAACTGCATATGAATATCTTGATTCTGCACTAGGATATTTTAAGTTCCTTTCAGTGAAAAGACTTGCCTGAATGTTAAATCTGCCCATTAACAGATTCACTACCACCACATATTTTGTGACTGGACACAGGGGTAGCATGGGATTATTCTAAATTTGGCTATCATTTTGTAAAAAGGTAACATAGAACTTTTCTATAGGATAAAACCAATCACATTATATTCCAAATTGAAGGGAATTGGATCTAGTTTCTATAAATAAGGACCAAAAAAGAAAAATTGTTCTTTATTTCATTTTGAAAAAACAGCAAACTCAATAAAAAAATTTGTAAAAAAAATTTTCAATAAAAAATGACGATGTATAACACAGCGCTAAATCTACTGATAATCTATTGGCCTTGAAAGGTAGATTTTTATAAATTGTGATTACATAGGCATTTAAACACCAAAAATTGTGGAAAAAAGGTTGATTACTTTTTTTATTTATAGCAAAAATAGAAATTGCTATCAATTTGATAAATTACTGCCCCTGATGCACATATAGATTGAAAATGGAACAAAATATGTATGTAAACAGCAATTTCTAACGTTCAAAGTTTGTGAAAAAGGAAGAGAAGTGTAAATCTCACACATGCGCAAAAATCAGTTGACGTACATTTAGTACCTCATACAAATATTAACCCAATTATACTGAGCAGGTCTTACCAGCTTAGGGTCCAAATATAGTAATATTTTGATCGGGACAAACCGGCTTAGGGTAGACATTTAGTTAAGAGTCATCATAACATTTTCGAACTGCTCTTATTTTGGGATGACAAAAATTTGGTGAACTTTTAAATGGGTTTTGTTGGACATCCAATCATTCATAAAAGTGTAAAAACCATTGACAAAGCTTGGTGCTGAAAATGGCTCTTAGTGATTTCTAGACAACCTAATTGGTTTAAGGGTAACAACATATTTTGTAAAAGCAGTGGGCTTTGAGCATCGTCAACAAAAAAACAAAAATTGATCCCTACAAAAACAGGGATGTAAGGCATTTTGTCAAAATAAAAAATCACAGATTAACTTTCATGAAAATATGCCTGAGGGAACTTATATATTTGGCATATAGCGCCTTTGTAACAAAACCTTTCAATTTGAGAAGGGGTCAGAAGCTTTAGGCAGAAAAACATCAAATTTAGAAAAATGAGTATAGAAGTATGTCAATGCTAAGAAATATTTGTAAGCAGCAATAACTATGATTTTTATTTTAATAATTCCAATATATAGCTCCTATGAATTCAATGAATCAGCAGTGACACTGACAAAATGTAGAGTTCACTTAATGTCCAAACATACCGACTTCCTCATTAATAAAATTTAGTTTGCCATTTATTTTGTATTACTTAGCCAGAAAATAATCACAGAATGCAACAGTTGCTCGTTGCATCTATTTCCAGAGCTCACCTTTTTTCTTGCAACCAGTTTTATAAATTGAGGATTTTACTGCACTGGAATTGGATTTCAGCTCAATGTCACGGGCTGATGAACGTTTGATAATGGCATCAATTTCATCATCTAAGGCATCATTCTCAATATCATCACTGAGATCGCTGAGGTCTGACAAGCCAGACAAGCTGCTTAAGTCATCCACACCATCCACTTCATTTGAGGGTTGTAAGAGTGGCCCAGCATAAGAACTAACAGGAATATCTTGTTATTTTCAATACAGAAGAGAAGGGAAACCAAAGATATAGACAATTATATACAAAGGATCAATGAAGAATTTGAAATTTTGTCTCTAAAGGTATTGGCAAATGAAAATGTTGCCCTTTGCTATTCTTTATGAACAATATAATATATCACAATCAATTTCTTTAAAAAATCCAATGCTTATTGATAAAACATTTTTTTTGTGTGTGTAAAATGACTTAAATTGTTCATGGCACTTTCTGTAATCTGAAACTAAAATTTATAAATGAGACACAAAATACAATCCATATTCTCCACATTAGTCCTTTTCTCTTCATAATTTTTCTAATTTGAGAGTGAACAAAAAAACATTGCAAAGTTTACAATGTAGCAACAGAAAGTGCGGTCAGTATCCAAGAATTGCATTCCATTAAACAAATAAATAAGTTTGAGGATGCGAAAGATGAAGACGACAAATTGATATAGAATAAAGAATATATGCCATTTATTAAAACTAAGTAAAGCAGCACATTATATATAGGAATGGCAAAAAGTCTGACTAAAAGTAAGCGTTACAAGTTACACTAAAAGCATTGAACTAACCAAAAGAACTATTTCCATTAGACAGATCTAGAGAAACATAACATGTGCCATTATACAACAGATACAAGAGATCTTATGATGGACTCATAAGATGATAACCTACTTGTGTGCAGATGTGGATACAAATTTGGCTTGGATTGTGCCTTTGCATCAATTTTGCTCTCCAGGCTATCAAGTTTTGTGTTGAGCAAATTTATTGTGGATCTTTAAAACAGAAATAAAAAATAAGTGTGACAAATACATAGATCTATAATCAAATTTTAAATATCTGTCTAATTCTTGTAAAGAATTTGTGATAAAAAGGGATACTTTGGGTTAGATCAGCAGACTTTCAAGCACAACATCTAGCACAGCTGCCCATATGCACACACACACTCGACGAACCATTCTTTGAGCTACAAAAAACTTTTCTCCTATCACCAGTTTATAAGCCTTATGGATGTTCATGAAATCAGCAGACTGTATTGTTGACAAAGGTCAATGCTACTGAAATTTCTTTGTCAGCCTTGTACACTTATGTGACACTGTAGGTCAGGAAAGTTTGTAGAGCCTATTGTTTGGATTTCCTGTGATTATATTTTGATGTGAATATATTTAATATTTATATCATTGTTAGAGCTCTTTAGGAATATATATAAATTTTTTTTTAATCTAAAGCTCTTGACATATTGAATGAAACGAAGGCTTTCAGAAAGGAAATAGAATTTTTAAAATCTGATAAAATGTGACTGCTAATATTCTTCTACTACTGGTTGTTCTATTTGAGACTAGCACCATTGATTTGGAATTTGTTAGGAAAATTAATTTTATTTGATCTTAATCTTTGTAAGACGCTTTATCGTTCAGGTCACGATCCAGAACAATAAATAGTTCATAACATTGTGCTTTCATTGCTGAAGGTAATTCAATAATTATTATAAACTTTTCTAAAATTCAAGAAATGGTTTGAGAAAAATTTATTTGTAGTAGCGGTAGCTGTGGAATATCTGAAACAAGCTACTTAAACAATTGATATCTCGAGATTAGTCCAAATTAGGCAGATTTGAACATAAAACTTTTGAGAAAAATACATTTCAATTTTTTCTCCTTCTATCAAATACCTTTGTCTCAAAATGTTAAAATTTCCATATCAGAATTACTTCTATAAAATAATTTTTTTTTCAAAAAATTACAATTTCCATATCAGAATTAATTTGGCTCCCCACAGTTTTCACCTCTATAAAGCGCACATAAAGAAAATTCAAGCTATTTTTTAAAAAAATATTTAAAATGCAACTTCCTATTCATTCACATCTGTTGCAATACACAAAAGTAACTGATATCCAACTTTAGCGTGAAAGTGGATTATCACAACTAGTAAATTAAAAGTGCAGTTAGTCTCCTACTCATAACAAGCCGGGTGCCATACTAGCCAGGCCAAAAAGGCAAGTTTTAAGATTGCTGATAAAGTTGACATCACTTGAGTTGATGTTCTCTCAAGTCAATCCTTGTTCTAGGAACAAACTCCTTTCAAGTTATTTTAATTGTAAAGACAAAACTGATAGAGCAATGTCAACTTAATTGCTGTGACAGAAGAGTATGCACAACATCACCTGCCTCTTTAATGATAAAGGATTTCTAATGGATAAGTCTATCTTTACTTTACTTTAAATTGAAGTCAAGACATGTATCAGTGGATCTGCTTCGGAAAGGTTGCAAGAGACCTATGATAGGAGATATAAAACAAGTTTGAGCATCAGACTCGTCAATCTATATGATCATTGCATCCCACAACCTACCCCTATTTCCGCCGAAAAACCAGAGGATCAGAGTTAAAACAAAGGTGACTTCTTTTACTTTTACTAAGATTCAAGGAAAAGGCTATTGTTAGAGTTGTTGGCAATGAAACACTGCTCATTCCCTAAAAGAAGTTACAAAGAAAATAATTTAACAGAAAAAGACATCAAATTCCATTGTTAGAACATCTTTTGATGGATAAGTAGATGTATGGATGAGTCAACGTTTTTTCCAATCCCACATTTACTAACAATAAACACACACACATATATATATATATTAAAATCAAACCTTAGCTGATTGACATCCAATCCACTGTCAATGGCAGAGGTGTATGAGGTTAGTGGTTCTCTATGTGGTCTTGGCAATATGCCTGAGCTACAACTCTGGAGGAAAAAAAAATAATAATGCAATCATATCTAGCACTACTAGAGTTTAATGTTAACTTAAAATGGCACAGAGACTTCTAATTTTCAGATATTATTTAAACAAGCTCACTCTAGATACACAGGCTCTCAGAATGGTGAAGTCAACCCTTTTCAAATGCAAATTAGCTGTTATAAAAATTTTAAAATCTTGAAAAATCGTACCCCTTCCCCTAAGTCATAAGCCCAAAAATGGCACAGTGCAAATCATTTTATCTCTGTGGTATAAAGAATCATAAGCCTGCAAGTAATTCAAAGGTTTATTTACAAGGCCTTGTTCAGTTTTATTGATAGAAAATTTGCGTTTTTTTATGTTTAGTAGTCACTCAGAATCACTGATCACATATTTCAGGATTTCTTATTACCTTTCACTATAGGTCTATTATGAGAGCCTACTTTGTTTTTTTTTTACTGATAATATATGACTGAAAGCCTATAGATGTGCAATAGAATGGACTATTCACCGATCACTTGCACAAAGTGCATTCAACAACGATATACACTGTAACTATCATTTTATTATTAATTATCTTCCACTTTCATCTGAACAGTATATGTACTATGACCATCAGTATCTCACAACTTTCACCATTATATTCACCTTAATGAGTATCACATTCATCATCATCATCACTTTTATTATCAACATCAAAATATTAATCATCATCAACATCACTATAATCACCTTTGCCATCATAATCATTCCCATCATCATCACCACTGTCATCATTGTCTTCATCATCATCATCATCATCATCATCATCATCATCATCATCATCATCATCATCATCATCATCATCATCATCATTATCATCTTCATCATCATTATCATCATCATCTCCATTATCATCTTCATCATCATTATCATCACCACCACCTTCAACATTATCATCCCTTCCATCATAATCACCACCTTCATCAATATTATTATTAATAATTATCAACATCAGTACCATTAAGTGATAATTATTGTCATCCTATACACTAAAAACATAACATAATCATCATTAGGTCTATCGCTCAAGTAACCTACAGGGCATGGAAAGTTTTCTAGCATTTTTCTAATCAAATCTAGTACAGATTGGAAAATATTTTTTTTTGCTTTCTACAAACAATAATTCAAAAAATTGATTTGTAAAAGAAAAGGACACTAATTCTCATTTTAAAGGCTTAGTTTTTATACATCCATGCAGGCAGTGTAGGTATACCAGCCCACTGAATGTTGCCTCTGTTATGCTATGCCTACTAGACCTAGATCTAAACTTAAGATCTAATGAACCCAATGCAATTTCTTTAAATATATACGAATTTAAACAGATGTTGCATATAGTCAATAATAAGCATTTTCATTCCACAAATGCCTATGGAAAATCCATTTTTTCTATTTTCTTGCTTCGCGGCTGAAGCAGAATGCAGTAAGGAATGCTTTGATTGATAGTTATAAAGACATCAAGTATATATGCATTATTGCCTACAATCAGTTATTTCTATCCAAAAGTCTGGGTTGAAAACACCTCACAAAGTACAAATGTTTATAGTAAAAATGAAATACAATGAGGTTTGAACAAACTCAGTACACTGTAGCGGGAAAAAAAAAAAAAATTGAATAGACAAGCACAAAAAATTTTAACTTAATTTTCTAACTTCTTATCTCTTCTCCTCCCCCCACCAAAAAAAAAAAAAAATTTAAAAAATAAGCAATGTTATACCTCAGGACTGCATAATTTTAAAAAGTTATATTATTTATATAAGTTCTTGTTTAATGTACACCATGAAAATAAAATTAATTTTTGAAACAACATCTTGTTTTCATCTAGGAGCTTTAAACCATTTAAAAACTCACCTGACTCAATGTTGCAAGTTTTGTTCCTGTGTCTGAGGAGATGCCTGATTCCATTCTATCTTTAAATTAATGATAAGGAAAAAAAAAGAGAATTCCATCACTAGCAAGCAATCACAATTTACATATTTGGTAAAGCGATACTTGTCTCCATCCAGGGAAATGCTATCAAATCTATACTTTAAGATAATATGATTTATATACATTCAAGTGAAATTGGGCCCTTATGGAAATTGAGCTGCATAGAGAAAAAGGAAGCATAAAGAAGCTTGATTTTTTTCCCCTTTTCAAATGTTGCACGATTAATTAATAAGCATTATATGGAAGTCAAGAGGTAATTAAAGGTAATGGGTCACAATATTTGTATATTGAATATTAATTTCCAACAGCCTCTCACTACTTCCAAAAAATTTCAACCAAACTTTGCTTTTGATCTGGCAGTACCACAAATACATTGTAATGATTTCCACTTGATTCTAAATGATTGTGATGCGTCAAATTCATCCTCTAAAAGCACCATAATTTAATTAATTGTCTAATTGGACAAGACATTAGGGTTCTGATATATAGACATTATTTTGTCCACATAAAGTAACATATCCTTCATAAAATAGAAATATAGATCCAGGTCTATTTTATTTAGCCATCAAATGGTTAATAATTGTTGTGGTCTTATTTAGAAGAAATATTTTTGGCATTAAGTCTGTTCTTTCATCCAGTCCCAGTAGCTCTTTTTCTAATGATTTGTAAAGAAATAAGATACTGTGGAAACATTATAATTCGAAGTGCCAGGGAATAGACCAAAACTTTGAATTATGAGACTTTGAATTATTAAAAGGGGCAAAAGGACACTACTAACTATTAAACCTACATTTGGCACCCAGCTTTCCTCCCCTCACTCTAATTTGACCCCTACCCTTTCTCACGTTGTTATTAATGGCACTCATGGAGTATGCCAGCTTTGTTAAAACAATGATTGGAAAGCAATTTTTTTTTCTTATTGTGTTTTGGGGTGATGTTTGAATTATGAGAATCAACTTTCTTTTACTTCGTTTAATCAGTTCAAACACAATAAAGCCAAAGAAGAGAAAAAACCCTCAGATAGTGTATACTTTGATTTATGAGAAATTCCAATAATCGGACTTTGGTTTTTGAGGTTTCCACTGCAGTTGCAATTAGTAAATGAGGACAAGTATTCTTCTAATCTCCTTCAAATATTTTCCTATCATTCATGACCATGGTTTTTTTTTTTTTGTTTGTTTGTTAATTGAAAGCACGCTTCATCAATATTATTATCCAATTCCTTCATCTTGGAAGCCAAGAGCTGATACATGTAATGGCAAATGTACTTGGTTCATTTAGTAAAATACTTTTGAACAAAAACACATGGTAAAAAGAAAATGAATTTAAACTGCATTTAAAGATGAAAAACTCACCAATTCTTTTATTCATTAACCTTAATTCTCGTCTGATATGCTCTAAACTTTCTGTTAAACTTTCTTTTCTGCAACAGATGAGAAAAAGGGTCCATGCTTTTATTATTGAATGCTTAGCTAAAGATAGATATAGTCAAAAGGTTACATGAACTTAACAGACATCGTCTCATTTAAAAACAATAGAAAACAAAATAGTAAAAAGTTTTTTAAAAGCCTAACCTTTATACAGTTTCCTAGGCTGTATTTCTGTCTAGTAAAGACATTGGATTTTCTTAAAGGAAACTCTAAAAGAAGATTGTTTCTTCTCACCTTTACAACTATCCATATTGTTTCAAATAACAAATTGCAATTTGAAGAAATCAAAGCTGTGAAAATTCATTGCTCATTGCTAATGCATGCTTAAAACAAAATTGTAAATATTTTCACAGTAGAGTCAACTTCACTTGAGTCAACTTTGTGTGAGTCCATCTTCTTTTGAGCTGATCATAAATTCAAAGGGCATTTCCCCTTGTAGAAGTTTTATTGTAAAGAAAAACTGATGAGTTGATGACAACTTAGCCTTTATGATGGTCAAGTAGATCCTTTTATTTACATAACTTATCTAGACCCAATGCTTGAGCCAACATTGTATACCATCGGGCCCTGCCCAAACTTTTTTCCCCAAATCATCTAGGTTAGAAAGAGGTAAAAAGCTAAAGTGCAGTCAGCATCATAAACAAAGACAGACTAAAGAGATGTGCTGAATAATAAGCTTGCAACAGACACTAAGGTTCTAAGCGCTATGAGAGCAGGATGAGGAGATGGGGGGAGAGAGGTGTGGGGGAAGGGAGCAGAAATAATTTGTTGCGATTTATGTGTCTCTGCAATGGAAACAAGAAGCTTGGCTATCAAAAAGCTAATGGACTGATATTTGTGTGAATTTCACCATCTCCTCCTCTCCTTTTCCCAAACAGTGCCAACACATTCACTGTTTCATCACATACTGGCTGCACTCTGGATATTAATCTCGAACCTTCACAAGTCACTAAAGAAATTGCTTTGCTCATTTTAATGCAATTAATAGAAGAGACTGCACATTATAATCCTGCATCCTTCTCACTCCCTATTGTCACAATGTATGGGCATAGCAGTACTTCACTGGCAATGGGCAATTGCTTATTTTCAATTTTATGTTGTGGTAAGAGTAAGACAGTTAATTCTAGACATATCCCATCCATCCCATTCTCAATCCAATTATGCAATACTAGGCCTGAGCTGGTTAATTTCACACCAGCTTCATTTATTGGTTGCTCTTCACTGCTGCTTTGTCTTTCTCCTTTTTGCTAAATGCATAGGCCCTGTTTTCGATGGTTTAAAAAAAAAAGAGCAACACAATTTATACAACTGGTAGTTCAGAAGCTGACAGTAAACTGCATTGGCCAAAATAGTAGAGCTGGATAAATGATTTGAGAATGTGCGTTGGCTTTGAAATATTGATATGACTTTCCGAGACTTTGTTTAGATATCTTTCTAAAATATAGAACAAAGAAGGGGAAGCTTGAATTAAGTGAACTTGACTATACCTTCTTTCAACCTTTTCTTAATAGAAAAGTTTGCTAAATTTGTTTTTAACCATGCAACTTTGCATATCCATACACAATATTTATATCTTTAAGTTTCTCACCCAAAGCATTTTAAATTTGAAGATTACAACTAATGTTTTGCAGAGACATTTGTTCTGAAATTTTCTATAGGGACTCTAAACTTGAAATGTTTGAGAGGACAATTTTTCAATATCATTTGATCAAGCAATCTGATTTCAAAGAATTTCAGTTCTTAATATATTACAGGATTTAAAGTTACTATTGAACCCTCAAGATTGAAAATCATACTTACACATTCCATAGTTCATCATCAAGACGAGGTGACATGTGAGATGCACCAACCCTGGAAGCCCTTGATTGATTGAAGAGCATTGTCTTCACTTTGTCTATTTCTTGAATAACCTCTTGTTTAATGGAAGATATTTGCCTCTCACTACCACTAGTACCAGTCAAAGACAGTTGACGCCCCATTTTTTCTGCTAAAGTATCCACTTCACCTGAGGAAATGAAACAGAATTACAAAACAAACAATCACAGAAATGGTGCCTTTATTTATCCATTTAAAAAATATGTATAAAGTTTATGAGGCCCAATAAAAAAGAGCATTTCTGAAGCAATTTCAGTAAATTTTGAGCCAATTATCTGATTATTTTTAAGGCCAATATGCAGTTTTCATATTGCTTTTTAAGATATTTACCCTCCAAGATGCAGTAAATCCATATGCGTATGGTAATTTGTGCTGGAAAAATCTCATTTTATGGTGATTATACAAATGTATAATACTGATGCTGCAGGATTCATTGCAGCTGATTTGAATCCTGAAATTTTACAGTGAAATGGAAACAATCTTCCAAGCAATCACAAGAGCCATTCAGAAAAGAATTTAGAAAAAAAATAATTTCAGCTGCACTGTTTGAATTGGCTCATTTTACCCAGGTTATGTTGTCAGTGTTGTAGCGGTGCTAAGCTTTCAATTCAAAATCAAAGGTCAGCTTTTCATCTTGGGAAAGGCATATAGCACAAATTAAAGTTCATGCATCCTGAAAATGATTAACTGTTAAAATTTTACAGTATTTTATAATGTATTAAGTGCATTGCAGGCAACTTTAAAATAATGGTGATTGGGTGTATGATATAAAACACATAGAGCCTACTATGTGGGATTGTGCATTGTCAAAAAAATGTTATCTTTTCTTTAATATCAACCCTTACTCAGACAGGAAAAAGAAAACTACAAATCAGATTCAGCATTTAAAATTCATAAGCAAAATTCTATGTCTTCTGACAAATAAGGTCACCTTGTAAATTTGAAATTTTCTCCTTGTAAAAGTCTCTCTCTCTGTCAAGGGAGCGGACTAATTTTTGCAATTGATCAATAGTCTGCAAAAGAAACGTAAATAATCTTTTTATTCACACTGACAGCAAATGAAAGAAAATGAAATTATTGACATGACATTTCAAAAGTGATTATTCTGAAGACTTTCCTTCCAAGGAAATACTAAAAAAATTTAGACAAGCCTTTGATTTTAACAGCACCATAAGAAAGCAGAGACCTTATTACAAGAACTATGTATCGGTTATAAAGAAAAAAGAATATTTCAAGAATGTTTTCTAATGTTGTGTTTAGCAATATAAAAAATCAACTTGATGGTCTTGAGATCAGACATATTGAGTATTGTCCCCTATAATAAGCTTAATAAAAAGACGTTTTTTTAAACATGTTTTTTCCCCTCATGAATAATGCTTTATCAAAAAGTTGAAACCCAATCTTGGAGCAGAATCTCTGTATCCAACTTTCACCACTGAAAAGCTTACAGAGAGGATTTTCTGATTCAAGTATATCATTAATTTAAAACTTTTTTTAAAAAATGTGACTGTCAAGACAATTTTTCTCATACATACATTAAGGTCTAAATGTTCTGAAATTCTCAAATATCTATTATGACTTTGGTATGTCCTTTCTTTAATTTTAATCATAACACAAGAAAGTTATTCATTTTTCAAACTTAATTTAGGTTCCCTAGCAGTAAAAATTAAATGGGCCATACTCTAGTCAGTTTGATTTGAATAAAAACTCAAGAAATAAAGCAGCATTGGTTTACCTTTTTTCCCTTTAGTCTTCAGATAAGCCCAGACGAGGCTAAAACAACTGAAGCATCAAAGTCAAAATTATTTGTTTGAATTTAACTGCAAAGTGATACCAAATATATGCAGAAGAATATCTTTAAACCGAAATTTTAAGGCCCTTCAAAATCATTTTGGTTAAACAGATTTCGGTTTAGGGAGAGCTTTACAGTCGACTCTTGGACAAGGAACTCAACTGGAAAATAATTTAGATTGCTTAGTTAAGAGTCGCCGAAAATCCCATTGGTCTCTTGTAGGGAGTGGTACTAGTAGGTATGGTACTTTAGAGCCTTTCTTTTCAATAGACTTATCCCACAGCGTGAAACAAGGCATTGCATTTTATAATTTCACCGTCAACTAAAAGTCACAACATGACTCAACATTGCTCAACAGGCAGACTACAGTCAGTGTCAGATCTAGGCTAGTGATAGCTTGAGATGGAAACATTAGTGCAAATTTAGTTATGCTTGTGTGAGTGTTTTCTTGGGTTATTTTAGGTGAAAATGTTTTCATTTAAAGGCGTTACCTGTAAGGAAAATCATTTGGTTAGCACATATGATAATACAAAGACAGAGAAGAGAAATACACAAGCACCTTAATTCTTTGTGGTTCATTGAGTTTTCTGCCGAGGAGCTTTCAATTTAAGGAGGTTCTGCTGACCTCTAAAACTCACTCTTGACTTTTTAAGGGTTGTATGCATTCATCAGGCGACTAACTATCATTCTTAAATTTTGATCCAAATAGAATGTAGGCATCTGATTTTTAAGTTCATCTCAACCTGTTGTTTGACTAGTGACATTAGGCAGTTGACTAGTGTAACACTGTAATACGCCATTAAATCAGATTCAATATGTACTTAACATCCACTGAAGGTATTTAGCAATTTCAAATTTTCACTTATCCAAGATGGTATTAAATCTTGTAAAAAAAAACATGGCGGCAAAGTTGAGTCAAATTTCATGACAAAATACACACATAGAATTGTAATGCTAGACAGACTGGTGTGGGTTTTTTTTTTTTACCCTATTTTGAGCATCAATTTGCTCCTGCATGTGAAGAACTTGAATTCCACTTGCAGCGCTCATGTTAAGTTGATCTGCTTGGTTTGAATATGATAAAGATGCAGCAGGATGTTGGTGCCTCCACAAACTCGAACTGGCAGCAAGACTCTGTGAGAAATTTGTGCTTACTGCATGCTGTGGCATGCAATGTCGTCCTCTGACACTGTTGCTTAAATCCAAGCTTTTTGAAGCCAGTTTATGCTGCAAAGATTGTAAAAACCGGAAAACAAAAAAAAAAAAGATGATTTGGTGTGATACATAAAAGACCACCTAAAAGATTCAACAAAAATCAAGTGTGGTGTTGAAAAGCACATTTAAGTCTTCTGGAAAGGAGTTCAGGTGAATTTTCTCTTGAAGAAACTCATATTATTATTCTACGCAGCTTTGTGTAGAAGAAATTTGTTGAAGAATACTGGGTCATCTAGAAATTTTGAAAAATCTCATTTTTTCCCCCATAATGAAGCATCCAACATGTTAAGACACTATAAAAATGTGCTATTGTAGCATACTTTTTTTTTTAAATAAGAAAAAATTAGAAGTTAAAATATAGTTTTTATTCCTATAGTGGCATCAGTACTTAAAATAAAAATGTATTATTTTGCTATAATGGTTGTGGGTAGACAAATAACTCTTGGTTTTAAAGAATCATGGATTCCAAAATGTGCCTTTAAAAAAATTTTGGATCCCAAAACTATCCTGCACCTGATTGGAGGATTGGTGAAAGATGATGTTATCAAACCAGTGCTCTGTTCAGGGCTGCATGAGCAGCTTTATTTTGTTCCAAAAAAATTCTGGAAAGAAGCAATCAAATCTTCATCACAGGACACTATGCTATAACTATGGTGGCTACCGTAAACAAATAACAGTATGCACTATATCGATTCTACTATAATTCTCATAAAAAGAGATTAAACTTGTTTAAGAACTACTTTAAATTGTTTTTCTATCGCCTAGTGCTGACAGAGTTAGCTGTAAACAATCTTTAAAAAGTTAAATTAGGTGCTGTAATATGCCCCCATCTTGGAGCAGTAGACACCTTTGTATTGTAATGTATGCAGAATATTTGTAGCAAAGTATAGTTCCTTTGCAGTGGTTTTCACAGTATGGTCACAGGAATCTGGTTTCCATCGTTGCATAACTGATAAAAATTTAAAGCTACAATGGGACCCCCAATAAATGATTTACATATTTTGCGATTTTCTGATGATGGCAGAAAAAAAGTTTAATGAAATAGTTTGATCATTTTTTAGCAACAGATTTTTATGAAATTATTAAAAGAAGAGGTTGGAAATAATGATACATCTTACAAAGATATTATGCCTTTATAGGTTTACAGCATTAGATAACTTAGGAAACGCATCTCACAACCAAACTCTAGAATGCAACATATGAAAATGAATAAAATCTTTGTAAATCAGTTAGGCCTTTTGACTCATAAAGGGACTAGGAATGACATATTCACTTTGACAGTGTTAATGAAAATAGAAATGCAAAAAGATCTCCATCTTTGCATCACTGATTAACCTAAGGCCTTTGAGAAAGTAAAACATGAAGAGTTGTTTTTCATAGAAAAACATTGATGGTAAAGATCAGAGATTAATTACAAATCTACAGTGGGATCAAAATGCATCTGTAAGAATCTAAGGAGGACACAGTGATTTCAAATCCATCAAAAGAGGTGATAACTAGGGATGCATGACGCATCCTGATCTTCTAACCTTTAAAAGTGAAATAATCATAGGGAATATAAAGGATATTTCAGTCTTCAAAGTAAATGGAGAAAATCTTAATAATCTGAGGTATGAAGAAGATAGATACTACTTTAAAGCAGAATCTGGGGGAAAATTTCTAAAACTTTAAGATATTGTCGTTTTAGAGAGCATAAGAATGGGCCTGTCTTTGAAAAAAACAGAATGCATGGTCACCTTAGAGAATTCCTCAAACTTCAAATGCAATCTCATTAGCAACCAAGAAAGAATCAAACATGTTATAAAAATTCACACATCTTGGCAACCTGATAATATCTGATGGTAAGTGCATAAGTTAATTAACTCATGCACTTACCATCAGATGTTATTAGTTTGCCAAGATGTTTGAAATAAGTAAAAGAATTTCCATGGCCAAAGGTATAAGCCAAAAAAATGAATCAAACTGATAAACAAGCTTTTGGATCAGTATGCAATAAATTGTGATGATGGCTCAAGCCTTATTCAAATGATTTTAAAAAGGCAATAAATCCAGTTTCATTTTAAACTTTCAAAAGACTGTATACAGCTTTTGTTAAAAATTTAAAAAATGAAAAGCAGAGAAACAGTTACATTTACTCTACAGATTCCTTGTTATAATTGGCAACTCACCTTTGCTTTAGCTAAATTTTCTTCTGTCTCTCTTACAATAGAAAAAAATTTGTTTTGCCAGTCCATGAGATTTTTTCAAACTCCGTGAAGTACATGTATCTTTAATAAATCAAGACAAACAAAGAATAGTAAAAGTTAGATCAACTATTGCAGTTCTGCAGACATTAGCTTTGTATGTAGAATTCATGCAAAACTGACACACTCTTTTCAAAGTCTCTTACTCAATATAAAAACTTACAATTAAACCCTCATCATCCCTCAATAGAGATATCGTTTCATAGGGAATGATGGTTTTTAAAAAATCAGCCAGTGTCACTAGCCCTATAAAGTTGGTTTCAAAAGGAAGCTCTTAAATTGGACCATAATAATTCTGCTTATAGTAATACAAAATAGGATGTGATTTTGAAAAAAGATGGGGTTTTTTTGTACCAACGTTGTGTTTACCAATCTTTCCAAATCATCGCCATTTAGAATTTTTATGATCTTTTACTAAACCTTCTCAATT
The DNA here is from genome assembly GCA_019648995.1 of Plakobranchus ocellatus. Classification (NCBI taxonomy): domain Eukaryota; kingdom Metazoa; phylum Mollusca; class Gastropoda; family Plakobranchidae; genus Plakobranchus; species Plakobranchus ocellatus. The sequence goes on from BLXT01002860.1 coordinate 1,364,247, forward strand.
CACAAATTGTAAAATATGCCTATTTCAGGTATTTTTTTTATTATTTTTATATTGCTTTAGGTTATGTCACAGATTCAAAGCTTTTTATATAACCTATTACATAAGAGAAGTTAATCTCTATGCTACCTATTTTTTTTCAATATTTGTGTGCTTCTGTATGTGTGTGTGTGTGTGTGTGCTAAAGCTGGATAACATTTATTATTTGGAATTACAAATGTGTTTGAACTTTCATAATAAATTATATTAAAGGTAACTGCTTCACAAGATTAATATGCCTTAAAATTTTTTGTAAAAATTGAAGGATTCACTGTAGAAAGGGAAATTAGCAAAAGCATTATTTGTGTTTTTTCCCTTGTTTGTGTAATGCCTTTCACAAAATCATAAAATCAGTTTTTGCAGCTATTGACTGAAAAGTTGCAGTAAGTGAACTTTATAATGAAATGACAGTACACAAATATCTGTATCTTTTTCCTTCTTTGATTGTATCATTTTTTGCTGTTTTGTGTGTTCAAAACAAATTTTGTCTCTAAAAAATGTTTGTGGAAAAAAAAAAAGATGCAAAAGACAAAATAATACATATCAATACTTGACTGAAATAATTTGAAAAAAAAATATTCACGACCCACTAACTAATATCATATTAAGTAAAACACATTCATTTCTGATAATAGATTAAATCTCAATAATATGACCAACATCAAAAGCTCCACTAATAACTTAAATTCACATGTAGTTGAGACCACATAAATTGAAACCAGAACATACATATCAAAACTAATTCAAACCTTATTTATCAAAATTTTCTGCCCTTGGTCTAAAACTCTAAATTGAACATTTTTGGTGAGACAAGTCTGACCACAGGATTTGGTTATCGTGAGTTCATCTCACTGATTTTTTATGAGATGAACGTTGGAGTAAAGAAAAAAAAAAGTAGAAATTTATTACAAAAAGTGACTAACGTGAGCCTTAATCTATATCTAAATCTCTGGAAATTCTTGCTCAAAGAAAACATTGAAAGACCTGAATTCAGGGTGATTGGTTTTAGTATATATGCAGCCTAAATCATAATCTTAAGGATAAAAAGAGGAGAGTGAGATGGACACATCTTCTGAGTGGTCACTTCTAACAAAAACCAGCAAAAGATTGTTTTATTATGCCCACATCATGGCGTTCTTAACGTAGTCAAGTAGGCTATGGCCCACATACATAGGGATAATTTGATAATAATGATGAAATGAAGGCAATTTTAGACAACTGTAGAGACAAGGCAATTGTTTACTTTGTCTTTACTTTATAATGTATTCAGTTGCCATTGCATCCTTTGGATCCTAGATTTTATATTGTTTGTAGAGCTTCCTGATTGGTTATCATATTACCAAGTCAACTGTGGATAACTTTTAAAATTTACCGACAGTTTTCACCAATTACAATAAAATTTCGTTAAGAATAAAGATATCTTTTAAAATTAAAAAAAATTGATCACCTCAGTGGATAATGGCAGCTGACTTTTAGTTGATCAGGTCCGATTTAGCAATTGATTTGGAAATAAATACAAGTGATCTCAAGAAAATATATTTCATTTTCACATTTAAAATAATGCTCTTGGTTCTCTATATATCTAGAGATCTAGAATTAACTTTATATGTAGATCTAGCCTAGATTAGACTCTGTCTAGGGGGTGGGGGGGTTGCAAATTGCTTAACTTCTCATATCAGTATCACAGTATATCACAAGACCTCTTTGCATTTGGACGAAAATATTTTTGCCAGTATTTAGTTTTTTTTTTGGTTGGCTTCAAAATTGTCCATAGATCTAGATCTATCTAGCTGTCTATATTCTAAAATTACCTTATTTTGACATTAATGTTTGAATAAATCGCTTTCAGTGCATATGCCTAATGGGATAGATCTATATATATTTCGAAATTTGTTCAAAGGAAAATTATGCTAAAATACAGTAATAATATCACTTTTCAATTTTTCATACAGGTTTTGGCATGTTTCAATCGGCCACCGATCTAGGTGAGAAGAAGCGAATTCAGCTGGCCTAAAATTCAGTACTGCACACTCAGTTCTTTCAATGCTATCCTCAGCAGACTGACACTCTTCAGTCTTTACAGATTTGTTTGTAAAACAGAGTAACAGTCCTTGTTGCCTAATAACGAAAAAGCCCTACATGGAGCATCTTAATAGACTAGAGCTCTTGTCGTTCTCTCTAGTAAAATGACGGTTGTGAGTGACGCCATCCAGCACTAGGGGAGCAAAAAGAAAAGGTGGCCAGGCAATAGGCATTGTAGATTGCTCAACTAAAAGTGCGTGTTACTTCAAGTTTGATACTACTTTTGAGCGTTTATGTACAGAGTTAAGTGCATCAGCATTTCTAAATAGTTAATTTAACGCATTACAATACTATACCATCAGACACGCACAGTAACTTCTTGGAAAAAGGTTAAGTTCGTGAAGGTCGAGTTTTACTTGGTTTTCATTTCGCTTAACAAGCGAGCTAAAAATATCCCTTTATCACTGACATTATTTGTGTTTTCTAAGAACAGTTGCTTCTTTGGCCTCTCTGCAAAAAACTATAACCCAAAGTTATAGGTACATCGAAACAAAATGTAATTTTTAAAGCTGAAAAGAAAAAAAACGAAAAAAAAAACCAATATAATGAGGCTTAAATATCTTTAACTCTCGGACCTTCCCGGCGTGGGATTGAGTGCACAGTGAAATATATACGCATGTTTGTTCATGTTTGTGACTATTGTTTCTGTCAAAGGTTCAAAATAAAACGAAAGTAATGATGCTATCCATCCCGACCCTATCCAACAACAACAAAAAGGCACCCATCTCCCCCCCCCCCCCCCCCNNNNCCCCCCCCCCCCCCTTTTCTCCATTTTTCCCCTATTAGTTGTATTTTCATTTAGAGTCTTCTATAGATATGACTCAAACATGTTTGCAATAAATGTGCGGCGTGAAGTGAGGCTGAGAAAACCAATAAAATTAATAGAATATATCTAAATCAATGTACAGAAAATTTACAACAATTGTCGAGGACAGATAAAAATTTTAAAATCTTCATTTGTACTGGCTGTTTTGCTATTGCATAAATCTAGGGAATTGGTTTCCTAACGGTGTAAACCCTTTTATCGAAGTTTTAATAATTTAAACTCTTAGAGAGTCTTGAAAATCATCACATTTGATTTTATTTTATTCTTGTTTTCTAAGAGGCGGCTTCGAACCAGTCCTTATTAGCTGTAATGTCCAGGTTTGAAACATTTTATTCTAGACCGAAAAAGTTTCACATGAACAGTCGACCAATCTTAACATCATGACTGGCTTTCTGTCATATGTCTACCTGAAACAATGAGAAGTGAATGACTCAGAAACTCAGTAAATCTAATTTAAAAAGTGTACGGACTAGAAAACAATAGTATGACCATTGACAGTATAAAGAATGGTTGTGATTTGTGTGAAAGGGTTAGCATAATGACCAGAGTAGATAATTATCGTGGAAGCCAGTCGATTCATGATTCATGTCTGCATGGAGCCTGTTGGATGTTCTGCTATAAAGTAGGGAAGTTAGCATACTGCATTTGATTTCTACGCAATTATCCCTCGTCGTAATCTTTAACCTCTTTTTTTATACAACCGTGAAATAATGGGGAGATCAGTTTCATATTTGTCAGGCACCAGACATATGCAGTCAGTCTTTGCACAAAAGTTACGCCCATAATAGTCAAATTTATTTTGATTTGACGCACGCGCTAAATCTCCACAGCAGAACAGAACGTATAAATAATAATAATAATAATAATAATAATAATAATAATA
>BLXT01002860.1:1371529-1386618 GCA_019648995.1 Plakobranchus ocellatus
TTTTTTGCTTGGTCAAAATAAGGTTTTTATCTTGTTCCAGATACATTTGTTGACCACTTTCCTTTTGTTTATTTTCTTTTTGTAATTAGCCCCTCTATGCTTAACTGGATAAACCTGGCTGGACAGTCTTAGCAATGGTTGAAATGTATGCAAATTATATTATACATATATTTATATATAAGTGTCAGGGCAAATGCAAACAGTTCTTTTCAGGTGTAGTAGAACAACTTTCAGTTGAAGTATGAAAATATATTTCACTAAGGTAGATTGTGTGACCATGTAATAACGCTTGTGGTCTTAATACCTGTACACTATTGCCATTAATTGAGTTAAATTTTAATTAACATTTTACTCTGAAATTATTAATTTAGTATATATTCAGACATTTACTTTTTTAAACACATATTTTTTTTACTTTCAGTTGAATATTTTTTTTTCCTTTTATTTACAGCATGGCTCAGGGGAAGGAGAAAAAATCCGCCCACAGAAGAGGTAAAATTTAGGAAAAATAATAAGCTTTTTCTTTTCCCTTCTTTTGTGCTTTTAAATTTTTTACAGCTCTGTTTTGTGTGGCTCAACTTTCACAAAATAATCTGATTAAGTTAAGGTGATTAAATTGTGTTCTTTATAATTCCTTGGTAATCTGTGTAATGATTCTGCTAATTGAGATGTTTTGCTGCAGAGGTACATATAATAAACATTGGTACATTTGTCAGAGTTATCATCTTTTTACAACCAAGTTTTACATAATCTTTGATGGAGTCTTACAATGCTTGACATTATATAAAATTTGTGGTTGTGATCTTGACTTAATGCAAAAGCCAATAGGTGAAACTAAATTTTTTTTCCCGGTCAATAAACTTGAAAAAGTTGAAAAATTAAGATACTGAGGTTCACTTATCCTTGACGTAGTTTCAGGTGTTCTAGTTATCATCAATTTTTTTGACCAATTCTTTTACAACTTGTTCTCATCAGGAAATCAAAAGGAATTATGGGAAGATGATGCAAAAAAAATTGAGAGCAGAACAGCTTGAAAAGAAATTTTCCCAGGTAAACATGCCTATTTAAAAATAATTATAAATTGAAATTGATTTTCACAACTGTGTTGCAAAAATAGGTATCTGTATTATCTCTGCTCATGATTATAAGGTTAGTGGAAACTAGTCAAAATTATTATCTGTAATTGTAACAAATTTTACGAAAATCCAGCCAAAGACGTCACTTATTTAAAAAAATTACGCAGAAACTCAATAAAATCAATTGTATCCTTCACAAAGCATCAGTTCTGGATAAATGGTCTTATTACCTGTCTTCACCTCTTATAGGTTTTGTATTCAATAGACTACTAAAAAATTACTATGGCACAAACAGTTGATATGGAAGAAGTCCCCGTGTAATGCTTACAGGTGCTGGAGAGTAGCAGGTTCTATCAGTTTTCATTCACTGCTCTGAAAAAGACTTTTTAACCTGATGTATTCATCCTCTGTATTTAGCACTTAAAATCATAAGGTTACAATTCGACATTTTAATGAGTGTGAGTGCACTTCATTAAAAATAGCCAAATCAGTCCCCTTAGTAACCAAAAAGCCATAATTGTGTATCAGAGCAGCTCGAAGATTAAACACATTTTTTTTTGCATTCATTTTTAAGCAAATGTTGCAAAACATGTTGGATTTCTTCTTCTTAAGTCAATGCCTAAAGTTTTAAAACCATAACACACTAAAACCCTTTTTTTTTAGATACCAGTAATGATATTAGTATGTTGCACCTTTTTTTTTCATAACAATAGATGCTTTTGAAAATGCAAAGCAAGAATCATGGTGAAGGAATCCACAATATGGAAACAGAGAGAGCAGAATTCCCTAATTGTTATTTTTCAGCCAATTCCCTAGATTAGAGATGCTGCATGCCATCAAAGCATTGCTCCTCTCCACAGGCTGGTAGAAACTAACCTTGTACTTGAAGGCAGATGCCAATGGTCTTCATCTAGCACACCACACAGCTCACAATAGGCCTACTGCTATAATAATGGTGCCCCTGTCACCATCCCACAAAATATTAATCATGGACTGCACAGCCCATTCAGAGGGTGTCCAGAGTCTACGTTCAGGCCCACATTCCAGTAGACAAAAAGCACATGTGAAGCCGTCTTGTCTTCTTCCAGCAGAAAAGACAAACAGTATGAGTAGACCACCTGAGATGCCTTGGGTCAGGCAGAAACAAAATTATCATCAAGACCACGAGAGTGACTTGTTTTTTCAGTCTGGGCTGGAGCAATCTCTCATTTTCCTAGGCATTGACAGTTTTGTTACCGATAATTCCAATGTGGGAAGGCAATCCCTCCACCACAATCAGCACGCCGTCAACTTGTTACAGGGTATTTGCTAGCAGAACCTCTTCTCCCATATCTATCATATCTGACTTCTTTAAGTTTGCACTAAGGTGCAGTGGCTGAAGATCAGCATGCCAGGTAGTGTGCTTTCCTCACGATACCTCTTTATGAGTTTGCTTAAGCACTCAAGGGACTGCCCCAAAAGGTGAACCCCAAAATTGTTTCGCTTTTTCATTGTGTTTGAAATTAAAAAAAACCATCATTATTACCAATTAGAAAAATGGCAAATGACTACCAGTGACATATAACTCAAAACAAATCAGATATTAATGGATCCAGGTGAAAAAGTAGTCTGTGTCTCTGTACTTTGTGGGGAATGAACTAAAGGCATTGGTGGTTGACCATTTTTTTGTGATTTTGTCATTATAGTTTTGTTCTAAAGTTGTTTGATTTATTTATACAGCAATGATACATCCAAAACTGATTTTAAAAAAGAAAGGCTTTCCTTTTTCACCTTATACTCAGAAATTCAAGACTTATGCATTGGTAAGTTACATGGCTATCAGAAAATCTCTTGACCAATGATGTCAACCCATGTTGTGGCAAACTGACTCACGATTGAGCTCACACTTAAAACTGCACGTTTTCACTGCAATATTTCAAAGGTTCTGAGCCATCTAACCATAGGATATAAATTCCATTGTAACCTCCATTACCAAAACCTGCATTGATTAGCCATCCATGTACTGCAGTGTGTAATCTCTGCTATAGCTAGCAATACCATACACAGAGAAGGCTCTAAGAGCTAGCCGTCATGTTTCATTGGTCCTGCCTGTGAAGGGGTAGGTGCCCATCAATCCGATATCCTAACCGTTTTCAGGAGGGTTTGGTGCCATCTCAGGTGCCCACATTGGCACAAATAACAATGCTTGCACCTAGGCATATTATAGTTTGATATGAGATTGTAAGCCACTTTAAGGTCTGATGGCTTCTTGATCAAACATTGTTGTGAAGATCTCTCTTTTGAACCAAGACGGTTTGTGCCTTTCTCCTGACTGGCATCCTGTTGATAGATGCAGGATCATGACCTGAGTATTCGTAAAGCTCCAATATTAGTCACACTGCAGCATTCTGCACCCTATCCAGCTTATCTAGAGATGTTTTATTTGTCATACGAGCTGTGGTCTTACGATATTGGCATAGATCATTATCAGGGAGTGAGGTTTTGTGCCTCAATTTGTTCCAGCCAGTTCCTGCAAGATCATAAAATACTCTTCCATTATTGGTCTGATTTTTTATGTGACTGCGGAGACATAGTTGTGGATCCAAAGACAAGCCAAAGTACTTCCAAAGATCATCCCTTTTATGATATTCTATTCTGGATCTGTTATTCAAAATTATAAACTGTAAATCAAAACAATTGGTTTTTCTAGAACAAAAGTTTAAGTTTTTTTGTTGTTTTTTTTTTCTTCCTAGGTGTCCGAGGAAAATGAATCTGACAAAAGCTTAATAACAGAAACCATCATTTCAAATGATCCCAAAAGTAGGTGGTGATATAAAGTTGTGAATGAAACAACCTGCAAAAGTGCCATTTAATTGTCATAATTTTATACAGACAATATATTTCTTAAAATTGTTATCCTCCAAACATAGATCAATCACAATACACAAATGCAATGCAATGAATGCTCCTGAATGGTCCTGTTCTTTATTTTGGGTTGTATACCTTTTTACTCGTTATGTTTCCCCAAGTACATTTCTTTCATTATCCTAAAATATGTAAAGAAAAGTATATTAATTTCATTTTTTTTTGTCATCATAAATTTAAAAACAAAAAAAGGGGGGAGGGAGATGATTAGTTTGTCATTAAACCTAAACCTAAATGTTGATGATATTTATTTTCACTGTTTTTATAATCCTCTAAAAAGGCAATGTTCTATAGTTACGAACTCTATTTAAAAAAAAAAAATGATTCTGCATTTTCCAAATATTCTCTGTTTACACTGATATTAAAAGAGCATTACTTTATATATAGCTTGATTGATGTTTCCAATTCAGAGCAGTTACTCTTTGATTTTAAACTTTGTACTTTGATTTTCTTGCAGCACCTTTTCCAAAATACGAGGACTTGGAAGATACGCCGGGACAAAAGTACAATAAAGAAGGAACTGAAATAAAATGATTCACTCATTCAACATCCCTCTTCACATTTACACACATATGATAATTTTATTAAAAACTTGTGGATTTCAAAGAAAAACAGAGTGAAAGTGAAGGATTGAAGATAATTTTTTGACAAATTAACATGAATCTTGGAAAAAAGGGGCACGTGTCTTATATTTTGATTTTTTTTTTCTGCAGGTACATCAATTTAATTTATTTAGGTTATTTATTGTAATAAATAAAACTTTGCAACAATGCAACATTCTTCTTTAAATGGGTTGATCTCTCTTCTTAAAAATCAATGAAAGCTACAGAATAAAAGAAAACATCTGAAAATTGAAATCCACTTCCATATTTATCATGATGCTCTAATACATTTGACTTTATTGAAGAGGATGTTGCGTGGATCCATTTTTTCTTTAGTCAAAAATATTTCACATGAAGATATCCTGCTTTAGTTTTCTTGATGTACTCAAGAGGCTTACTCATCGGTCTTGATTAAATTCATGAGTATGCATAAGCCTTAATTTCTTTTTGTTGAAATATTTCCAGTTGATAAATTTATAAAGATGACAACTGAACAAACGATTCACAAAATTCCTTAAGTGAAAAGCTAATTTAATAACTAAAGGGAGCATCAGGTAGTTTACACGGTATTAAAAGGTGTGATATTAAACAAGCTTATTACTCAGGGTAACAGCTTTTCTTTTAATGGCATTTGTAACAGTTCATCTTAGCATCTATTACAAACATCATCACAATCCATACTGATGCTTTACTTTAACTAAGCATGTTGACCTTATTCATTGCCTAAATAGTATAGATATTGTTTGAAGTTTGATGGGTGAGAGATGCATAGATAAATCAATATTGTTTCATTAGCACCAAGACATCGACACCAAAAACACTTGTATAATACTTATCACAACAGGAGATAATCTTTTGGTAAAAATAATCTGAACCCACAGCAAATCATATTATTTTAAAAAATCTCCAAGATATGTTTCATATTTATAACTTTATTAATTTTCAAATCTGATTGCTCTAAAAGAGAGTGTTAAAAAATGTCTTGAATAAGAAGATTCCAATCACAAAAGGATAGGAGAAAGGCCAATAGCGTTCTCCTATTTGATGAAAAAAAAAGACAAAAAATTTTCTTCATTCTTCTCTTGTGAGTAAAAGAGAATCATAAAGTTGATGCTTTGGTTTTTTTAGGCCCACGACATGGTGTGATATTACAGCTTTTCTATGCATGAAAAAAAATACATTTTGTGACATTGTACAGAGCAATAATGACCTTTGAAAGCTTTTTTGAGCCATTAAAAGTTTTTTTCTAAAAAATTTCCTCCTCTTTTTTATTACTTAAACTTAAACTACATGTACCGCTTTTTTTTTTTTTGGCTTTTCAAAGTAGGAAAAATTAAAAGAATTCAATGATTTGCCTTTGTTTTGATTGTTTTAAAAATAATAATGTACAGTTTATTAAACTGGGAGAATTTCTAACAAGCTATTTGAGTTTTCTATGCAAATTTCTGTATGTAAAAATACCTTATCACATGAATGATAATGCCTTGTAAGATTGATGATTGTCTCAACTTTCATTGAAACCAAATTTCTTTTATGAAGATCAATTTAAAAAAATTACTCTGGCAAGCACAGCAATTTTGTTGTTTTTTTTTTTCCTTTTTTTTTTTTTTTTTAAGACAGGGACCAAAAAATGTACATAAAAAGGGTAAAGGTTGCTGAGAGAGGCACATTATTCACAGTGCTTACAAAAATGTTATGTCTCACAGAATTGTGGCATTCCTTTGCATTCCCACTCAAACTGCCACAAACCATGATGTGTATGCTCTGTCATATAAACTATATTTGACCCTGGCTTAAAGTGGAGATTACTCGGCTTGTCAAAAGGACATTGTATGCGCTTTACTGGGTCTTTACCATCAGGACAGAACACCTCAATAACACCTGCTCCCCAATGTGCCACTAGTAAGTTACCCTGCTCATCAAAGTCCATTCCATCAGGTCCACTCTGGCAGCCTGGGTCTGTGAAACAAAGAAACACAAGAGGGTGTAAGAAAAACAACTTGCTTTTTTTTTTCCATACATGACAAAGAGAAACAAAAACATAAAATATTAGCATTTAACTGCTGTTCCCCATTTTCAAATATCAATGTTCTGCTGCATAAGTGTAATATACTGGACAAACTGATAGCTGCTAAATCCAATGGATTTTATGTGCTTCGTTTTCTGAAAAACTAGGGGATGCCTTATGTATTATTTTTATAAACTGGGCTAACATATTTTGCTATCATTTAACATGTTTGCTTGAAAACAAAGTTGGAATACCTTACATATAAAAGTTGGAGTATTATTTAAGTGCATGCATATTCAGTCACACACACACAGTGCTTCGATGCTTGATAGACTGCATTTAGGAGATACTCGTTTTTATAAAAAATATTAGTGAAAATGATCAGTTACTTCTCTTAACAAAACAAAAAAAAAGGACTTTGTGGTTATTAATATTAGTAATGTGATTGTGAAATATATTTTTTTTTTGGTTTGGTTTTCTTTTTGTTTGTTTTTATTTCCAAATCGTACAGAATTAACAAACCAAACAAATAAAGTCCTCAACTTTTGGCCTTTGCAAGCATTTAGGTTTTGAGTTGTACCAGCAGTGAGTACACTGTATAGTATTTAATTGTGCTGAAATAAGTTGTGTGGGAGGACTGACAAAAGCAATTTTTCAATACCTGGCACTAAAACAAAAATTTAATTACAGGGCCAACTAAATCTTTACAATATTTCTGATTTCCATCATTTTATAGAGATGTGAAAAATGCACACTTTAACACAATTATTAGGTCAAATATATATTCCTCCAAATCATGCATTCTTCGAACCTGTACCAATGCTTTCTTTGTGTCTGTAAATTGTACTTTTTTTGTCGAACCCCTGCATAAGCCCAATTTGTCAAAATACTTGTACTCCAATTATATAAAAACATATCAAGATCATTAAGAAATTTAACAAAGAAAAATAATGTCACACTTGTTACTCCACCTGTATGCCTTAACATCATGAGAATAATTGACAATGTCAATCATTGATCTTACACATCCTTTCGCACCATTTCTCTCCCCTTCCCACCCCTCCAAGGCCCAAAGTTCAATCCCAACAGATCACTCATCTCTGGATTTAGACAGCAACACTGGTTAGCTTTTTAATAAACAAGCTGTTGAGACAATCGGAGTAACTGCATTTATACATGTAGTATTTTAATTTAGTGACCCTCCTTAGTTATTATAACACAGTATCTTCATGCAAGTTAACTTTCCCTAAAAATTTGAAGGATCTGCGTTTGACTATATTCACTTTTGATCGCAACACATTAAATGTGCACATCTAGTTTTATTGTAAAGCGACATATCTAGGGTCAAATTATACATACCAGGCAATTTTGCCCACTCTTTTTTATTGGAAACTTTGCCTGGGCCGTCAATGTTGTAGGACCACAGTACGCGCGTGGCTGTCTCTGCAACAATGAGTTTTTCTGGCTTTCCTTTGCTGTGTTTCACAGCCAGCCCATTAGAGAATCTGAAGTTGGAGTCAAGATGAATCATAAGCCCATCAACAGTCAAGCAGTAGATAGAGCCAAACGATTCCTGCAAAAGACAAACACTTCTGAAATTTGTGACTTGACCATACAAAATGAGTTTTGTTTTATGGAGATTTGATACAATTTGAAAAGGCATTGAATCCCTGATAGATAATTTGTGTGATGCTTTTGAATGGTCCTTCTGTTTCACTGTTTGATCCTTTGGTATTTTTATTCTTATTCACTGTAACCCCACTATGAGAGCCTACTCTTGTTGGTTTATATTAGTTTTTATTACTGAATGTTTATTCTAGATCTGCGCAAGGTGCATTCGACAACATGATAAAGATGAAATGGTTTCATTTATCAATTATCTTTTCATTTTATCTGAACATCACAATAACCACCATCATCAGCACCAGCTTTACATCATCATTACCTTCATCATCATCACACCCTCACCATAATAATTAATTATTTTAATCATTACCACATTGATCAACATCACCACCTTCACAACCTTCATCATCATCACCACTTTCACAATTACTGCCATCGCTATCTTCATTGTTATCTCCATTATCACCTTCATCGGCATCATCATCACCACCACCATCACCATCATTGTTATCACCAGCTTCATCATCATTCTCACCATCTTCATCACTTTTTTTTTACTATCTCCATCTCCATCATGATCATCCTCATCACACTACTTGACCATCATCATAATCACATTCATCAATATTTTTAATTTAAATATGGTTTTCAACACCATTGTGATGATGATTATCATCATCATCCTGCACACACAATCACAACACAAAATTTTCACAGCAATCATGTGCTGTACCAGGCAAAGCAGATTTTAAAGTATTTCTTTTTAATGCGGTAAATACCAGTAAATGCCAGCACATCGAACCTACATCTTTTCATGCATCTGCACAAGTAGTAGGCCTATAGTTTTACCAGCCCACTGAATGCTGTTTAGTTTTTCCATTAAGTGTACAACTACAAGTAAAACTTGAAATCAATGGGATTGCTCCAAAGACATACATAAAAAGATATTGCATATCAGTAAAAAGCGTTTTCGCTCCACAAATGCCCATCAAAGGCAATCCATTGTTATTGTTTTCCTCACTTGCTTGTGGGTGAAGCTGTAGGAAATGGCCTTATTGATAGGTTTATCGAGTGCATAATGCCTTATTGCTGGCAGCCAGTTTTTTACGATGCAAAAGTGTAGGCTGAAAACGGCTGAAAATGTACAATGTGTATAGAGTACTAGTGAAAAAATAGTGAAGGACTGCAATGCTTAAAGTTTTTAGCAACTGTCAAAGTTAAAAAGTTCTTGCAACTAAGGTTTGCTTTTACTTTTAGATTTAAACCTTTAATATCAATGCTATTGATTTTAAAATATTTAAAAATTGTCAAACTTTTGATAAAGGCCCACAAAATGTTTTCAGTTTTTTCAACCCTGATCAGCTATTTCCTCTATATCTCCGTTACCCAATTGCCGACAACCAGCATCTTTCGTGTGGGCAGGCCACATTGAAGTTTGCTTATCCTATGCATTTCCTACCTTGGAATAGTAATCAAACTCTTTCAATGTCTGTACAAAATATATAAAAACAAAAAGAAATGAACCCAACATCCATATTTTGGAAAATTGACAATTAAAAGAAATGTTTTAAAAATCTTAAGTAAATCTCAAAACAATGTTGTGGACTGAAAGGCCTGCACTGAACAGAAAAAGAATGATTGCTACAACAATAGACCATGCATGCCAGGATATTCTTCATATAAATAAAGCATGCATACCCTTATCTTTGCAATTAACATTTATGAGGACTTAACCATGTTTTCTCTGCCATTTCTTTACCTGAAACAAGTAAAACTAAAACTATACAAATACATGTATGTACCCGATAAATTATTTTACTATGTTTTACCATGCTCAAACTCTTAACCTTTATCTTACTTTGTTATTACAACACACATTGTACATTTCGACCCACACTTTTTTGTAACAAAAAAACTGATTGTCGGCAATAGGCATGTATGTGTACTGGATAAACCTATTCATAAGGTCATCCTTACTGCTTTGCCCGCAAAGCAAGCACTGAAAAAAGTGAAAATTGATAGTCAATATCTTTTTACAAAGTCTTCAGAGTAATTGCATTGGATTCAATAGATCTTACACGGTGATGATGATGGCAATGATGGTGAAGGTAGTGAACTGAATGATGATGATGGTTGTAGTGATGTTCTGATGAAAGTGGGAAGATAAATGATAATAAAATGAGATTATTTTATCTTCATTTGTGTCAAACACTCTTTGTGCCAGTGATGAGTGAATAATATGTTCCATTGCAGATCAGCTTTCAGAAATTTTCTCTCAGTAAACAAATAGGAATAGGCTCTCAAAGCAGGCCTTAAGTAAAGATGAATAAGAATTCCAAAGGATATAGAAATGGCACAAGAAAGATTTACAACATGACCATGCATATTATCTATCCATAAAACCTATGCAACTTAATTCAGGTAGTCTATTGACTTGTTCATTTAAGCTTATTTCTTTTGCAGGTCATTTCTAATCTTTATGATTGGGTTGGCCGTATGAGTATGTATGTCAACAGCCTTACAATTATAATAATTTTTGCTGGAGTTGGCTTTTGATATGCTTTGTTGGTAAAAAATTTACATCTCTTATTTTGTGCAGCAGAGAGCTGTCATTTGTCATATCGTTCCCTTAATAACGACCACTGTGGCCTAAATAAAAATTAAAAATACCTCAAAAGATCGAAGATATGGGCTTGGAGCTATGTCACCTGCTGGGGCTGTAAACCATAAGTTACCATGATAATCAAAGGCACAGTCATTACATCCTTGCAAGGTCCTCCCCCCAGCATCTGTTTTAGCGATCTGACAATTGCAAAGAACAAATATACCCCTTTTACAAAATCATTACAAAATAATTTCCTTCTATAAAGTTATATTGAGGACATTATTGTTTAAACAGGATACCTGTTAAAGCCAAGAATGGTTCAATTGGACTTAACTGTTAATTTTTGTAATGAAATCCATCATTTTCTCATGAAATTTCATTACAAAATTATGACACAGAGGAAAACAAAATCACAGTGAAAGTATTTTCATAAATCAGTAAAAATGGGAGAACGTATTTTTTTCATTCTGATCAACTTAGCACTCATACTTAAGAGCTAAATCCATCTACTTTGTTTTTGAAAAATATGGAAAGTTAATAAAAAAAAATACAACATCAATCAAAAGCTTTTAATGAAACATCTAGATGCAGTTATATACCTTTTAATTCTACCCTTTTTTTTTAAAAGAAACTGTGCTTGGGATGAGCAATAACTATGATGCTTGGCTACCATGCCATCCATCTGGCACAGAAAGCAAATGCAAATTGCAGTGCGGAAATCCTCAATTTTGGCATTTCCGCAGATTTTTCTCCTTTCCTCTGAGGAAGGTTATACAGTGATGATAAATTTACTCCCAATGGCCGAAATCCTCTTATTTTCCTTTAGCCAGAGGTTTTCCTCTTTAAGATTTACCAGCTTCACCACCCTGGCTCCCTCCCTGTATGCTCTCCAACGCTTGTTCAAAGGTAATTGAAGAAACTTGTAATAAATACATGTAGTTTGATATCAAAATCAGGCTTTCTTTTTATCAAATAGGCTTCCATTGGGGGTGGGAAAGGCATGAAGGCTGTTGTCATACATGATTTGATTTGACGAAAAACTTTTTTTTTTGTTGACAATTTTCTGTTAACTTTATTGAAACTGCTTCACAATGACATATGTCAAGAAAAAATCCGGATCCTATACCTAACCCCCCTCTACTCATTGACAATGGGACTGAGTCACTTTTCATCACATTACCAGTTTAATAAGAAAGAGTAAACTTAACAAAAAACAAACAAAAATTAACAAAGCAATTCCCCTTCCCTTTTAAACAAAAATTATAATCATGAATGCACCATGCACTACATTTAAATTTAAAATGTACTCAATCTGACGTCCCCTTATCTACACAAACTACAAAAATCACCTGTGTGTATTTTCCATCTGGCTTGACCTTAAGAATGCCCAACCTCATGTCAGCAACATACAGATTGCCATTCTTATCAGCTTGACATCCTGCAGGGATACCACCATATCCATCTATGTTTGGTTCACAAATGACTTCAGCCTGATTCAGTTCAAGTTGAGTATAACAAAGATCCAAATTTAGTTTAAAAAATAAAGCTTAGAATGGTACAAAAAAAAAAGATAATTACTAGCACCCCAATATGAGTAAAGGCCTGAAAATTTTACGATAATGTGAATGAGTCAGATATATAATACATATTTATAATACAGTTTTCAAAATAGGGCAATGAATCCCCATGCCTTTTTTCTCCGATATTGTAGAGTATCTAGGACTTAAGGACACAATGGCAACAAAGTTATACAGTTTATAAAACAGAGGAAGGAGAAAACAGTGTAAATTATATATAACCTTATAGTACCAACAAAATGAAACGATAGCTAATTTGTAATACATGTACAATGTTTCATCTTTATTACTGATTTATTGGTACGTTAAAAAAAGTAATGATCTTGTGCAATGATGAAAATAACATATACAACAACACCAAAGATACAAGTTGAAAAACACTGAATATAAGATGTTATGCTAATGAGCCTTTGCACTTTTATAGCAAATAAACAATCCATGAATTAAAAAAAGAATTTTTATGAAGCAATGGCATAAAATAAATAAATGATAGATAAATAAAATACAATAAAAATAAAGGAAAAATCGATAATTTTAAAAAAAAGAATTAAATTGACAACCAAATAAAGTGTGTGTATAAATTGCAATTTAAAAAATCTGAATGATGGTAGGAAATATGTTGCTATTTCATATTTTGCATTTCATTTGAAAATAAACTTTTCAGTATATTGAGCCTGATGTTCTGGTTTTCTGCAATCATAATGTTGTATGCTGTCAAGAATGCATAAAATTTTGATGGCTCTCTTTTAAAAGGCATATAATGGGACTATGTGCAAAAAAAGTCTTTTATTTTCGTTATTCATTTCCTGAAATTGCTTTAAAATAGCATATGTTGGAAGTGCATGTTATTTAAAAATTGCGACTTATTTTAATATTTTACATCTGTAGGCCGATTGAAATTAAAATTTTGTATGACACATCAAAATGAAAATAAATGTCGCAACAAAAGGGTAAATATTCGACTGATTCTTTTCCAAACGATTGGCAGACTTTCTTTGTACAGGACAAAAATTAATGTAGGCCCACATAAAGTAATACTTTTTAAAAATTTTTTAAAGTATGTTTCGGTCTTGAAAATCATCCATGTGGCTCAAATGAGATTATATAATACAAAGTTCTATGGATTCAATAACACTGAAATAAGGAAATGTAATTGAAAAAAAAAATAATGCCGAGACAAGGTAATAGCACAGATACTAATTTTTAGAAAAACTATCTTTGGTAATAGTAAAGAATCTACAGTGATTTTCTTTTTAAAGCCATACTCACGCTAAAATGTTTTATAAATCATTCATCAACTTAAAAAACAAACAAGCAAATAAACAAACAAACAATTAAAAAACTTTGAAGGAGTTTTGACTGAATCAGAATTTAAATGAGACTTAACATTTCTTATCCAGATCTAGATCTGAACCTATAATATGAGGATCCATAGGTGTTTCATAGCATATCAAATAATAATAGCTGCCGCGTGTGATTATTTGATATTTTCATATAAAATTTATGCAAAATCAAATTTCTGCACATTTCGTGTTTTTATGTCTGGATCTACTCTACAATAAGGTCCACTTTGTTGACCTCTAGATTACGGCCAATTTTGCCAAAAACTAGTATTAATTTTTTTTTTCACGGTACATTATCTAGATCTAGATAATCTAGATGATAATCCGTCTCAAACGAAAAAGAAAAAAGAAAAAAAAAAAGGCAGATCCAGATCTGGATCTAGAACATGTACATTAACCATGCAATCAAGAATTCTTTAAAATTCTCACTGTTTTGAAAGGAAGACCTTCACTATTGCAGATCTTTGTCAGTGTTGCACCCTGAACAAATTTATTTTCATCCTCGCATTTTATGTTATTTTTGTGTGTGCTGAGGCTTATATTTGACTCGAAATCAACAAAATAATGTGGGCGTGGCAGAGACGTGAACTCTAACCCCGAATAATCTGGGCCTACCTGCTTTGAAACAAGATCAACTTTGAGGATCTGTCCGGCTGCTTTGCCATCTTTTTCCACTTCAGGTGCTACCATAAAAAAGTTCCCATTACTGTCAAAGACCGGGCCCTCTGCCCCCAAAAGGTTGTCCACAATCTTGGAAAAATTAGGACTAACAACTGCCATCGTTGCAAATTGGGTCTGATTTTCCCACCAGAATCGCCCTCCGAAAAAATGAAACACACGATTATCGGTAGCTAAGTCTTCACGGCTTAACTACATGTAGACCTCTTACATCAAATAAACGTTTACTTGCCAGTGTCACTGTGTCAGCTTGGTAAAATCATACATACAGCCCACTACACTAGGCCGAAGCACTAGGCTTACATACATGTATGGTTGACCAAAGAAACCACAGAGATAACCGCTCCAATTTGAGAATAGTGAACTCAGAGAGATAGTTTCTTTTTCTGTATGCAGACAGATTGTTACTGTAATATTTCAAAGCCTCTTTTTTATGCTTGCATGCTGCTTCGTTTTAAAATAGACAACATAAGCATACATGCAAACATTGCGTTAACTGGGGACCGAGCAGTGCATAGTCTGCCACTAGTTTCTGGAGCACAAAAGCAAAAGCTTGACATCAATTCCTCGACAGAGGGATGAAAAAAATAACCTCTGTCCTGTGTTAAATTGGAAATGACACTCGATTTTCATTCATGATCTCTCTCTCTCTCTCTCTCTCTCTCTCTCT
>BLXT01002860.1:1472534-1485588 GCA_019648995.1 Plakobranchus ocellatus
CCCCCCCCCCCCCCCCCTTGGCTCTGTCTTACACCGATACCACCTTCTACTCTGTGTAAGGAATCAAATCTCAGGGCTGAATGCAATCTCCAGGCTTAATGAGAAGTGACAAAGACAGGAGGCACTCCACACCTGTAGCTGTGATATTGAAACAACAAGATAAGAAATCTCGTTGCGAATCTGACACTCGCTAGTCCCCCAAGCTCTTTCCTCCACACCACAAAGTGCCAATCCCTTAATAACTGTAAGTCCAGCAGGACTCAGCGTCTGAGCGTCAACTTCCCGGACACAAAATCGCCTTCGACACAATGGATCTTACGAGGATTAAGGCAAAATTTAGTGCCCTTATTTGACTTCGATTTCGAAGGAGCATGCTTGAGATATTAGTCGAAGAGACAATTGAACAATGGATTAGGTTCAGGTTTAGATACAACCACAAAGTGCTAAGACACCTAACCGTTTCTCAGTAGTGCACTACAGAGCTGAATACTGCCTAGTCCAGATCTTTGTCTCTTTGTTTGATTTATCACCCACCATTTGACGTTGATTTGAGATGTACCATTTTGTAGGCTCTATGTTAGGATATTGTCAGGCTCTGACTTTAAATGCGTGAGATAAACACACATTCCGCTTTCCTCGTAAAATCTATGGCCTATTCAATTTACACGTCTACCTAATGCATAAATCAACAGAGTAAGAAAATTTAGAAGTTACAGTTCCCAACTGCCGTGTCTACACTGGTCTTAACACTTCAGACTATGAACGGATGATACTTGGATAAGGCTATTGTTAAGCTCACCAGAATGCTGAAGCAATAAAGAAAAAATATGTAGAATTGTAGACTACATAAAACTACTATGGCACTTAGAAAAGGATATTGGGATATTGTGCCAGAGGAAACTTCGAGGAAAACAGGATATGTCTTAGTTAGACACATACCTGTACTTAAATTAGTGTTAGACAAGATCAAAACTTTTTAGCTCATTGTTAGTTACAGTGCTCCGATAAAGCTATACACAAAGGCAGGTTTGAGCAATAATTTACGCACACAGAAACTCTAAATTCCTTTTGACTAGCAGGAAAATTAGTGAAGCATAAAATATAATTTGGTAAACTAACAGAGAGCAGTGAAAGGTGTTATAGGCCTATTCTGAGCTAGTCTGGTGAAAAAAAAATATTTAAAACAAAAAAAAAAAAACATTCCTCACCATTATCATCCTCCTTATTCTCATAATCACTACGATATTATCTTATCATTATCATTGCCATGTTGGCTAAAATCATGATAATCACGTATTATATTCAGTGGAATTTGCGTGATAGATAGTCTTTTATTATGAATGGCAATATTTAAATGCCATAAATTTACTGAAGCCTTCACCAGTAAAAGTATCACCACCATTATTTTAAATGTACTGGGTATATGCTTGTAATGCTTGAATACTGAGCGCACACTAGTTTTCAGTCTTGGAAAAGGGCAGTTTAGAGTAAAGAAAATAAAAAAAATAATGGTACTGTTGAATAAAAAAGAGTACGCCAACAATTTATGAATGTTCGATCTAAAAATTGCATGATGTTATAATACAAGGTGGCACCCGAGATGACTTAGGGTTAACATGTTACATAGCTTTAGAACATCTTTAAAAATGCTTCCTCTTCCTCTTATGTAAGCACTAATTTGCTTCCTTTTTAAAGCTATACAATTGAATGTGTTTAACGCTTTCAAATGAATATAAAACCAGAATAACAATTCTTTTTAAAAAATTTTATTTTTATCACATATGTCAATTATTGTTTTAATAGAATAGTCTTGTTTTGATGTCAGTGGAAGGAAGGTCACAGTCATCCCGGTGTACATAAACAAAATAGGCTAGTTATATTAACTCTAGTCACTTCGGTCCAATGTATGAAAGCTATCAATTATTCATTGCACCAGGAAATAAAAGATGTGTTGCAATGTCTGGCACTCTCTCTGGGCAGTACCCCAGTGCTCCACCGCCTGTCACAAAAACTGGCCGATGAGATCGCCAATCTGTCCGTGTCCGAGGTTTTTACTGAGCATCTTAAGCACCTTCGGCATGGTGAGAGCGATGCTCCAGCTCGGAAGATAAGGAGCACACCGCTTAATCATTGATGGTGTGCCTAGGTAAGTATTGCTGTTGGTAAAGATAAAAAAGGGCAGAGCCAGTGACATGACAGAGGTCAACGATGGTGGGACAAGTGGTAGTGCGTTAAATTCTACATTCGAAGCGGATGAGGAGCTGGATTTGTCACCCGCCACGGAAGTCCCAGATATTTTTTTAAATTGAAGTAGTCAGTATTCATATTTTCTATTCGCTAGCAGCGCTGATAGCATCGGTTACTGGCTGGTTCATGATAGAGAAGTTGACATTGTCATTGGTTTTTTTTCTTCTTTTCTCTCTCCCTTTTGCTACTTGTTATGTACTCACTTTTGTTTGTTAACCATTTTACAAAAACATTCATTCACGGCACAGAGAGTGACTTCGAATCTAGTAAGTAGTATATTAATAAAGTCATTAAATGATCTTTATTTCTTTTTTTTTATTGAATGCACTGATGGTTTTTACGTATCCGATTGTGTTTAAATTAAAAACTTCAATTTGAACTAAAAATGAGAGATAAAGGATGGCCTATGTGGCTGAAGCTCGGCAAAATGAAAATTAGTATTAATCACATTTATTTTACATGTCTGCCCTTACCAGGATGATTTTGGCCACCAGCCATAGAGATACTCTTATATGTATGGATCTCGAGTTCACGCACTCGTTTTGCATCTTAGGCAGGCAGCGGCCCACTTAGAAAGAGGAGCGGGTGCCATATTGAGGGCATGGCCGGCAGACGCACCACTGCGTCAAGTGCTATTTTAACACAGTACGCAACGAGCACAAGGTGGTATTAGGAGAGATTGTCATCTTAAATTGTACCGTTTCGTTTATATTTGCGAGGTATCTCTAATTTGTTACTCATATTGTGGCCCGAGAAAAACAAATTAGGGGGAAAATGCCATATTGAGGGCATGGCCGGCAGACGCACCACTGCCTCAAGTGCTATTTTAACACAGTACGCAACGAGCACAAGGTGGTATTAGGAGAGATCGTCATCTTAAATTGTACCGTTTCGTTTATATTTGCGAGGTATCTCTAATTTGTGACTCATATTGTGGCCCGAGAAAAACAAATTAGGGGGAAAAAAGTTAAATTTCGTAACAATGTGAAATAAAAAAAAAAATTGTGTGCAGAGAAAGGAATTGAAGGGAAACATGTTCAAGACCTTTAAATGCAATGTTTATGCAATATATAGGCTACGTTAAATAAAAGCAAAATAAGTATACCTAAGTGAAAAGAGCTATAGAGTTGGATCTTTTGAGAATATGAGATTAATTTATTGTTTGAATTTCTGTAGATGGTATTATGATATTCCTGTCGCATGCAATCTTATTGTTTTCCTCTGTAAGCTTTCACCTTTATTCAATCCTTTTGACCCTATGTAAGCATCCTGTTTTCTTTAATTTCTTTACATTCGATTCAATGTTGATTTTTATGGCAAGTTCATTCTTTTTTTTATGCAAATCATATTTTTGACTTCTGTTTATCCTTTTATCCACCCTTTCTCTTTTTTGCCTACTGTCATTGTTAAAAGTATTTTACCCCAACATTTTTCTTCGACTATTTTTGCAAACTTTTCTCATCCATTCAACAGCAGATGTTCAACATAGGGCAAATGTAAATGTGCGACCAATATAAATATAGGACGTTATATTAACGAATCAATGTAATCATTAATCAAGACACCAGAATTTATGGTTTTTTGGTGGATTTGTTGTGAAATGATTGAACTTTACAAATATATTAAACCATAGATATCGATATTTCATAATCTTTTAGAAAATTGCCCGAACAGGCACTGACCCCCCTCCTCTTTCTGAGGGGAAAAATACACATCAAAACAATAGCTTTAGAATGAAATGAACTAATCCACAAAAGAGCAGCATCAGAGAGTGAAAACAAATATTAACAGTCACTTAAATTTATTTTTCATTGAGAACAAGTTTAATTAATAAGTCATTTTCAATATTTCTTTTTCAGCCTCGCATTTTTTTTTAATTTCATATAAGTTTTGACATTAAGTAGTGGTATATTGTACCACAGACTATAGATTTCTTTTAAGTCGAAAAATGGTTATTTTAACAATTAATAATGTGCTGTTCCTTAAATTTGTAGTCACCATATATTCATACTCATTACATATTAACACACAAACAAAAAAAACAAAAAACAAAAAAACTCATAGAAGAAATCAAAACCTAGACCATAAATTGTGGAAACTTTTATTGCAACTAGCCAAAACTTCATCATATATAAACCAACTCCATGTTTACATTCACAACAAACTTAAACATTTCTTTTTTATCTAAAAAAAAAAAATCAAATAACCACAAGCATTTCGGATTCAATTAGAGCTTTTACTGCAAGTTTCACGTAGCACTTATACAAAATGGATGGTTTTGTGGAGGTAGTATGACCATAAACAACACATTAAATTATATTGTAGTCCCGATTTGATAAACAATATATTTTTTTAAAAGTAGATGTGTCCTACATAATTTGCCTCTTAAACTGAATAATTGGAACCTTTAAAGAAAAAAAAATATTGAAAAAATTTGTTTCTTTCTTCTCAGTGATTTACATAAATGCTCAATATATAGAGGAAAAAAGAAGCTATTTATCAATTACACATAAAAAAGAGCAGAGCACGAGCAAAACTACAATCTGGTGATATGCTGTTCTCCCTTCCACACTTCACATGATCAAATATAAAAAGCCTAACAAAATAGCTATATTACAGGTATATTACATTCATATTTCTTTTAGGATAAAGGAAAAAGAAAAAATCCTTGAGGCTTTGGATTTTAAACATTGAAAAAGAAAATACAACACATCCAAAATCTCAAGTGAAAAAGTTCAATAAATTGTCACAAAAATAAAGAATGAATCATTATACATTATCAACAACATCTTTACAAGAATTTGACATCTATATCACCAGAAGAAAAATGAAAGACTTTATGAGTTTCCACTCTTGTTCATGTATCACATGAGACATATTTCAAAGATGATTAATGCTCCAAGCAAAGGAATAGACGTGCCTTTGCTCTGATTATTTCTATCATTGTGCAATATCATTATAATACACCTACGGCATAATCTATGAACGATAGACTATTGATCTGCAGTGAAGCTCAACCTTAGGAAAATTGTACCCTGGTGTTTCACATCTTTGCACCTAGTAGAAGCAGCACTGAAGCAGTCTCGTATAACTTGTCCTTCAGACAGCTTGTAAAAAGTGAGCTAGCAAGGCAATATATCAAACTCTTTAGGATTAATCTCAAGGTAGTGCTTAGGTACGCTGTCAACTACAATTTTTCATTTCAATTATTTTATCAACTTCTATCCTCCTACCTGAGGATTTTTTCAGATGACTGTTTGCATTTAGTTGGTTCTGTCAACCTATCGTCATATTTAAAATGATGAAAAACAAACTGAACACACTCTACGCATTGGACATGAATAATCCTCCCAACAAGAGGTAGGATGGGCAGTTGTTGAACCACGTAATTATTTAGTCAGATTGCTCTTTTACTTCACTATTTACTTTCAAATAATGGCAGGGTAAGGTGAGTTTTCAAAGAGATTCTGGGCAGGAGCATAAGTAAAGAAAAGAGGAGAATGAAAAAAAATCAAGTTGTGGCATCATTACTAGAGAAAAAGCATACCTGTATGGCACTAACAGAATATAATGCAAGATCTATTCAGCTATTGAGTAACAAGACATGAGCTGTAAATTTAAACAAAAGTAATAGAAATGAAAATAATAATCATAATACCTACAGTATCAATGTCAATATAAAGGATAAAAGTAAAGTGGGTCCCATGCTTAGTCCAAGCATTGGGGAACCAGGAGTAAGGTCCCAATTGTTCTTGGCATATGGCATTATGAGGTAGTTTGCCATTGCTTTTCTTGCTGCCTTTACTCTCAACGGGTCTTAAGAGATCTAGCTATTTATTTAGTGCTGAGGAGCAATGAAAAATTGACTTGGCCCAGATTGGGATTCGAACCTCGGGCCTCTGTTTTGGTAGTAAACTGCCCTACCAGATAATCCATCACTTTCCCCTAATGTAAAGGATAGTAAAGATAAAAACAAATAGGAAAAAATAAATGAGTAAATAAACAGATAAAAATGAAACTCATAATATGACCACATGTCAAATAATCTAAAATATAGCTTTAAAAAAATAAACAAAAGAACAGAAGCAAATGCAAAAAGATCCATGTTCATAGCAAAAGTTAAGGAAACAAATTTTAATGATATTACAGAAACGTATGAAAGTTTCAGGCACTTGAAGAAAAAGACCTCTCCATGGATCATAACTAATGCATGAAATCAAATATGCCAATTGCTCCAGCAAGTCGGCCTGACCTGGAACTGTGGGCTGCTGTCACAAATAATGATGTCTGGGGACATAGAGAGAGAGCGAGAGACAAAGTTGCAATTTGATAATTCCTAACCTTAAAAATGGATCTGAACCAAGCAAAGTAATATCAGTGGAACACTCTTTGAAAACAATCAAATGAGTTGAAATTGTAATGATCTTGGAGATACTTAAGTGGTCAATGAAAATTGATTATTGGCGAAGAAAAATGTCCTCAACAACACAGTGTAGAACAGTGCACTCCATCTATATCGGCAGTCCATTTATCGTCATTCTTGTCACTCTGCATGTATATCAACATTTATATTAAAATTCCCTATTCATTTTTTCTATTTTGCCAACAAAAATGTATTCTTATAATAATTGCCATGTGTTCTCTAGCATTTCCTCTTTATCAACTTTATGTGTCTCCTCATAATTCTTATCTAAATCTCAGGACAAGTTTTTATGAAATTGTTCCTCTGGACTTTCTACACCGCCATAGTAAAATGAAGTGCAATATCGCTACATCTATGTGTCATTCAACTTTTCCCACAATCTTGAAAAAAATCCTTTTACACCCTGTTACTTAAAATGACAAATCTGTTATATCATTGACATATAGTTATCAACCAATGAAACCAAAACACTTGTGCAAACCAGTTGAGTTTGATCATGAGTGGATTAAACTATATTCGCAATACTGCCTTTCAAAAATGGCAAAAGCAGTCAACTTTCAACCACTGGCAGTCAAAGGAAATGCAGTATTCTGATAGTCCTTGTGATCCAGGAACATCTGCCCAAAAAACGCAGTACTTTAACATTCTCAGTGATCCAGCAATATTTTTCATACTCATGTGAAGAGTTTGTATAGATAGTTTTATCTTAGAGCTAATCATTAAATTGATGATAATGACACATATTGCTGCACATAAAAACTGACAAATCAGTCATGGCTAAAGACAGATATGTTGAAAAGTACATTGGTGATCACAAAATTAATGGTGTGTCAAGGGTGGCTTTGTGTGATGCAGTAAGTCTAGCTTAAAACTGCCTGTGACAAAGATTTCTTTTAAATAGACTAAAGAACAGAAATCACCCCAAGCCTTTTCACAAACTGAATGAAAATTTTAAAAATTTAAATCAAGAACAATTTCTGGCATTGGCCAATTGACAGAATGCTGCTTGATTCACAGAATCAGTATCATGTTATCACAATACTACATTTCATTTTATTTCATTGGCCATCACACAGTGCTACATTTCACCTGGCAACTGGAGAAAGGATTTATGCAATAATGCACTTTTGAAAAATTCAATTTCTTGCAAATAAAAACTGTCTTTTTTTCAATTCTGTAACATTGTATGAAATTCTTATGATTTAAATTTTCATAACAAGCAAAAAGTAATTTTATTAATATTTTTCAAGATACTGCACTTCACTTGGCTATGCAGTATTTTATTACTCATGTGACCAAAATAAAGCAAATACTTTGGATGGAAGCCAGATGAAGGTAAGGCTTAAACAAGAGTGCATTTTTCCCTTTTTGACTTTGCATTTTGATAAATCAAAATTAACTATTATCAATAATCCCTTTCATGTTGATATTTCTGAGTACTGAATTCCTACGGGAGCCATTAAATGAGATGTTAAAAGTGGGAAGCTGTGTTTTGGTTTAACAAACCAAAAGTTTTACTTTTCTTCCTATGCCTCGAAGAAATTTCAAGGAGTAGGGGGCCTACACACTTAATGGGTTTATTATTCACATAACAGCCACAAACATTGTGGTTGTTGCTTTGGAGAAAATGAGTGTTTAAATAGAATGCTTCATGAAGACATGCAAAGAAAAAAATGTATGAGTGAAGCAATTAAACGTACAAATATCTTTACATAACACTGATAAATCATCAGTTTGCAATTGTATAAAAAAAATTTGATGTATCTCAAAAACTCTTACATGAATGAAGGAATAATAATTTTAAAAAACTACCAAAAACAATAACTGTGTTGGCAGTCTATAAAGACACAGACTAATGATAAATTAGATGAAACATCAATAAAATAAAGAATATGCTAATATCTGTATGTATATTCCAGGCGATACTGTCTTTTTTAAATGCTTACTTCAAATATAAAGATTGTAAACACCATCATGGTGTGACAGAGCTGCACAAGAAAAAGAACAAGAAATTTATCCTTACTTTGAATGAGCTTTTAAGAGCTGCAGCTTGTGTCCCAAATCGAGCCAGGTCCTCACCAAAAGAAAGCACTTTATAGGCCTACAATTATGTAGATTAAAAAAAGATTGTAAAGGTTATAAAGCATTATAATTTTTAAAAAGCAAGCTTTAGGGCTAAAGGCGTGGATTTAGTTTAAAACATTTTAGTTATTAATTTTGTTAAAGTATCAGTATTTTGGTTATAAAACAAGATATTTTTAATAGTCCATAAAACAGTGAAATGTATGTACTTAGCCAGTGCAAGTTTCTGCCAAGATTATACATAATATCAGAATCTTGTAAGACTATCAATTTCTTCTACCCAATAATAAAATCCCAGTATTCTACTGAATAGCATACAGGATCAATCAAGTCTAATTATCTTCAAATGAAGCAAAATTTTAATGTAATCTATTTCACATATCTAAAAAGCTAACGTTAAGATTAAAAAAGTAGAGAAAAACCACTCTCCACTGGTATTTTAATAAGGGTGATAAACTGTCTAACTCAGATCAAACTTTTTAACCATTACACAAATCTAAACGACATGAATGTTAAAAGAGCAATAAGAGCATATTTATCATTGGCTCATGTAAAGATTTCTCTAAAAAACTCATGACAACCAGTCAAAGTTTTGTTACATAGGAACCAGAGAGAACACACATCACATGAGCTAACCCTTTTTGATGGACATGGAGATATAAGAAAAGAATCTCCGCAATCTCCTGATACATCAGTTATATCTGGAAACTCGCCTCCTCCATACACATAAACCCTGCCTTCTTGGACTGAAAAAAAAATAAAAAGATAAATGACATGACAAATAAGTTCTGAAAATAAAAAGATATAAAATTAAACTTAAATTTTTTCTCCCAAAATCCCTACAATCTCCTGATATCAGTCATATCTGTAAACTTCTTCTCCTTTATACTCATCCTTCTTGTGCAGAATGAAAAAAAAAAAGACACTGCCTCAGCAGCTGTTGCGAAAACTAAAAGATATAACAACATAAACTTTGCATTTCTTTTAATACAAAATGACACCACTATCCTTTTTAAATGACTTTGTACTGAAATGCCAGCAATTTGCGATTGATAAAAAAAGTAAAGTGAGTCCCATGCTTGCTCTAATGAACAAGTAGTAGGGTCCTGATTGTTTTTGGCATACAGCATTGTGAGGTAGTTTGCCATTGCTCTCCTTGCTGCTTTACTTTCACCAAGTCTTAATAAGGGGAGCGGCACCCTGTGAGGCAAATTTTTTCTTTATTTTTCTCTGTTACATTGCTGTTTATTTTTTGCCATAACTTTCTTATTTTTTGTAGATATTTTATGAAATAAACTTTGACATGTTAAGAAAAAAAAAAACGGATTTTAAATACAAAGATTTTTTAACAAAACATGTCAATGAATTTTTTCTTATAAATTGGGTTTCTTTGATTTTCTCAGGATTTAATTTTTTTTTTACATTTTTCAGTAAAACTTTGCTATTTGTGGGTGGATTTACTCAAAACTTGGTGTAAATGTTCTGAAACATGAGCCACATAAACGATCAGATCATTTTCTTTCATACAGTGAGAATGTTTTTTATTTTTGAAAAAAAATAAATTGGGAACGCTGTCAAAATTAGAAATTTCAAATAGCAATATTTTTTAGAAAATTTTTATTAGCGCATGTATCAAATATAAAAAAAAGCTCTCTGATCATTTGTAAAGGGCCATCTATAGATAATGTAAACCAAACTTGAAGTCAACCTGTCGGCAACTTTGTGAGTTTTAGTCATTCCAAAAAAATTACTCCAAAATCCAAGATGGCCGCCATTGCCATAGCAATCGTGTGATAACAATTTTTTTTTTACATTAGATTTTGCATGTTCATTACATAAGGATCATTTCAATAAAGTTTCATTACTCTATTAGTATTAATTCATAAATTGGCTTTGAGGTGTGNCCCCCCCCCCCCCCCCCCCCTTAAGAAACCTAGTTACCTATTAAGTGCTGGATGCACAAAGGGGAACAATGAAAAATTTCTTGGTCTCTCACATAGTAGCAAACTGCCCAACTAGACAATCCACTGCTCCTCTCTTTTGGTTGATACTCATATAAAAAAAAAAATCTTTTATCCAAGCTTGACATAATAATGCCACTTCTTGAACCCTTAAACAATAATGATGCATTTTCTATGAATTCATTTAGTATGTTGAATTTTTCCGGGAAATATAAATTAATTATACTCTTTGAATTTATTTTGTTATTCATAACTCTCCTGAAAAATTGATTATTTCCTTAAAATATTTTGAATATTATGCAGTTTGAATTAAGCTATGTCCACCAATTTCTAGCAATTTGTTGAATAGATTAACACATTTAATCTAAATAAGTTTAAGACTCTGAAAATGATGTGCAATGGATTCAATTATGTAATTAATAAATGGACAAGTATCAACTTAAACATAGGCCCAATTGCAACAAGATTCATAAAATTACATTCATACATTTCACTATTAATTTTTTAGTTACTTTTGTGAGTGCAACGTGGTTGATTTTCAGTTACGAAAAGTTTAAAGTCTTTACATTTTGAAACTCATAATCTTATTTCCCAAGCAATTTAAATGTTAAACTCCTTCAATAAGTACTGAAAGGATAGCGAATAGTTTGAGGGCAACTTTTCCTCACCTTTATTTGGATGGTGAAGGAACTTCCAAGAGATAAATACTTTTTTTAAAGTTTGTATTCCTTTGTAAAATTTTTGTTGCTTGCATACATATTTGTAACAATGCATTCTCCCCTTTAAAAAAAAACTACTGTATATTTTAAATTATTTATCTCCAAAGTCCATTCCAGTGGCAAACAGTTTTATCGAATTATTTTTAAAAATTAAAATAACATACCTAAATCACTCAAGTTTCTCACCTCCTAATGCTGGAAATCTGGTCCATAAAGGGGCACCTACAATCAGCTCATCTCGATTGTCATTATTCAAATCTGCAAACTTTAAATCAAAATTTGAAAAAAAAAAAACTTATAAAGTAAAAATTACAACATGCAGCCAGGAGACAAAAAGAAGGACACTAAGTGTCAGATGACAAGAATAATTAGCTCATCCAATTAAAATAAGGCTGATATTATTTGGTATCATTTGCCTAAATTATCAAACCTGATTATGTGACCACATGAATTGAATATAGACATGTGAAAACGATGCAAAAGACAAAACACATACATAAAAAATTTTTCCCCATAAATTGTATTGTTGAAATTGGATCTTATAAATCTAGAACCCACTGAGTGCAAGGTCCTTTCAGAGTTTTAAAATCTGATTGTCCTTAGAACCATTGTTACTTGATATCCTGTTCTTCAGCACGATGAAGGCTGATTATAGGACTATGGCCATGATATTTGTCACGTTAGTTTGCCTTGACTTCTGCACTTGCCATTTGGATGGAATAATCTCAGTCAGCAGTAGTTATGCATCTCTATGCCTAATAGCCTTATTTGTGAAAAAAATATTTTTTTTTCTCAGAGGTAAAAAAAAAAATAGCTAGAGAGCCCAAAGAAAAATAGATTTTGATTTTAACTTTGTTTTATCACTTGGCTTTTTTTTCATTAAAATTCTGAGGTTTTCTTCTTGACAATATCTTATGGGATATGTTTTTTTTTTTATTTAGCCAAAACTATTTCCCTCTTTTAAAAGAATGTGAGAAGTAAAGAATGTGTGAGCAACTTCACCTAACTCATAATTCTTTGTTTAGTTTGCAATTAGCACTCAAGTCCCTATCATGCAGGGTCTAGCTATGACTAGCTGAAAGAAAGTTTTCATCACACAGGCTGCAGCTTTGACTTGATTTAGAGTTAAGTCTAATTACTCAGTCGTGAGATCTTTTATATTTTTTTTACAATCTTTTGCATTTCCACACGCCAATTTCCTCAGCTCTTTTATGTCCATAAGTATAAACGTGATATGTACATAATATATATATTTAGCTCGTTTAACCTATTTGGATAACATGTTATCAAAATAAAGAACTCAGTCGTGAGATCGTTGTATATTTTTTTTTACAATCTTTTGCATTTCCACATGCCACTTTCCTCAGCTCTTTTATGTCCGTAAGTATAAACATGGTATACATGATATATATTTAGCTCCTTTAACCTATTTGGATAACATGTTATCAGAATAAAGAATAAAAAAAATTTGGCCACTCAGATAAAATATTATTTTTACTATCATTTTGATTAAAATTGAAAATTAAAGCGAGAAGTCTCTGCATTTCATAACGAACGAGACAGATTTACGTCTAAGCATCCTGCTAGCAAACCGCTCATTTTTTCTTATTTTGGGCATTTTT
>BLXT01002860.1:1538363-1551501 GCA_019648995.1 Plakobranchus ocellatus
GGGAGTCAGCGCGTACATGACCGGGGAAAGGAGAGATAACTCAGACAGAGCTGGGTAACAACTCCTAGACTCGCGACTAGACTGCCCCCCTTAGATAAGTTATCTGATAACATCAGCTGATGGCAGATGCACAAGTGAAATAAGTAAAAGAATAGCTATGGCCAAAGACATATCCCAAAAATGAAACCAATACTGGCAAACAGAAACATAAGAATGAAAACCAAAATAAGGGTATTGAAAACATATGTATGGTCAGTACTTTTGTATGGTAGTGAGTATTCGACATTAAACAAGGAAACAGCGAAAAAACTAGAAGCAGAAGAGGTATGGTTTGTCAGAAGAATGATGAGGATATCATGGACAGAAAAAAGTCTGGTACTGAAAGAGGCTAATCTTGAGCGATCACTAATTAAAACTACAAGACAGACTAATTAAAACCATTATACAGAGGCAACTACAGTTTTTAGGCCATCTTTACCGACACAAGGGTTTAGGACATTAGCAATCAGTGGAAAGATTAAAGGCAAACGCAGTAGAGGTAGACAGAGAATAACTTTTATTGAAAGTCTTAGGTCAATAGGGCAACAGACAAGGGTAGCAACAACAATTTTATGAGGCTAGATTATCTAGGAATCTGAAATACCGTATGCAAAAATACACAGGAAAAGGAGGAAGAAAAATCTTGAGAAAACTGAGGATGTCCAAAAAATTGTGACGCATTTAAACCTTATGCCTTACGAGCGTAAAAATTCTCTTTGTCATGAGGAAAATGAAACGTGCGCATCTTCCCACTTACACACTTTCCCACCAAAGGGAGACTATTCACCCTGTTCTCACTCTTTTCGCGAAAAATACAAAATTGTCAATGTCACTTACAGTCACAACTTACAATGGAACACTAAAACTTCAGTTTGATAGCTTGTATGGCCTAAGTAAAAGTAACATTACTAACAGTATTTTTTTTAAAATCTTAAAGCAGGAATTATTACACCATGAAACAATCAGATTATTTCTATTTGAGATTTAAATTTAGATCTAACGACTTTTAGGTCTACCTTCATCCGCCACTGAAGTCTCTGACTGACTGAAGCAATGAATAGGCCGTGGGCGAAAAATTTGGAGATATTGTGTGAAAGTAGCACTATTTACATTAGAATTTCGAATACTCGGAAAAAAATAGGTCCAGTCCTATTTTCCCGAACGCAAAGGAAAAGGGATCCACAAGAATCAGGGTGACCCGTGCTTCTAGATCTAACTTCATCAGCTGAGTATGAGAACGAGCAGAACTGTGTTGACGTTGTCGTTTTTATTTTGCCTTCACAAGTTATTGACGAAATGTAGAGGCCGTAGGCCGAGTTATGATGTAAATTGTGCTACTTTCACACAATAGGCCTATATAACAATATTATGCCAGTGACCTCTTCATTTTGTTGGTAGCTGATGAAGGTTGATCTAGATCAAGAATTTCGGGTCTGTTTACAATATAAATTATCATTGTGTTTTCACTGCCAACAACGATGACCAATAAATTATCTTGTGTGTTTGTCTATTTTTTTGTTCTCATAAAATCCTTTGCTTAAAAGTTGATGTCATGTTTTAGAAGCCAATGTTAAAATTAAAGCCACACTGTCAATTTCTCTCTCTCTCTCTCTCTCTCTCTCTCTCTCTCTCTCTCTCTCTCTCTCTCTCTCTCTCTCTCTAGTTTTTCTTTATAAAAATCAAAACGTTCGGGAAAATAAGATTAGACTCTATCCAAGCATTTGGGAAAATAAGGTCGGGCTTATAAGTTAGCCCTCAGCCTCATCATTTCAGGATAATCCGGGGACAGGCCAATAATTTTTAGATCTATTTTCATAAGCTGCGGATGAAATGAAGAGGTCACAGGCCAAGTTAAAAATGTAAATAGTGCTGCTTTCACAGAAAATCTACATAATTTTATGCCTGTGATCTCTTCATTTTGTTGATAGATCATAAAGGTAAATCTAGAAGTCATTGGGCTAGTGCCCTTACTATCCTATCATTCGTCAACAGCAGATGAAGGTAGATCTAGAACTCTTGTAACATATCCATGGATTATCCCGGAAATTTTAATGACAATTTTGAAGTTAACATAGGATATTATGCTATGTATCTTACTTGTAACGAAAAATTGTGAAAAAAAAACAAATAAAAATATTTTTA
Source organism: Plakobranchus ocellatus (assembly GCA_019648995.1). Classification (NCBI taxonomy): domain Eukaryota; kingdom Metazoa; phylum Mollusca; class Gastropoda; family Plakobranchidae; genus Plakobranchus; species Plakobranchus ocellatus. Next base: position 1,540,545 of record BLXT01002860.1, read on the forward strand.
AATTTAAATGTAAGATATCTTGTAATCTTGTCTTGTATGTTCTTTTAAAAATTAATGAACACTCAATATAATTACAACATACAGATTATAATGGTGGCTGAGTTTTAGTTGATCAGCTCCTATTTCAGTTCAAGATAAAGATGTTTAAATGCGGTCGGTAAGAACACCCAATCGGACCCAATCGGACCCAAGCTAATGGTTTATATCTCTAAATTCATTTGTTCTTTATTCTTGGAGTTCAAAGCCAATGCAGTTTTGTTTTTGTTGTTGTTTTAGGACATTGTGCTTTATGAAGTTGAGTCGGACAGTGAAGTTAAGGACGTGAGCAGTGTCTGTGAAAAGACAAAGGATTTACTGATGGTGTTGTTGTTTTTCTGTCTTTTCCAAGGGATTCGTTGGTGTAAGTGATTCTTTCTATCACATATAAACCATTAGCTTGGGTCCGATTCGGTCCGATTGGGTCCGGTTGGGTCCGATTGGGTGTTCTTACCGACCCGTTTAAATGTGTCCCTGGTTTTCACATTATTTAATGTTGACACTGTGATAACTGATATGACATTACAATCAGCCAAGCTTCTACAAATTTTCTTTTCTTGTGTGCATAATGCTGGGTCCAATGCAGTTGAAATTGTGGCATCTGTTTTGTTTTTAAGAGAGATAGTGTAGATCAGATCTAACCAAGAGTCTAGATAAAATTTTTCAACTTCTATATCTAGAGATGTTATGGATAGTAGAACGAGTCTAATTTTGGAAATAATTTTTCTTTTAATTCATTGATCCAGTCACATACACTATGTTATAAGATTATCGCCATCCAATCATTTTACAGTTGGCAGCTCAATAATTTACATAGCTCACAGCAACCACCCACAATCAATTTTTGTTTAAAGTGGAGTAGATGGCTATCTTCACAAAATGTATGTGGATATAGATCTCAAATATCCATGGACAACCCATCATCTGTAACTTGTTTGGAGGAGAGGTCATTGCTTATTTGAATTTGGGCTGGATGATGGTGCATATCAGTATAGAAATTTTTTCTTTCAATATATGCCCAAGTGTTATATCATTTTTAATTTCTTTAGAGCCCGCTCTTGTTGCTGGAGCCTGAAAGATTCTGTTAATACTCCTGGGGCTTTAGCTTTGGACTTTTCATGTTATTTAAGTAGCAATTTGTCATTTATTTGTTCTGTCCTTGACATGTTGAGTTAGGAAAAAAATTTATCAATTTTTGTGATCTTTTCTTGCCTGTGTTTCCGTATGGCATTGGTGTAGGGTTTTTCTTGGTTGCTTTCCTAGTTGATTGTTTAGCGATTGCCATGCTTTTCTTCTGTCTCTGTGGAAGTCGAGTACTGAGCATGTCTCTATCCACAAGTCTCATTTAGCTGAAAAAGTTATCAATTTGGCTTATGCTGTCAATTTTTCGTATGCTATCTTGTTGCTAATGGAGCCGTCTGAAGGATTTTGTCAGCCTGTTGCATAAAAAGTTTGCTTTTTCGACTAATTATTAGAGGAAAAAACCCATGGAAAAAGCTTTTTTAAAAAGAGCCTGATACCATCTTGTCATGCACCAATTTCTTTTCAAATCTATTTCCTCTAGAAATTGCTGATCACATTTCCTGATGAAATTTTTAAGAAATCTGTGTCTTCAGAATATCCAACTTTCAGGCATTTATCATCATTAGAAAATATCTCCAATATGTCTTATCATTTTATCAAAACTTAATTTTTGAGTGTAGTTCTGAAAATGTAATGATGCAGCTCTAATAAATGTTAGGCAACAAGGGTTTATGAATCAGGCATGAACTGCAGAGGATACTTTGAACTAGAGCCTCTTAAAAAGTTGTGGCCTCAAAAAAAAAAAGATACATGTTCAAAACCACGTACAGTTTGACCGAAGTATAGAAAATTAAGGTTTTAAAGAACTCCATTCAGGTTTAAACAACATGATCTCATAACTCAATATTATGTCTTATATATTTGACTTTTGCCTGATTTACCTTGGTTGCCTTACCAGTATTCTTTGCCTCTGAAAAAACTATCTTCCTGAAGACCAGTCAAATGAGTCATAAATTGCATTTTGCACATTTTAAATCATTGATCCGGCCAGAGGTGGCATTTAATAAACTTTGAAAATGGATTAGAGATATTGCACCTCTTTGCCAAAATTCTGAGGTCTTTCTTTAAACAAGTGAAAAGAATTAAAAGAAATTTTTTTTGAAACAGTCTTTTCTTATTTTAAACAACCAATTTTTTAAAGGTGATATTAAGTGAAAACTGTTTAAAACAGTCTACTGACACTGATCAGTAGATCTAGATAAACCTATGATCTTGAGTCTTACATTCTTACAATCATGTCTTTTGAATGTGTTCTATATTTCTTGGATGAGATGATGTCAACATCAAATCAAGATTAGCTAAACCTTGTACGCACCCCCAGAAAAATCTCATTGTGTGGTATAATCCCGCAGAGAAAATTTCAATTGTAGGTTAGTAGGTGAGCTATTATCGTAACAGTTGTTGCCCAGCTACTTTGCCTATAGCCTCATCATTTGTCTCTAAAATTAGATGAAAAACATTTGTACATGTATATTTCTCTGTAATAGATAATCATCACAATGGGAGAAAGCCGGGTTCGATACAGCACAGATATACCCACAGAATATTACTACAAGTACAGGGAGAAGAGAGAAACAAAGCCAGGAGATTTTTACTATGGGAAAGACTCTGATATGTTGTACAAGACTTGGATAGCCATGAAGAGAGGAGCTGCATTAGGTGGGTAGTCTAGAATTTCTAAATATTTTTTTTTTGGCATGAGTTCCAGTCTCTGATGTCAAAGGATTAGTCTCCTCTTTCCCTATGTTGAAGAAGAGATATTTTTAATATTTATTCCCTTGTTGTATATTAGAACTCTTTTCGTTTTTTTTTTTAACACCTTAGACTCAAATGGTAAGAACTTCATACAACTGTGCAGATTTGACCCCCTGAAAATAAAAAAAAAACAACAAACAAATAGTTTCTGATTTATGTGCAACTGGAGTTTTTCAGAAGTGTAGTATTGTACAAACTCATCATCTCATTGTTAATTGAAATACAGTGTCATGTAATACTAATAGCCAGTTGAACTATAGTATCTTTTGGGTAGAGCCAAATAAAATGCAGTATTGTTACATCAAACTGATGATTTTGAGTGCTATGCAAGCAGTGCTAGGTCTGCCCACAACTAAGCATCAGTCATGTTTGTTATAATCGACTGCCTTTCCCATGTCATTCTTGTTAAAATAGTCTCATCTCAATTTGATCACAAGCTGAAAATTTTTATGGATCTACATAGCAGGATCTGTACACGATTCTTGAAGTCTTGAATATCATAGAGCCCATTCAAGACTAAAAAAAAAAATATCTTGAATTTTGGGAAATGTGAACAGGCTTCGTGTCTTCGCATACCTCATTCTTTTGATCTGTTTCAACTGTTTCTCAGTGATATCAAGCTTTAATTTTCTACGAGTTCAGATTAGATCTAGATCTAGAATTGTTACTATTTTCAGTCATCCAATCTTTCAAGATTAGATTTAGATCTAGAATCTAGTTGAGTTTTATCGGGGTCTCATGTACATCTTACTAGTAAGTAGTATGGATGCTTCGACTTCTCGTTCGATAATGGGCAAGTGCCACTTCTCAGACTTATGGTTGGACAATGATGCCTGCAAACTGTGGCTCTCACACAGCACCCATGTTCTTCATTGGTCTGGAGACACAGTGCAGACCAGATACCTGACATCACAGAACCAACAGCTACTCATTTACATGACCACCTGAGATCTTCATGGGAAAAGCTGCCAGTCAGGAGTGAGTTGGTTCAATTCTCAGTGGATGGACCAAATGCAACTTGGGGAACATTAAAAAGCTTTCCCAAAGAAGCAGAAAGTGAAATAAGCCAAATCCTTCTGAACATAGGATCATATACTGCACAATACGTTTAAGATGGGACGCCAAAGAGTGTCTTCAATCTGGGTAGATACCTTCATCTATGCATTGTCTGTTCAAGGGCAGCCCAGCAAGATGGGAGGATTTCAATGTTAAAAATGCTGAAAAATGTAAAGCAAAAAGTCAGTGACTTAAAGTTCTAATTTTCCTTCACATTTAACATTATACACTAAGAATTGCTTCATGTGGTGGTCTTGAATTTTGTCTCTGCAGTCAAAAGTCTTGAATTTTGTCTTCTCATATCTGTTTTAACCCTGCGTATGTGATAGCCTAGTTTAATTTAATTTAATTTAACAGAAGAGCATTTTTTTCTCAATTTTTCAAAAGAATTATTTTATTGTTAAAAAATTTAGTAAGGATTTTGACAAATGTATCTCAGCATTAAGGAAATTTTGCACTTTTCAAATTCTCTAAAGGTTTTGCTAATTGTTATAATGGCACAAAACTTTCTTAAGCCTTATCCAAGTTTGCAGCTCTCAAATTCTATTTTAAAAATGTTTCGCTGTAGCCTATTTATTATTTAGGTGCACAAGTTATTTGATGCCTTTCAGAAGATTTTGATGATTTATCTCAACATTGAAGGAATTTTTGCACTTTTCAAATTCTATGAGAAATCTTTTCCATGTAATTATGGGGCAAATGTATGTTGTGCCTTTTTAAGAGGGCCATTTGAACTTTAAAAGCCCAATTCTTAATTCATAACCTTCCAACATCATCTTCATCAGATTACAGTTTTGTCAGATATTGCTGAGAGTATCATTTATATTTATATGAAGATAAGCATGTTATTACAGTGCTCATCAACATTTTTGCAAAGCTATTTATACAGACAAAAAACGATCTATTTTAACTCTCTGAGTACAAATACCATGTATACTCGGTATTCCGATATCGTATTTGTTTGAGTACGAACCGCGTGTAAACACGGTCTTCATTTTCCTGACCACTACTTGTTCAAATCCTAATTATTTTGTTTGCCGAACCATTTGAGAGCAAAAGAAAACCACTGTGTAATATTTTCCTTCCCTCAAGTTTCGAGCTCAAACATAAGGGCTTACTCGAAAGAGAAATGAACAGAGATTGAATGTTTCTATGGTAATTTTTTTAGATCCAGATCTAGCCACATCATCCTACACTCCGCAAATCTAACTAGAATCTGTGTAACTTATTGCTTCACAGGTTTGCATCTAGGCCTGTTCACTCTCAGAATCTAAGAATCCTGATCTAAATCTACGTTTTCACCATGAACACGCCCACTGACACGCCCATTATCATCAGCTTGATATAAATATCTGTCGCGTTTTCAGTCTTGATCTAGAATTGGCAAAGGGACACAAAATTAATTCATCTAGATCTAGGATCTAGTTTATGTGACAGTGTTTATTTTTTTATGATTTGTATGCTTTTACATTTGTGTGATAGAGTGCATTTTTTCCTTGATTTCATTTTTTACATAGGTCTATGAAATTTGTCAATTATACTCCAAGCTTCAAGGTGTATCACACCCAGAAGAACTATTGTTGACTATTGAGTGCATTCAGACATTTGGATACATCTTTTTTTCATTTAAATCATTATACATTTTGACTTAAACTAACTTGCTGATTACTTTTTTCTTTGTTGTGTGTACAAGGGTTTTGAATGTAGAGGGCACAAAAAAAGTTTGAAAGTGAAAATACAGCCTGTTTTTAAAGAAAGTATGAAAAAACACTTTTTTATAGAATATGATATAAAAATTTCATGGATTATAATACTAATATTAAACTATCAGTACATCAAATTTCATAAAGCTAGCTGTATTTTCAAAATATCCTAAAATAGGGCAGTAGCATGGTGTAAACAGCACAATTTAGCCCAGTGTTCAGTGAGTTAAGAGCCTTTTTCTAAAATGTGATATTTCATCATCTCAAAATATTCTATATTTTATGCATATATAATTAAGAATTTTCCTTGTTTTGTTTTGAAATAACAGTGTCCATCGTTATTCTATGCTCAAAAAATATTTCTAGGTGTAATGACTGGTTTGACAATGAGCATCCATCCCCCTCCATATTCTATTGGTTATGGTCTGCAAAATGGTTTTAAATTTGGCATGCCCCCTCGTAAGTATTGTTTATGTGTCAATTCAATGAAAAGAAAAAATATAGTTCTTTCTGTTATACTTAAAGATAAATAATTTTATGTTTGTGTCTAAATTGATTAAAGTAAAGCAACTGTGTAATACAAATAATTGGACTATTGGCTCAATCCAGGTTGTTCAAGAGATGTCATTTAACATAACTATCTTTTGCTGCGATTGTCTCTTATATCTCAACAAGAACAAGAAATAAATTTCTTTTTTTTCTAAATTCTATTAAAAACATCTATGCGAGAAAGCTAATATAGATATCTTATAGATAGTCTTGGAGTCTAGATCTGGATAAATATTTTATGAATGAATGAAACAGCCAACATCTTTTTAAGCAAACTATAATTTTTTAGCAAAGACCAAGCAAATTATTGTACATACACAGCTTTACCTGTCCAACCATTCCTACCCACGCGCTCCATCAGTAATCAATTGCCATTAGCTGCTTCACGAATGTTTCACTTTCTATGGTTGCCCATACAAATCTCATCTATAAGCTACTATAAGCTGTGCCACATTTTACAAGGTTTGAAGTTTTCTTTCTTATCGTTAATCCTTGGTTTCTTAACCAAAAATTTATAAAAAAGCCTCGACAGACAAGTGATTACTGCAGCTCCCAAACATAAAATAACAGTTGAAAGAAAAAAAAAAAAGAAACTGCAAGGAAAAAATACCACCAATCAAATATTGAAAAGAACAAAATATTGTAATTTTAGGCCGTTTTGTTTCTTACTTGTATTTCTCTGCAAGTAAAATGTTAAAATCTTTGAGTAATTATGAGGGATACATGAGATGATATTTGTGCACCATATATCATGCATGTATGTGTTTATTAATATTTCTTTTTTTTATTTCTCTTAAAATGAATGAATCTAAATTTGATCCTTCAAAGTTATCGCTGCTACAACATATAGTGTGACAATGAGCCTGGCAACTAACATTAGGAAGAAAGAAGATGCCTGGAACCATGCCATCGGTGGATACGCTGCAGGAACCATGATGGGAGTCTGGTGTAAGTAATAATTTATACAGCACAAAATTTTATGTGTGTGTTTGTATAAGGGGTGGGGAGGAGTTCATACAGCCTTTGTCCACTTCTATAGAAATCATGTATAATGTCAAGTTTTTATGTTGTTTTATTTATCATTCTCTTTTATTTGATTGGTAAATGCTCCTTCATAAAGAGAGCTTTTTGTTTTACCAGTGTCAGAAGTTTTTTTTGTCATAGATCATTTAGTTAAAGGCTTAAAAATTCAATTCTTTTTAAATTACTGTCTAGAGGGAGTTTTAGTCAACCCATTTATATCAAAGGGCATTACCCTCGTTCTTCTATCAACATCATGCTGTTTGCTCCTCTTGGTAAAAATCTCAACAACGGAAATAAAATTTCCATTTGATATCCAAGAAAGAACTCAAGATGCCTATAGTACATCAGTGTTGCTCTTCAACAGTCATCCTATTAAAAATTTATCACGTTTTTTACAGAATTATTATTATTATTAATATTATTATTATTATTATTATTATTATTATTATTATTATTATTATTATTATTAATATTATTATTATTATTATTGTTACTTTTATGATATTATTATATTAGGAATTGAAATTAACTTGTCAAACTTGTCTCATTCTCCTGAGCACTGTACCACCTTTCATGGACTAACAATTTTGTATGTACTGTCAAGCTAAGGGGAAAGAATACATCTACACACCCATCACATCACGCACTATCTAAAGCATCACATCTTCATAGTATTGGTACTTTTAATCGAAAAAGAAAAATGCATCTAGCTTTGATAACAAAATAATACCTTTTATATGGATCAGTTTTTTATTTCATTCATAATTTGATAAATTGTGAATGACAGTTAAATTCATTTTAAAAATATGAGCTTTTTTCTGTTTTTTTACCTGTTACAGTTAAAAACCAGAGAGTAGGGGTATTTTGTGGTCTTGTCGCTGCAATGGTAGCCAGCTCTTTCAAAAAAATGGCAGAGTTTGGTATCTTAGACACGCCACTGACAATAAGAAGAGAGCGTGTCTTTGACTTCTACAGAACTGGCTGGATGATTGAACGGCCCCCTCAAGAAGGTATTGACGATGGCGACAAAAATGATGCTGTCAAGCATTATAGCCCGTAGATAGGATACCTAGGTTGTTTTGTGAATGTGCTGCTTTATTTCTTTAAACATAATATTTTTTTTTTAATATCCCTGCTTGTGAATTTAACTCTCAAGTCTCAAATAGATATTGGTCATAAATGATCTTCATTGTGAGTGCTTTTCAAGACAATTGTTCATTGGAAGGCTGGTGGTTTGGAAAAGTAGTAAACAGAATACAAAAATTTGATCATTACAAATGGAACCATTTGATATATTTCAAATGATATGTACATTCTAACATAATTGTTTCTTAATTAAATTTATTTTATCCATAAATGAACCATAGTTTGTGTTTTTGAATAAGTTAAATTAGCTAACTCCACTATAATAGTATAATGCTCTTAACCATTTGAGTGCTATGGGGCATAGGATTACTATTAATGTTGTCTTGTTTTGCTAAGGTATTGGGATGATGCATGGAAATCCTCATGTAGGAGTAGAATTATAGAATGAAAAATAAACTTCACTTAAAAAAAAGCAAACAAGGATCTAGATCTCGACATTGTATTTTTATCTTTTGCTCAGCACTCAAGTGGTGAAAAAAATGCATTTTGAAGTCCTTGGAAATAAAGAGAACACCACCTATATCTTTCACTAAAGATACTACAATTTAAAAAAAGAGTTTAACTAAACTCATTTGCATTTGCTCTAACAGAAACATAAGTGTGGACACCAAAATAAGGGTAATCAAAACATAATTATCTATAGTCAGTACTATTATATGGTTGTGACTGTTGGTCAATAAACATGGAAACAGGGAGAAGACTGGACACACTAGAGATGTGGTTTATCAGCAGAATGGTGAGGATATCATGGATAGAAAAAAGTTAAACAAATTGGTACTGAGAGAAACTAATCTAGAGCAACCATTGATTAAAACCATGAGATGGAGGCAACAACAATTTAGGCCACAAGGGTTTAGAACACTTAGCAATCTCTGGACGTACAGCTTGAAGGCAACTATAGTAGAGGTAGACAGAGAAAAACATCAATTAAAGGTCTAAATTTTGGAAATATACAATGGTAGCAAAAACAATAACTTTATAAGGTTGACTGAGAACAGGTTTGAGGGGAGGAAATGATCATCAATGTTTGTTTCAGGCAGAGCTCATAAAGAAGAAGAAGACAGTTGCTAGTGTTTCAATCTGAATCCAGATAATTACAATTTTTGTTTAACCTAAATTTTTTTCTAAATATGCATGTTTGATAATCTGAATCTGATTGCAGTTAATCTTAATTTTTTTTCAAAGTGAAAATCGCCACAATCTTTGAATTTTTGAGTCAAAATTGGGTCAAGACGCATCATATCATATTTTGTTTTATTTCCATTGAGTTTTGTGTGACTTTAATGTCCAGTGCTTTTCTTAATTAAAAGGCTCTAGAAGACAGCTTCTCCATTTAAAAATCACCCCAGGCAAAATGAGATAGAACTTGATTGTTGAAGACTCGCTGAAATAATACCTAAGACAAGAATCCTAGTAAAAATATCTTGAAAACAAGTTTTTGGTTACTCTAATATTCCGAATTTCTTGCTTGTTCGGTACAAAATCAGACCACATGTTGCTGCTGTATTTTTATCAAATGAAAGGTCCAAAACAAATTAATGTCTGAATGTCAGAATAGGATAAATGTTTTTAGTTATAGAATTTTTTTTCCCAACAGCTTCCTTTTATGTTTCTGCTATTAGCAATTTTTGTGAAAGAAATATATGTGTAAAAGGATACAGTACAGTTTATTCATGATAATTTTGAAATTTATAAGAATCTCCCTAAAATGAGAGCTTTTAAAATTTCTTGACTACTTTCCTTTTGTCATCTTTGTTAGCAAAATCCCAATATAACAGACATGTTGAGTTGAATGAATTTGGCTATAATGGGAGAAAAAATCATGCTGTAATTGACCTTCTCATGCCATCAGAAGTGATATTTATGCTACGAGGGTGAATCATGGGGACAGCAGTCATGCCTGTGCATACCGGAGTATGCTTGGATGAGCAGGGCAAGACAAAAGTGGATAATAAAATAAAGGGGGATGGAGTGATTGAGGAAGGACTGACTCTGAGCTGAGGATGGCTTTTTGCCATCAAACACCAAAAAAGTGGTGAGATAGCACAACAGTATCACAGTCATTCATTTAACATTGCTTGAAGTGTTGCTGACAGTGGAGTAAAAAATTTAACTTTCTATTTATTGATACAGTGGCGCACTAGAAAAAAGAATTACAGTGTGTATTATTACTTCACCAGTGAGTGAACTGAAAAAAAAATTGATGATATGAGGACAAATAAAAAGGAAAATAACTACCAAAAGAAAGGAAATCTCTAACAAAATGAGCATAATTAGATGCACCGGTACAATAGAAATGGGAGTAGTATCATTACTGGTACTCAAGTTGCTTTTTTTTTTTTATTTTTACCATACATGTATAGTCTTTGGGTCTGATACAAGGAGAATCCTGCCCTAGAGATATTCACTAAAATATCCTTCTTTATGCTGTAGTATTTTCGATTTCAAAATACATTCTTCTACATGTTTGCAATTTCAAATATCCGATGACTCTCAAATGTTTTACAGTGCACATCTGATAATTCGACATCAAAGGGACCAGGTCACACATGTCGGATTAAAAGAATGTCGAATCTTAAGAAAAACAAGCCATAGAGCGAAAAAAA
>BLXT01002860.1:1556602-1566732 GCA_019648995.1 Plakobranchus ocellatus
TACGAGATCTCAGTAACAGTGTTAAGAACGTAAATACCTGAATCCAGTTGGACTGGTGATTGACGGAGAACTATAAGGTATTAGGTAAACATCTATGAACTCGGACTATTATCTCTATTTAAGTGATGGACATTGGATTCATTCTACAGCTCGCTACAGGCTCTATGGACGAGGATCTTCGATGGATTAAGTGTAGAAGCGTGTGCATGCGCGAGTGAACAGTGTGGGGGTTTATAACTATAAATGATATCTATAGATCATAAGTTCTATTAACTATATCTGTAGATTGTATCTCTAAATTATATATATGTAGATTATATCTCTAAATAAAACCTATTGGTTGTGTCGATAAGACTAAAGATCTATGACGTAGTTTTGAGGAGAGTTTTCTTCGTGAGTGGCTTAATCGGTGCTAACTTTATTTAACTGTATAAGATTTTGTAACGCAGATTCTGATTACTATCTATTGTCGCGCCTGCGTGCGTGGACTTTGTATTTGGCTCGCCTCGTATCTATCTGTCTCCTTCTTTGTGTAACTTCCCTACTTCTACATATAATGATATATTTATATTATTATTATTATTATTATAATATAAGTTTTTTTCTGTCGCCTATCCCCGGTATTCTGCCTTTTATTTGGTGTGAGCCTCTCGTGCAGTCGATATAGTTATGTCTAATAGTTGTTGTTGTGTAGTTGTGTGTAACCGTTGACAGGCCATGTGTTCGGCCCCAACATATTTGAGGGGACGCTCCCAACAATCATCATCATCATCATCATCATCAAGATCATCATTATCATCATCATCATCATCATCATCATCATCATCATCATCATCATCATCATCATCATCATCATCATCATCATCACTACTACCACCACCACCATCATCATTATCGTCATCAGCATCATCATCACCACTATCAGTACCACCACCATCACCACCAAATCATCATCATCATCATCATCATCATTATCATCATCATCATCAGCAGCAGCAGCAACAACACGAACGAAAAAAGATCACTCATGATAGGGACCAGGTGAAAGAAAAGTACATGTACTGCCTTTGCCCAAGGCAGGGAAATGAAAACCCCCAGTTCAATTATCAAATTATAAACACATTGTTACAAACAATCAACTCGCATACAAAGCCAAGAGCACTTAACTCACAGGAGACATGGACAGCTAAAATTAAAAATACCGGTAATGTCTATACCGAGATAGAAAAAATGCAAAATGATAAAGCTACGATTACAATCAACAGCATTGAAATGCATCCATTACACACACACACAACACAAATAGTACTCACAGGAGCCAATCAACAGCTAAAATAATGCCTATGCCCGAGGTAGGGAAGCCAACTGACTCCAGAACAATGACCATAGTAACCAAGCCAGCTTGTGGGACTCCGGCAGCACCGATAGCAGCTGCCGTAGCTGTGATACTGTGGATTTAAAAAATAAAAATTGCTGTCGATTTCCTGACTTTCTCATACATTCTCACTCTCTGTCTCTCTTCCCTCCGTCGCCCACACAATGCACACACACTTACACACACAAACTCTCTACCTTTCTCTCACTCCCTCCCTCTATCCACTCTCTCTTCCTTTCTGAGTCTCTTTATATTTAGTCCTGCATTAAACACAGTGGGTCCATATAATTCGCATAGTTCGTATCCTTAGTTATTTCCTAATCGTTTAATTTAACCAAATTATTCTCTACTTAAGTTGCATTAAAAATATCGGTTAAATTGAAATCCGATAGAAGGAATCGATTAATTCGAAGTCATTCCGTCTCTTTTTTTCGACACTGACGAGTTTTTCACGATCTTTTCTGAGTTACAGAGAAGGCAATGCTAAGCTCTGGACCATCAAGGCGGCGAGTAATTCTTGTGTGTATGTTCCGCCCGCTTACTGTACTCTGTGTGCAGTCAGTAAGGGAAAAAGAAAGCATGCTGGAAACTGCGGTTCACGTGTCCAATTTCACAGCTGCCAACATGTTCGGAAATACTCTAGTTTCTTTGGTGCCAAAGCATACCAAGTCAGCTTTCGCACCCAAGAAACTTTAGTGTTACTATGTTGGCAGCTGTGAAGCAGGGAACCTGAACCGCTGTCTCCAGTATGCTTCAGTCCTTCACACCTGCTGTTAAGGTCGGAGTCGCCTCTAGTATGTTTTGGCCATTTCTCGATACTGAAAAACATTAATTTTCTCGGCCGTAAGGGGTCGAAACATGCTGGAGGCGACGCTCTGATGAACTGTGAGTCGCAGTAACTATGATTTACACAAGTGAGCATGACACTTTGTGTAACAAAACTGGCCATGTAGTTCGCGCGGCAACGGTCAGTGGCATTATGCGTAATCACGTGATGGCACTCATCTTTCCCCTATCCAACAGAGCAATTGAAGTAATGCCAGGCTGCAATACACAAAGGTAGCCTCGACACGTAGGCTAGATGAAAGTCACTCACAGGTCACAGCCAACTTGGTATGTTTTCGCACCAAACCAAGGAAATTAAAGTGTTTCTAATCTCTCTATGTTGGCAGCTGTGAAGTTGGACTGGTGAACCGCTACCTCCAGCAGTATGTTTTCAGCCTAAGCGAAGAGTTGCAGCCTGCCTGTCAATATGTCATTAACCTACCCTAGGTCTACATAAAGTGCTTGCTTTAGGTGTTCCCACGTGTAGGCTTTGTCAAGATTATAAAACGTGGAGCAAACCCAGATTACGCCATTTGTGTTAACTCTGTGTAGGCCTATGTTAACAATTATAACCTTTTCTAGGCCTACATAACTGCTTGCTTTAGAAGAAGCACGTTGGAGGCCGAATTCTCCAAAAAAAGAAAAAAAAAGTAAGGAAAAATTGAGCTACTGGTTTAATAAATAACTTAATTCTGCAAAGGACTTTTTTATCCCTGGCTTTTTCAAACCAAGGGGTAAAAATTGACAAATTTGTTCACCCATTTGTAAAAATTAAAAGAAAAGTAAAACGAGTATTTTTTTGCTATTGCTATGTATCTTGATGATTTGAATTTCTGATAATTCGAAAATATTTTAGCCCAATAACTTCGAAATAACCTGATTTAAGTGTATATCATACTAATGATACGATGTAAAATAATAACTATTGGATGAAAATAAATCAACATGATTGTAAGTTTGTTCAGTATTGTAGACTCACCAAACGGTGACAATCTTTCCTATGCTCATTTCAAACCCATTCACTTGACCAATAAAAATAGCTGCTACAGCCTCGTAAAGTGCGGTGCCGTCCATGTTAATTGTCGCTCCTACTGGGATAACAAAGGCGACTATTCTTGGGTCCACACCATTATTTTCTTGTAGGTTTCGCATCGTCACAGGGATTGTAGCAGAGCTAGATATAGAAAATCAAAGATAAATGTAATATGATAGGGTTAAAGAAAAAAAAAAACAATAACAATTTCGCCCTACGAAATAAATAATTTGCTTTTAGTTTTTTACAGATAGAAAAGAGCTAATGAGACTTCTCCACTCGCCCCCCCCCCCCCTTAAAAAAAAAACAAAAAAAAACTTCCAGTTTTTAAAAAAATTCAAATTGTACTTTCTCTTTTCACACGGCTAAGGAATTAATTATTAACTTCATCTGTAGACGCAGTGCACACTGTGAAGTAAAAGGGGAAAAAAATAGGTGAAGAAAACATGATATAAACTGATTTTTTTCCTATTTCCCCTCCATTTTGCCTTCTCTGACTGGCCAGCCTCCAGCCTCCAATTCTAGACAGTATGGCGTGTTCATCTTCAGAAATCACTTTTAAAAAACGTTTCGGAAATTCGCAAGCATGTAAAATGTATTGGCTGGATAATTTTGTACATGAAATATAAAATCGATTCTTTACTTTAATAAAAGAAGCTGTTCAAACCCCCAACCCCCAAGCAGGCTTATTTAAGCTAATTTGGTCCCTATAAATTTGATGGAATTTGCCTGGAATTAAATCTAGATGGGCTTTTTTGAATATTTGCTTGTTCGCCCTTTTAAAAAAAGATTTTATTTTTCGGAGCTATCATTAAAATATTAAGTCTTTTAGGTAATCTCTACCACTTGCGGTCCCTATGAATTACCGCGGGTTTGTGTTCTTCAAATAAGTAAACAGAATTGGGTTTAAAAGGAGAATATTTAAGAAAAAAAAGCAAAACACAAAAACAAACATCCTATAGATGAAGATGTAAAAATATTAAAAATTAATTGTATCCACTTTTATGTAAGTGCTTGAAGAAGTGAACGGTAATATTTGAAGGACTATGATAACACAATCCCGTAGTAACTGGTAGGGACCGCAAATAAATGGTAATGATTGCCATTACCCATTAAAAATAAAGGGAAAATAACCTCTAAAGCAAAAGATGAAAACAAAAACAAAATGTACATCGAATGCTGAACGAGGAAACCCAGACCATCATTTTCACTTTCCGTGCAGAACAAAATCGTCTTAAACCACAAGCTTTCACGCAACTAAAAATTAAGAGCATCGAAAGTCCGTGTAGAATGGGAGGCAGAAAAAAGCAGCGCCTATACTTATCAATGAGTTGGCTTTTGACAGTTCTCATTTAACAATATGACCCATCGCCCTACCACTTACTAAAAAGCTTAACGTTGAGGAGAAGGACTTGTTCTTATAATAGTCTTCACCAAAGAACCATTATCTGACAAGGGGGAGGCCAAAGAAAAAGATGAATTTACGCTGTTATGTGTACCAATTACAAATGTATGATTGAGTCTCCTGTTTTCCACAGAAATCGCTATATATTTCATAAACTTCTTCTTTAGATACCCTGGCTCGAACCAACATTGACGATCATGTTCCTCCACTCAAAAGCTATTCTCAGTTAACACTATAAAGCTGTTGCTTGAATCTTTCCAGTGTTTTCTAAATGTTGTAAACCCTTGTGTCAGCATATATGTCTTAGAAATTGTAATTGCCTACGTCTCAGTCATAGTTGTAATTAATTATCACTCAAGGTTAGTCTCTTTCAGTACCGATTCATAGAATTTTTTTCCATCCCTGATATCCTCATCATTCTTCTGATAAAACACACCTCTACTGCTTCAATGTTCTCTCTGTTTCACCATCTATCATAATTTATAATAGTACGTAGTACTGACCATACTCATGTTTCACCACCCAAATTTTGTTGTCCATATTTATGGTCTCTGTTTGTCAGAATTGGTTTCATTTTTTGAAATGTATCTTTTGCCACTTGGCATCTACCATCTAATTTTACCAAGTAGTCATGGTTTTTGACTTTTGTAACTTGTTTGATTTTTTCACCTTTGCTAATGATAACGCACTTGGGGTTTGAGGATTTCTTTGAAATGACCATGCATTCCAATTTTTTTTTCACGTTCAAAGACAGGTCCCCTATTTCGCTCTCTAAAACACCAATATCTAAACGTTTTTGAAGTTGTTCATCTGATTCTACTATTCATAATAATGCTTCAATTTGAGGCCAAGTTTATAAAAAGAGAACCACACACGTACCATAGCAACTGCGTCTTACCTAGAAGATGTACCCAAAGCTGTTACTAGAGCCTGAAACATACCACTCAGGAACCTGTAAAATCACAAGCCATTAAAAAAAAGTTGACTTGAAATAAAATATAAATTATGCTATTACAACTTGGCAACGAAGCTTAAAGCTCTCCGGGAAATATCTCCAAAACAATAAAAAAAAGTAGGTGGTTAAAGAATCTGGCATATATATATATATATATATATATATATATATATATATAATTATATATATATTTCTACAAATTGATGATTGTAATTTATAAGAAAACTTAGTTATTTAGTTTCCCATTCATTTAAAGTCTGAAAGAAAATCTTAAACATGAACAACGTGAACTTACCTGTAGGGGTTTTTGCGGACGATTATAAAAAACAGTAAAGGCAGGACAGCTATTCCATGTATGAAAAGACCAAGGATTACTGTTGCCATGTAGAGTCCAAGTTGCTCTAGAGATTTCTCGGCGTTCTCAAGGCTTACTATCTCAGCTGCGACAAGAAACAGAATGCCAATGGGCGATAACCTACGAACAACATACAGAAAGAAAAATTTTCGCTAATTATAATCGCGGACGCATTGTTATGTATAAAAGTGTTTGCAACAAAGTGGAGAAACCCAATCTATTTATAACCTCCGAGCAAAACCCACAGGGAGGATTGACATGCTAGAGATCTAGGGCAGCTCAGGTATTTCTGGGCAGCAAGGTGTGCTCGTCTTCAGAAATCAAATGAAAAAAAAAATAGTTTCAACCCTTTGAAGGCATTTAAAAAATAAGAATAGGCTTATCTAAGTGGATTTTTTTTAAAATCGAAAATCGATGAGCTTTTTAAAAGTTTGTCCGTCTTTTTACCAATAGATTTTTTCCCGGGGCTATCGTTAAATCTTCTTTGCAGAATTGTTTAAAAATGCAACAGCAATATAAAGGAACGCCAGTGTGACGAAACATAACACTTTAAGTCCATCATAGTTCAATATATGGAGTAATTTCTTTCTATTTCAGTTCGATTTTTATAACCGATCAAAAGTTCGTTATCGTTGATCCACTTTTGATCGGATTATATGTCATCGCGTTATGTCATTGCCACCGTTTCAAGTTAAGATTTAGAGATGTCTAAATTTTACCATGGTTTGGCCATAAGGAAAAAAAAAGTAATGATAATACTAATAAAAAAGAATAAAGAATTATGATTGTGTTTGCGTCTAATCGCACTCACAAAAAACAGAGAAATTTGGAAATTTTAAGGTTGATCGCCCGCCATTAAAATTTCTGACTGGGTCCCGCCCACATTATCGTACCCATTGCAGGCAGTTTTTTTCTGTCCGCCTCCATCCGGGCTGGAGGAGGACTGAAGGTGGCATGGATTGGTTTTTAATTTTTTGCATATAGCCAGTTCATAACAAGGTGATCTCAGGCTTTTAGGTCCTCCGTCAGGCCAGAGCGCTGGTGGCAAGGCTCTAACCCGCGACAGAAGGATCCATGCAGATCTCATAGCCACTGTGCTACCGACGCCCCGGTGGGATAAAAGTTGCAGTATACTCAGTCTCATCAGTTTTCCAATTTTTCATGTTTGCACTATTAGATTTCGACAAAAGTCAGCCTTCTGTCCCTTTAAGTTAAACTTAGCTTAGCCGAGGACATAAGTGAGTACGACCCATAATGTCATACGTGACCAGCATTGAATGTTTATGAACAGTAATGAGCGAAATTGTGAAGTGCCATTTAAGTATCTTATTAAAAAAAAAAAAAGAAACAAAGATGAAAAAAAAAGAGGGAATAGAGTAGCGTGGAAAAAAAAACAAAATCTATTTTTAAAAAAGCGCAGGCCATGCTGCATGGAACTGTTTATTCCGCCTTAGATTTCCATCTTGTCGGCCCTTCCTTTGTGTTTTGCTAGGCGGGCTAGATTAGGTTTCTCCACTTTATCTCCAACAATTCTATTATGATGAAAAAAGTAAAACGAAAGCACAAAAAAGCATCAATTATTATTTGAGTCACTCACACCCTACACAATCATCTCTTTAAAGTAAGGGCAGCAACCAGGAATAATGCATTAATCCACAAAAAGTCAAAAACTCCAAGTATACAATCTTCAATGTTAAGATCATTGATAAAACTAAAAGCATCCTTTAGCTTTACGAACTGTTGTTTTGTTGTTATCTTGGATGGTTGCGAATTTATCACATTTTAGTGTAGTCCGACTAATTATATTAGGGTTTAAAAAATGTTGATACAATGTAAATGATTTTTAAAAATGTTGATCTCAAATCTGATGCGCAAGTATCTTATCATGCAGAGAAAAATCTGATGGATCAAGAATTAAGCTACTTGACTAGATTCAAAGAGAATGTATCAAAGTGAATATTCGTTGGGTCAAAATCATCAGCTATTTTCATTTCCAAGTGATCCAAGTGGGAGATTTCACAATACCTCTGAAAAAAACCCCCACAAGATCTATCTTAAGAAGGGCGGACAAACGAACATTTTAAAAAGCCTAACTACATTCATTTCCAGTCAAACTCCATCGCTTTTCTATACTAAGGAACTAAATCCATTTACATAAAACTGCGATAAATTGAATCTTTTCAATATTTTAGAAGATCTGAAAGATTTTTACAAATTCTCTCGATGAACACGTATGCTGCCTAAAACCTTTTGTATCGCCCTAGATTTCTAGCTTTTCCGCTCTTTTTATGTTTTTAAATTGCCAAGGGCTATAAATAGCTTTGATTTTCCAATTTATCTAGAGTATTTCTTTTCAGTGTACCCCATATTCATCATTACACTGTACTGTTCTTGCGAAACGTGTTTGCTGCCTTACCCACCGATTGTAAAATAATCGAAAAGATTAACTAAAAATATTGCCGCCTCTATTACACAAGGTTAGATGGACACCAAAATCCTTACAGATAAAAAAAGTGCATTTTTATCCCGTCATTATATTACAATTCAGCATGACAGAAGAAACGTAAACTAAAGGGAAAGGCAAATAGATTTTACATATTTACGCGTGGACAAATCACGGGTGTAGTCCCCTTGCAGATTTTAAGATAATTATTTTTAATTAGAGCTCACTTTCCTAAGTCGGTTTTGCTTTGACACTAACAGGATAAAAGTGAAGTGATAATTTTTAAAGCGCTAGTATAATGGCTAGTGAATAAAAATGTTACAAAAGTATTATATTTCAAAAATTCTTCTCTTGTTGTTTATGATGATATTTTGCAACTGCCTGATGACCCATGTAATAGTCATTCTTGTATCAATGAAAGTTTTTCTAGTTTTGTACTACTGGATCTTCAAACAATACAAAGGGAATGGCATGTGTGACTATTGGCTGTAACAGTCTTATTTAGTTGATACAATAATAGGTATTCGTGCGGCGTTATTAACTCTCTCCCTTGAACGGCTTCGCAAATGAGGGATTCGCTCTATCGGAAACATAATACTAGTATATGGGGAAGAAGAAAATAATCTGTTTTAATTTTCATTGAGAGAAAAAAAGCATAATTTTTTTATTTTAAAATGAGATTTCTGTAAAAACAGTTAGCGAAAACGATGAAAATATGTTACATTGACTTAAAGTAAGATTAAGAAAGGCCTGGAAGGCTGAGAGGGCTAATATTTCTACGTTCTAATTCTACAGATATTGTTTCAAGAATTTTTCGCACGATGGGCTATGCTTTTCAGCATTAAATCCTTGTCATTAAAGAAAAAGAAAAAAAAAAAAAAGAAAAAAAAATTCAAATAAGGAATTTCATTTATTGTATGTGTAGTTCCACTAAACTTGGCCTACTGAGAAAATGATACCAAGAAATGTACGTATTGAATAAGAAATACAGTATCTAATTTAGATATATGATCAATTTAATATCTTGGTTTAATAATTTTTATTGTTTATATACTACGTAAGTGAGTTAGGTCGAAGAAAAGAAGCCTACATATGTAAGATGATAAGTTTTAAATATAAATATCAACATTGACCCTATTCCCGGTTAAATTTTTCAATCAATGTATTTTTAAAAGCATTTTAGAAATTAATAAATAGCAACATTAAAAATAAAATCACTTCTAAATAGCATAGCAAAATTGAAATTAAACTTATTTTCACGTTTTAAGATTATTCATATTTAAAGCCGGCCTTTTAAAAATTTCTCTGCAGCCAGGGCTTAATTTTTCAAGAACAGTTACGTTAACAGTTTGTTTTTCCCGTGCTTTAAATAATGAAATGAATATGCTGCATAATGGGTTGTTTCTACAATTATTGTGATCAATAAATTTTTCACAGGCATTGTACGATAGGAGTTTTATTTCTAAACTTTGTTTCTTAAACAGGCCTATATGTAAATTATTATTATATGCGTCACATAAACGAAATTTCTTTAACAAATCATATTGTTATACATTTTTTTTACATTATTGTCATTTTGGAAAGTGATAGCCATTGTCAAGGCTCTATTTATTGATGTGCGTGAATGCGCTACTGAATTTTAAAACAAATAAACAAACAAACAAAACAAGCAAACAAACAAACAAAACAATAGCGACATGACAACAAAAATATACTACTACTACTACTACTACTACTAC
>BLXT01002860.1:1582353-1593414 GCA_019648995.1 Plakobranchus ocellatus
TATCTATCTATCTATCTATCTATCTATCTATCTATCTATCTATCTATCTATCTATCTATCTATCTATTTATATGCGTGTGTGTGTTTGTGTGTGTGTGTATAATAGAAACTGAACATTTCTACAAAGTTTTGGTGAGGATCCTTTTAGAAGTCTACAGTTCATTACCTCCGAGACTCGTTTACCATTTCCTATTACAAAACACATCTAAAATCTTTGATAAAACTCGTTGAATTTCAATAAATTCCACAGAGTTTTCACACAAAAGCTGTTTGATGAAAATAAAACGCACCAGCTAAGTATAAATAAATCCTTTTTTCCATTGAGAGAATGAGATTTTCTTCAAGTATGTAGGAGGCTATAGCACTTTGCACTACACTTTACATAAACAAATAAGAGTGAAGTAGATTAAGAAAGCTCATTTCAGGGGATTTCCACCCGATGGAGAATGCACAAAGCGATCAACGCAACGCCCATTTTTATTATTTTTTTTTAAATGAGAGACAACAGCTGCTGAAGGTTTGAGTGGTATTAAAGCCTACCACTAATTAGGTAGATCTAAAACAAAAGTTTCCCAAAAAAAGCAACAGAGCGTAAAGGTGGAAACTTAAAAAAAGAAAAAAGAATTAAATATGAAGGAAACAACAATTGCTTAACTTTTTTTTTTTTTAATTGCTTCAGTGAATCAACACTAAACAATGCCTAGAGCTGTTGCCAACTTATCGGCCTTCTTTTAGTGCGAGAGAAGAGAAAAATAATTAAAATTATTTGAAATTCAAAATAAGCAAATAGATGTTTTAGACAAAGCAGTGTTGAAACAGAAAATTAATTACACTTGATTCTGCGCATATATTGTACGTTGTTTTTTATTATCAGAAACAAAAGAGGAATTAATAAACACTGACTAATCCTATAGCATACGAATCCATATTTTTTTTGTTTTGTTTGTGAAAAAACAGAAGCCAATATACTGGTGCTTTGGAAGTACAGGCAGTTTTCATTATTACTGTAATTCAGTTATAATAGCAGGACACAACTTTCTCTTTCTTCCTGTGTTTATATCCCTCGCTTTTTTTTTTTTTTACCTCTTATTTACTCCTCGCCTCCCCCCTTCTCTTCCTACCTCTCCTCCTTTTCATTCTTCTCACCCGTCTTCTTCTCATCCTTCTTTTTCTTGTCGACTTGTTGTTGTTATTGTTGTTGTTGCTGTTGTTGTTGTTGTTGTTGTTGTTGTTGTTGTTGTTGTTATTGTTGTTGTTGTTTTTGTTCTTCTTCTTCTTCTTCCTTCTTCTTCTTCTTCTTCTTCTTCTTCTTCTTCTTCTTCTTCTTCTTCTTCTTCTTCTTCTTCTTCTTCTCCCCCGCCCTATCTTCCTCCAGCCTCCTCTTTTTTCTTTCTTTTTACATGCGGCTATTGGGTAGGCAAACTTTGATTGTAATCTTCAGGGTCACCAAAGCAATAGCAAACACTAACACACTCATGACCCTGTCATTCTCTTTTTCAATTATAATTATCATCGTCATCTTTAAAAACTTAATTAATGTGACAGGTTGTACATGATAAAATCTTGCAATTTATTTATAGGAGAACAAACCAGACCATTCAAGAATGCTTTTCGGTCTATTTTACAAAACATTTAATAAATTTATGCAAACCATCTGGAGTCTACACTGATAATCAAAACTAATGTCTGTTATGTAAAGAGATGATGCAAATCTAGCTTGATAATTACAATACATTACCTGGTATGCAAATAATATGTTTAAATTCAACAATCAAGTACACTGAATTGCACTATTTTCATAATGCCACCAAAGGTTATCATGTTGCCAAATTAGCTACAAGCTGAAATATGTAAAATCTTGACGAAGAATTCTGTCTATGCGATTGATTGAAAATATTAAAATCCTAGGTACCCTAAGAGTAAGTCCATAATACTCACAGCGACTAGAACCATTCATCCAAGATTATGTGATGTGTAAAGCATTAAATTTCAAATTATAATTATCTCAACATACTGTGCTTAATATGGGCAAAAGACCAAGGCTCCGTTTTTTTGCTGTTTTTTTTTTCTAAATAAATCTTTTTGCCCATGAAACTAAAAGTGGCATGAGATTACCCTAGATTTGTATCGCCAATAAATACAAACATGACAGAAAATAATAATAATAGAAAGAAAACTAGCCCTTTCATTTCTGCTGCTGCTATTTCTATTAGTATTACTACCCCACAGTAAATATTACTGCTTGTTACGATGTGCAAGAAGAAGAAGAAGAACACAATTTTTGTAGAGCAATACGTATAGAGATCATACTTTTCGTATGCATTGACTTGTTTTCCTACTGCCACCCTAACAAAATTAAGTTACATGTGAAATTATATATATATATTACAAAAGTCAGTATGTTTTACCAGACGTAGATATGCGAACAGATGTCCTATAGAAATGTTATTGAAAATAGGGAGAGATAAAAATTCAGATCAGGCTATGGGTAATAGAGAAAAATAAAGACAACATACTGAAAAAAGGAAACAAGGCAGTTTTCAAACAGTGAATCATGTGCTAATGACACACACCATTAATAATTTGGAAGGGGATTGGCTTTTTACCTGACACAATATCGTCAACGGTATAATGCATTAGTTTGGAACTGAAATGGCAGTCTATGTATAACATTATTTTATCTAAAACACATTGTGTAATTCCACATAATATATACTGAAACTTTCAATAAAGGCCTTAATTTAAGCCCTCAAAATAATACTGTTCATACAACAAGAAGAAAAAAAAAGCCTACGCATTATTCAGTACACACAAAATAAAAAAAAATGGCGTGATTTCATAGATGAACTGAATGTTGTTGAATGACCAGGGAAAAATGTGATGGTTGGAACAAATATGGTAATGTAAGCAATAAACACCTAACATTGTTGTACCAATCTTGGTACAAGTTTTGTATTTGCACTGCAGTCTGAATATTCCTATGCATCATTGTGGGCATACCAAGTTGAACACAAGCTGATGAATATTTATTTCACCTTTTGATTCTTTTCACGGAGCTTAATCATACTTTTCATGACAGACTGTCGCTAAAAAATACATAATTATCTTTTTAGTTTTTTTTTTTCAATTCTTCCCTTAAAAAAATAAAAAAATAAAAGATTTGAAGAAAAAAAAAAGAAATATAAAGAGAAAAAAAAGTGCTTCAAACTATTTATTTTTTGCTTTTAATGCTTTAATTAAAAAAAAAATTAGATTAAAAAAAAACAAAACAAAAACAAAAAAACACACACACACACTAAAAAGGAGCAACAGCAAAAAAAACCCCCCAAAAATCATCCTCTTCCTCATCCCCCCCCCCCCACACACACACACTTTTCCTCCTGCTCCTCCTGTTGTTCCTCCTCTCGCTTGTCAGGTTGCTCTCCCTCCTGCTTCTCCTCCTCTTCAATATCTCCTATACCTCCTCCTACTTCTCCTGCTTCTCTTCTTCTCTTCTAATTGCTCCTCCTCATGCTCCTTTTCTTCCTCGTGCCTCTCCTTTTCCTAGTCCTATTACTGCTTTTTTTTCCTCCTGCTGTGCTGCTGCTGCTGCTCCTCTCCCTGACCTCCCTCCTTCTTATCCTACTGCTGCTGTTGCTTGTCCTATTCCTCCCTTTCCGCCTCATCACCACCCTCCTCCTCCTCCTCTCACTTTTTTTTCTCCTCGAGTATTAGGCCCTATTTTTTTTTATCCATTTCTTATGCTCTTTTTTTTAAAATTTTTTGGGGGGAACGTTTTTATCTATGACTTTATTAAGTAAATTTTAAAAATCTGATTATAGTTCTTCTATTTCTGAGATTTTTTTTAGAGTCTTATATTTGCTATGGACAGCTATAGAACTTTTGTCTCTCAGTTTTTTCATCACGTTCTAGTAAGTCTTTTTTGGGAATCTAGGATTGGCCTTTGCCTTTTGTAATTTCTTAAGTTTTATCTGAAATTTACACATGACTGGAATATAATCTGGATCACAGTCGGCTGCCGGCAGTGATTTCGATGTTTTGACGGCGTTTCGGAATCGTTTCTGAATTAGAATATAATCTATTTTGTTTCTACTTCTATCACCGGGGCTCTTCCAAGTCCACTGTAGCCTAGGATGATTTTGATACCAAGTTTTTGTGATGGCACTTGAAATTAAACAACAATGAATAAATTAATTGTCAAACACCAGCCGCAATCCCAAGTAAACTCAATAATTATCGTCACACATTATTTCCACACTTTCTTAACTCCATTGGTCGCCGGTACAAAACGTTGAGCAAAGAAGAATCTCGTTTTTAGCTGAGAATTATGCAAAAGTTCAGATTGGACTCGTGTCGCTGCATTCATTAGATATAGATGATAATGCCGCGTCTTTCTCGTGACTTGTTAGACGGGCTAGGTGATGGCCTAATCGTGGACTTTTGTTGATGAATTTATTCATAACTTATTCTTTAGTTGGAAAAGATCTTGCCAAAACACAACAGTAGTTTTGCTGCTGACTTTTTGAAGAAGAACAAAGATAATGATAGCTTAGCTTTGATCTACACACGCATACACACACACGCGCGCTCGCGCGCATGTATATACACACGTACCTGTATGATATTAACCATGGATAATAATAAAAAAAAAAACACAAGAAAAAATATAAACGCTAAGTTCTTCTCGCTCATTCACCTACATAAACTTACATATTAATTTATATTTCTTTTAGATAGTACCTGGGAGCCGATGAAATTTATAAACAAAACCACTAATTACCAGATTTATGCAGAACTGCTCCATTTTTCTATTTCTATAAATAACTTTCAGTTACATCTTTTCTTTTTTCTTTAAAGTAAATGGGCAAGAAAAAAACAAAACTTTGGCTTGATATGTATTCTTGGGATCTTTATCATATTGGCTATTTAAAAAAAAAGTCAACTTTAAACTTCTGAGTTTTCTTTTATTTTTCACGTTTTTTTTCTTGGGCCTTTGATGGACGGTAAAAACTGCTTGGCATGCTCAGTTCTACGAGGGAAACAATTTGAGATGATATACACACACAAACACACAGGCATTATATATATATATATATATATATATATATATATATATATATATATATATAGATATATATATATATATATAGAGAGAGAGGGCGTTACTATAACTTACCTTTATATTATTCTTCGATATGAAAGAACAGACTAGCATTCTCCAGAAAATCCAGATCTTGAGAGTTTGAGCAATTCGAAGAAAAAAAAAATCCAATCTGAAATAATATTTACATCGTCAAACAACCGAAATCAAGCTATATCCAGTTTGGCCTTTGTTTAATGTTTGGTTTGCCATGCGACACAGTCATGCTTACTCATGATTATCATTGGGTAGTCATCTATCCACAGCGCCACACTCGCTTGTCACTAGAGATAGCACATGGCTACACGACACCAGCTGCTGCTTGTACTTTCAAATGTTTTATGCCACAGTACGCGCATAAATGAACTTTCAAATCCGGATGTCAACACCTTTGGTTAAAAAAATAAAATACTTAACGCCTTTAGCATTAGTTGGTGCTTAGCTGGGGCATATGTCCTTATCTACAACCGGCTTTAGTTAGAGACGTTTGCGGTTTATTATTTATTTCATCAAACTTATCATAGCGAACAATATTTTAAGTTCACTTGGTCATATGTTTGGATAAACTGAATTTTTTTTTTCAAACGATGTCATCAAACCAAAGTGCTTAATCTCTTATGTAAGATACAAACAAGAGATTTACTGGATGGAGATCTACTCTGGGCCGATAATATATATTTACTTTTATACGCCAGATGCTGTCCGTCTAGAATACATGTATATATGTCTAGATTTTCTATATTATCTTTATTCATGTAAAAAAAAGCTAAAAATGTCAATGACATAAGGCCTGGAAGTCACAAATTGTACAAAAAAAAAAAAAACTTAACCAAAACCCCCAAAAAACCAACCCTAAAACAAAACAAACAAACAAACAAAAAAAAATGTTGTTCTTACAGTTTTTTTCAGCACAGGTCTGACTCATTCATTATGTGAGCTCCGTGTCGGTATATAACAAAGTTTTAACATTAATGTGGCACAATACAATAGATTAATGATATTGAAATTCAGATAAAAATACACGTCTATTTATATTTACCATCTCAAGGCACTGTTATATTTTTTCATTTTCGTTTGATTTATAGGCTAAACAGTGATGCGAGATCAATACATAAGATTATAATATATAGTTTTTTAGCAAAGCACGCCTCATACATCCTCCTTGTCCTTTATTGGTTATTACATTCATTTTGCTTGAGATTATGACAGAGGAAATGAGACAGAGAAAGATAGATAGATAGATAGATAGATAGAGAGAGAGAGAGAGAGAGAGAGAGAAAGAGAGAGAGAAAGCGAGAGAGAGAGAAAGCGAGAGAGAGAGAGAGAGAGAGAGAGAGAGAGAGATAGAGAGAGAAAGGGGAAGAGAGATGATAGGGAGGAAGAAAAAGACAAAGATAGAGAGATGATAGAAAGAAAGAAAGAGCGAGAGAAAGATAGAGAGAGAGGAGACAGATTGTGGGAGATAGAGAGGGAAGACAGAGGGGGGAGGTAAGGAGATAAAGAGGAGAGCAAGAGAGAAAGAGAGAAAGAGAAGAGAGAGAGAGAGAGAGTGAGAGAAAGAGAGAGAAAGAATAGGAGATAAGTGTTTAGGTAGGGTAATTTGTATCTATTGGTATTCTGTTTTATGGAATTAGGACAGCATGGAGTCAACAAATGACAGAACTGGTTTGGGTTCAGCGAAAATCTCAAAATGCGAATAATGGACGCAATAGCGTCAAACAAGTTCACGACATTCATTCCTTTTATTTTTTTTTTTGCATTTCTTATACCTTTTACATGTAAAGATAATCATAATAAATTTTGAGGGCCCCAGACAAGCTATTAATTTTCCTGTAACACACCTGAGTCATTATACTAGCGCACACAAACTGCAACTAAACTGCGAAAATTACAACAGATCCAGTATGTGGGAAGTATCTCGCAAATGCATTGGGCTTGCTTGTTGGGAGTAAATGTTTAAAATGAGGATTTCGAAACACCGTTTTGATTGTAAAACGAAAAAAAAGGGGTATCAGAGATCAAGAAAAAAAGAATAGACTAGCAAGAAGGGAGGAAAACGAGAAAGAGCGTTAAGAGACGGATAACACGGCGGAAGAAGAAGAGGAGGAAGAGAGAGGTGAGGTGAAAAGAAAAAGAATAGGAGAGCAAAGGCTATAATGAGGGTAAAGAAAAGGAGAAAAAAGAGGAGAAGGACTAGGAAGAGAAAGACTAGAAGAAGAAGAGAGGAGGACGCGAAAGAGAAAGAGAAAGAGAAAGATCTGTAGTAAGAGGAATAGGAGGAGGAGGAGGAGGAATCGGAGGAGAAGGAGTGGGAGGAAAAAAAAAGAAACAGAAGAAGCAGATAGAGGGGATAAAAACGAGAGCTTCGTCTCTAAAGTCTGAAAAAGCAAACAAGCAAACAAACCCAAACGCAGGCTTGATTTTCCATCATATCCACTATACATATAATTAGAATACGGTTTATCATTACCACCTGAGCACATTAAAAACCATTATATTAATACATTTTACCATATTGATTTTTTGTTACTTATTTTTGTGTCTGCCATATTTCTATATGCTAATCAAACACTTTGCCTGAATAACACACAACGCTAATCAGTTAATATGCGTTACACATTCGCGTTGATGTGGCTATTTACTTAAAAAAAGATAATGATTTATGTCAAAAGTTGAGTCAGCAACTAACATAAATACAAATCGTGCTGTTATGAATTAAAGATAATGAATTTTTTTTTCAACACAATCTAATATGCCTTAAGAATAGTTTGTCTATTCGAGAACTGGTGTCTTTGTCAATGGATTGCTAGAGTGCCGGTTTCGGATGGGCAGGTGAATAACTTCTTTTATATAGTTTTATAAATAGGCAAGCCCAAAACTTAACTCTACATAATTTTTCCTGAACAGTCGAGAATTTCAGTTAAAATTATATGTTTCATTGCAACACCGTTGGCTAAAGTAAGGAGTAAAACATAATGTTCAACAATAAGTTGTGGTTGTTTAAAAAGATACCGCTTAAAAGATTTGATGATTCTTCACGCTCATCTTCGCTTATAAGTTGGCCAGTTATAGATCATTGAACTGCATGCAGTTTGTAATGATTAGAATGACTTGACGCTGTTTAATCACTTGAACAGATAGGAAGAAAGAAAGGACAATAACTAACAAAATAATAATATGGCTGCCAGTCATCAGGCAAACACTGTAATTTATGTCGCCAAAGAATCACTTGTTTTATTCAATAAATGATATAGGAAACATCCGCAATACAAAAGTTGAATTATTATGAAGATGGAAGAGTTTCCGAAATGATGGTTTTACCGTACGAATATAGAAGCACAGATCTAACTATCAATAATAAGGCTTTTATACTGCTGGTTTTCCCTGAGTATTCACAGAAAGGTATTTAGAATTAAAAACAAAAATATTACCAAGGACCAGAAATAAAACAGACAACCACTTAATCACCATTAAAAAGTCAATTGTTTTTTTTTTTTTCAAAGCATGCTTCTTTTATTGTTCATATTATTTTTGAAAATAGTATGCAATGTTTTTGTGCAACAATTTCTCATGGTTACCAACCCATCTGTGGTCTGCTTAAACTACACAGATTAGCCATATCAAATTTTAATACAGACCATATCAACCACAGACCACAAAGACAAGGCCAACGTCAGAAATAACCACAATCAAACAAAGAAACGTGTAACACGATGTAGCTGCAAGATTATGTAGCCTTCAACATTATGGCTTTTATTCATGGATAAAGCAAGCACTTAAATAATCTGAGAAACTGTTGAATTACTACTAAGATTTTGAAGTATCAGAATTATCATTTAATCAAGAATTGCATTTTTAAATCGACCTTAGTTCGATTTACAACTGCGCGAAGATTAATTTTTAATCAAGCATAAGACTCGCAACAAACATAATTATCAGCACTGACTCATAGAACACACTGCTTTGCAATCCACAAAAATAGCTTAATATTAAGTCAGAATAAAAGCAGGCTCATTATAGCGAAGCCCAGATTGCCCCTTGCCAGAGTCCTCCAGCAAAACATAAGGCAGTCCTCAACCGAACAATCTCACGCCGATGCTTAATATTCTCTTCGAACTCAAACTTCAGTAAATTTCAAGTCAGAGGCAAGGTTTGAAAAACAAACAAACAAACAAACACACAAGCAAATGTACGTTACATAACACAGACCAAGCAAAGTGTAAAAAAAGAGATTTTATTGTTTTCTGTTTGCTCTATTGGAGATGTAGTAGTGG
Source organism: Plakobranchus ocellatus (assembly GCA_019648995.1). Taxonomy (NCBI): domain Eukaryota; kingdom Metazoa; phylum Mollusca; class Gastropoda; family Plakobranchidae; genus Plakobranchus; species Plakobranchus ocellatus. Next base: position 1,591,768 of record BLXT01002860.1, read on the forward strand.
GATATTGCTCTTAACAAAGAGAAGGGAAGGAACCAATAAAAATCTAGAACCAACAATTTCGATTCAGGAGATCACCAAAACCTCATCATCATCAGTTACCTTGTCTGGAACAGACATTGGCGATCATGTTCCTCCACTCATACCTATTCTCAGTTAACCATATAAAGTCGTTATTGCTACCCTTGCCTATTGCCCATGACTTAAGATTTTCAATATAAGTTATCTTCTGTCTACATCTACTGCGTTTGTCTTCAATCTTTCCAGTGATTGCTAAGTGTTCTAAACCCTTATGTCGGCAAATATGGCCTAAAAATTGTAGTTGCCTCTGTCTCATGGTTTTAATTAATGATCAATCGAGATTAGCCTCTTTCAGAACCAATTCATTTGACTTTTTTTCTATCCATGATATCCTCATCACACCTCTCATAAACCACATCTCTACAACTTCTAGTTTTTTCACTATTTCTTTGTTTATTGTCAAACACTCACTACCATACAAAAGTTTTGACCATACATATGTTTTAATTAACCTTATTTTGGTTGTCATACTTATGTTTCTATTTGCCAGTATTGGTTTCATTTTTTGGAATATATCTTTGGCCATATATTCTTTTACCTATTTCACTTGCGTATCTGCCATCTGATGTTATCAGGTAGCCTAGATATTTGAATTTTGTAACTTGTTTGATTTTTTCGCCTTTGCTAACGAGAATGCACTTGGGGTTAGAGGATTTCTTTGAGATGACCATACATTCCGTTATCTTTACATTCAACGACGGCCCATTCTTTCACTCTCTAAAACTACAACATCTAGAAGTTTTTATAGGTTTTTCATCAATTTTTGCTATTGAAACTGTATCATCTGCACAACTGAGATTATAAAGGTTCTCCCCATTTATTTTTAAACCTGAGGTACCATAAAGATTCTTTAAAATTATTTTACTATATAGATTAAAAAGATAAGGAGACATTACACATCCCAGCTTCACACCTCTTTTGATGGGTTTGAAATCACTATGTTCTCCTTCAATTCTTATAGATGCAGTCTGATCCCAATATAAATTTCTAATTACTCTCAGATCTTTCCCATCGACAAGCAATTACAAAGTGAATATTGCATTTGTAGTCCCTTTATCGGGCATAAAGCCAAACTGTTTAGAAGTTACTTCTGGTCTTAGACTCTTGCGCATTCTATGCATCAAAGCGTGAAAGGATTTTTTGGAAAATGGCTCATTAAAGTGATCGTTCCATGAAGTTCACATTCTGTTGCTCCTGGTGTTTTAGGCAGTACTACAAAGCAGATTTACAAAGATCTTTTGGAATTATACCATTATCGTATATTGTATTAAGAAATTTTGTTGTCAGATCTATTCCTAAATTATCTAATGCGTTAATTATTTATATTGATATTTAATCTGGTCCTGTGGCTTTTCCATTTTTCATTTTCTTTATTGCTGATTCTATTTCTTCTTTAAGGATAATTGGGTTTTCTGTGTTTTTCTCTATTTTGGGCTTTTTGTACCTCTCATATTTAAAAAGGTCTCCACATATTCTGACCATCTATTTAGTATTTCCTTCTTTTCCATTAACATTGTTCCATCTTTTGATTTGGTGCAGCCAGGGCTACTGCATTTGATTTTCTTACCA
>BLXT01002860.1:1722488-1734816 GCA_019648995.1 Plakobranchus ocellatus
GGCAGAGACAGAAAGTGGTAGAAAGATAGAGAAACTTGTTTATAGAAGCAGATAGAAAAAAAATTTTTTTTAAGCCTCATAAAGCTTGAGAAAATGTTTCACAGATTATTCAAGTGAAGTTTAAAGCAAAGAAAGATCAAGGAAAAGTTTCTGTAAATAAAGGAATGAGGAAGACAGAAGAACTTATTGCCTGGTGGATTTTTTTCTTATTTTATCTCCATTTGAAAGCGTATTTAGTCCCTTGTAAGATACTAGTCAACTCTAGTACCTTACCTGAGAGTCTATAATTATCTAGTCAGTATAGACCTGAAAATGTCTAGATTCAACCATTAGGTCATGAACAATCTGACTTCGTAGAATTCCACGAGTACAATAGTGCCTGCCAGATTTGAGTGATCCGGGCGTTTTCTTTCCCGATTTAGATCTAGCTCTGAATTTATCTTTTGGCTCAAGGTAAAACCACGAACATAAATTTTTCTCATACAGTCAAAGATTCAACCAAAGGAAAAGAGATTTGAAGTTGAGTATCAGGTGACGAAAGTATAGGTTTAGTTTTTTCCTTTCCGCAAAGCGTGTTCCAGAGAAGAAAAAAAATAAATGCAGTCAATGAAAAGGAAGAAATCCCTGACATGACTGATGGTTTCAGGTTTGTGTCTGCCACCTATCATGCTCTGCCGTGAAAAGAAAATTGTTAATCTGATTAAGTGACTTCTTTTATTTTTTTTTTAATCACTAAATAAAGATCCGAGATCCCAGATAACGTGAGCGTGAGTAAATAAGTTTACCATTCACATTCAAATAAAGTCTCAGGTCTAGTTTAACCTGTGAAGTTGTTAGTAACTTGCGGTTATACAGAGGAATAAGTTCATCTTTCAGGAAGCACAACAAATAGTATGAAATCTGGGATCAAAAGGATGTGAGAGCAACTGACTAATAATATAAAGTCAAGAACAAGAAAAAAATTGGCAAAATAGAAGTTTTGTGCTTGCAAAATAAAACAACATCAAACATACATTTAAACATTTCATTTCATTGTAAATTTTATCAAAAGAATATGAAATCCAGTATCATCAAACTACAAGTGCTTTATTCTTTTTATCTTAAAAGGACGATGTGGTAGGCATACAATGTAAATGAAAGTGCTATCCAGACAAAAAAATTAGCAAGTACAAAAGAAGCTACAGGAAAGATCTAAAAATATCCAGCATTCAATTCACGAACATTTTGTGGAAGGATTCCAAAATTTTTTGCCTGCAGATCCCACAGGATAATTAACCTATCAAGTTTTGGCAACACTACGAAGTACATTTTTTTTTCTTTTCTTAAAATCTTAATGGTTAAAACCTTATTGAAGGATTTTTTTTTCTTTTGTACATAAAGTACGAGTTCTAAGCACCACATTAACTCCTTGCCTATGCTAAAAATGCTGTGGCTGTGTGCAGATTCTTCATGGATCACAATGTACAGCACTTCAAACAAATACATGTAGTAATATGTACCTGTTACAAATGGCAGTGTTGCATGTAAAGACCATACATTCCCGTACTCCTTACAAAAGAACCCATAGGTCAATTATTTGCTTTCTCAACATTCAGCATTCTCTGGTGGCTGAATTATTTCTTTTCTGATATGCGATGTTTTAGACAAAAATAGCTATTATTGAGGCATGATGCGTATTAGATCTGATTAAAATATCAACAAAATCTGTCTTTTTTCTTCTCTGTTTGTATTGAATTATCCTTTTTTTCCCCTTGAGTTAAATATGTTAGCTGAAATAACTTTCATATGAAACTCTCTAACTATGTCGGAGGATGAGATCTATTGCAACGATGAAAAGTTTTAACGATTTTTGGAAGCATCGCTATTCATTCTGAGTATTAAAAAAAAATGAGATTTGCACGACACTTCCCCAATTCTTACTGATTTCAATTCATAGCATTATTGCTCACCTTAGACACCACCCCGATTTTTACTAGTTTCAATTCATAGCATTATTGTTCACCTTAGACACCACCCCGATTTTTACTAGTTTAAATTCATAGCATTATTGTTCACCTTAGATACCACCCCGATTTTTACTAGTTTAAATTCATAGCATTATTGTTCTCCTTGTTAGCCACCACCCCGATTCTTATTGGTTTTTATTCGTATCATTTAATTGTTTTTTATGTTCGTCCTCCCCAGGGCCCGCCTGGACCACCGGGTACCCCTGCAGCAGCCGTGGTGACGGGCGGGGGTGTGGCGGTAAATGAGACGTTCACTCGACTTGTGCAAGTACTACTCCATTTTCCCCCTGCCATTGTGTGCACCTGTTGGGCAACGTTGCCATGGTTTCATACGTGTCTTCTTTCTTGCTTCGAAATATCATCCTACCCCCATGCACCCTCCTCCCCTCCCCCCGGTGCGCTTTTAAAAAAAAAATCTAACAAGATATATATATATTTTTTCTTGCGTTGTATTGAGAAAGATCAAATTCGCTCAACAAACGCATATTTTCTGTTTCTAAGAAAGCCATAATTTTTTTATTTTTTTTAAACATTTGGTGGTTTTGAAAAATCATTCCACGCTTTAACATTTCGTTGTTTTCTGTTTATTTCTTTTAATTTATATCAGCCTGTGTGTTTTTCCTGTGACATATCTACTCCTTTTTTTTTCCTTTAATTAAAATTGTTGAAGAAAAAGAAATGCAAAATATAGGAAACTATTTAACTTAAAATCATATAAAACAGAAGCCTTCTGTAGCCCACCATCCAAAAAAAAAAATAAATCTAGTAATCAGCGATAGATATTTAGAAACGTTTAACATTGCACTGATTAAATTATAAACGTATTGTGTAATGATCGCAGTTCATGTATAACTATTAGACTATGAAAAAAGGGACGATGATGAGGGATTATTTTCAGTTCTGAAAGGGTAGCAAGATTGCTAACAAAAATTACTTTCTATCCTTATCTTTACTGCATCATCTGTAGTAATTCTTAACACATTTTTTCTATGCATGCATTTTTTAAAACTTTTTTTTCATCTTTTTTTTCTCTAAGTTTCTTTGAAATTCCTGTGACTCATTACATAAAATAACAGCGGTGTAAATTTGTTTCTCTCTCTCCTCCCTTACTTTTGCACTCATTCCAAGAATCTGCAAAGTAAATACCTATCCTTCAGCTAATTCCATGTATTCTTGTTTCTATGGGGTCAGCCTTGCTATTTTATCATTTTTTTTTGTCATTATTCTTATCTGCTTCTTTTATTTTGTATATCGGTGTAAGTTCCAATACCCTTTTTATGATACTTTTTTAGGCATACGTATGTTTCAGAGAATTCGCAAATTGATCTTTTATACAATTTTTATAAGGGTACGAAAATGCCACTAACTTAAATTGGTAGTATAAATAAAATGAAAATAAAGTGATAAAACTAAAGAGACAGCAGGGATTAGTGATGATAATGATAGCAAAGGATAGCAAATCAAACAAATTAAGAAACTCTATTACCATGTCTACCCCGAACAACAGATCCATGATGCACAAGTGTAATGAGAAAAAGAATAGCCATGGCCTAAGATATACTCCAAAAAAATAAGTCAATACGAAAAAACGAAAACAAAGGGAGGACCACGAAATCAATGGTAAAGAAAACATATCTATGGTCAGTACTGTAAAATGGAAGCGAGTGTTTGACGATAAAAAGGAAACGGAGAAATTGGAGGCAGCAGAGATGTGGTCTTAAAGAAGAATGATGAGGATATACTGAAAGAAGTTAAACTTGAGCAATAATTAATTAAAACCATAAGACAGAGGAAACTGCAATTTCTAGGACACATTTGCCGACACAAGAGTTTAAAACATTTAGCAATCGCTGGAAACATGTTAAGGCAAACGCAGTAGAGGTAGACAGAGAACAACGTTCGTTTAAAGTCTAAAGTCATGAGCTAGGGAATGGTAGCAACAACAGCATTACAAGATTAACAAAGAACATGTTTGAGAAGAGGACTATGATCGCCAATGGCAGTTCCAGAAAGGCCACCTGAAGAGGGAGAAGAAAAAAATGTTCATATTTGGGTAACGCTCGAAACGCTACCCGGGTAGAGTTTATTTCGAAAAGACATGTTTATGCCAACATTTTCAATAAATTGAACTTTAAAAGGGGGTCTTTTAGGTTCAAAACAGAATGAACCAATATTCATAAACAATAAATCTAAATAATAACGTCTTTTGTCTCCCAATGTTGTCCACGTGCTTTCCATACAGTTCTAATTTCAATTAATGATGCTAGGTTATCGATTTTCTAACCTTGAGTTTATCAGTGAATCCTAGATTTTCTAACCTTAAGTTTATCAGTGAATCCTAAAATTTGGTCTTTCTTTACAGTTAGAACTCCCGATTTAACATAGAGCAGAAAATGGACATCCAGATATAAATCTACTCCTCGCTTAAGATCTTATGATGCCGCTTATGTAGATCTTGTAGATCTTGAGTCAGAAAACCAACTTGAGGACTTTTCAGATTATAATCGGTCTGTGCCCTTAGAATTTTCAATTAAGTTTACATATTACAGATCTAGAAGTTTCCTTGAGACTTGTGCGAAATGCAAAATCTTTGTAAGAAATAGACTCCTGCATGCCTACACCGTTCTGTGGGACGTTTCAACACTGTTTGAGCTCATTGTAAAGAAATTAGGCAGCTTAACGAAAAAAATTCGATGTATTGTTAGAATGGCAAAGGATATATTTCTCTCCTATCCTCATCATTGAGCTCAGCAGCAGAACTCAAAAAGGTAAGAACATAAAAGAAGTTAAATCGTCAAATGTGCATGTTATAATTAGTTGCACTCAATAATTGACTCATTAGACTGTGTTCAGACGAGTGTTATTTTCCGAAAAGAATTTCGATGGGTTCTAATTGTGTATTTTTGTTCGCACGAGGGAGCTTGGTGCTTTCTAAAAGCAGAGAAAAGTTCTCCTAGGTCGTCCCTTTTTCTACTTTACCTAATCATTGTGGCTACTGTTGATGTGAGGCAAAAATCAAAGACAAATCGTCAATTGCTGAATGCTAGATAAAAGATTGCTACACTTCGTGGATTGTCTATTATACAATCTCGATCTTTGGTAAATTAAATTTTAAAGTTTAGATGCTAACTAATAAATTCAATAAATTGGGACGAAGTTTTGAAACTATTATCTATTATGCAGCCGTCAATTTTATACCAGCGTTTTGTAAATAGCACGTTCAAAATCAAGCTTATTATGAATGTTACGCGGTAGTGGGTTTCTTTTTTAACGTTAATTCTTCTCTCTCAAACTGAGCTAAGCAGCTTTTAGCACGACAAGTTAGAATGGTGTGGACAAAGGCAATTTCGATTCTAACTTCCAAAATTTATGTCTTCTGAGAATCGTGTGGACAGAATTCACCATTTCCGGGAAAAATTCACAACAAACAGTAGAAGTATTTGCAGTAGCTACAACTGGTCAAATTGCACTACACGCTGGACTCGGCCTCCAAAATCTGCACATGTCAGAAATTATAAATGCCATCGTAATGGAAAGTTTCTACACTGCGCTAAGGTGAATTCTTGGAAAACCTTAACGCTGTCAAATGTTAACAGTCTGATGATTTATCACGGATACGGACATATTGTCATCTGTATTTCGAACTTTTCCGAATGTTCAAATGGTATATTTTAGAGCATGATAGGGCTTATCGAGAACAGAGTACAAAAGTCCGGCAGAGACAAAAGCCTTAGGCCTCCAATTGTGTGGTATCAAAAATACTGTAATGTAATCTTCGTGTACTTAGATTTTTTTATTCTAAAATAGTTTTGTTCCCAAAACGTTATGTCTCGGCTCCATTTTATTTATATGCCTTTTCAGAAGCCACAAAAATACATTGTAATGGTGTAAGCTACATAGTCGAAAACCTGCACGCACAACTTTTAGATGCTAAGGTTAGATGTAAACCTGCTTTTGACAAAAATATTTGTTTCTTCCAAAATGTCCACATGTGTTATTTGATATTTTTTCTTTGAACATGAAGCGCATAATAGAGCCGGTATACTTTTTTGGCGGCAGAGGTTTTTACATCGACAATTTTTTTGTTGCCTTGAGCAGCAGCTGCAGTGAGCTTAAAAAAATGTTATATCCTTCTCTCAATGAATATTATTACACGCAGTGAACGTTGTTTACAAAAGGGCGCTACATAGGACACAAAGCGTAGAAGCGTTGGTAGAACATACTTTTACTAGTTTACAGAATGCTGCATATTAAATCCATCTTTAAATATTGACGTATATCTTACCAAAAATTTAGACAATTGTGCTTGATTCGCAATAAATAATTTAGATCATAAACTCATTCCAAACACTAAAGCTAAAGACAACCAGCTCATCATTATCTTTTCTTTAAATATTTTTCTTCTGTAAAGAAATTTTGTAAACTATTGGATGACATGTCGATATACAAACAAAGTTTTAAAACCATGTCATCCTCACCTTAATAACTAATCCTTAATGACCGTCGAAAAATTGTTGTAGACAAGAAAAACATCTGTCAATGTTTCCAAAAATGCTCACACTTACAATGATAAGTTCCGGTTTTTTCTTTTGTTTTTGTTTTTTTTTGTTGTTGTTGTTGTTGTTGCTGCTGCTGCTGTTGTTGTTGTTGTTGCTATTATTGTTGCTATTGTTGTTGTTGTTGTTGTTGTTGTTGTCGTCGTCGTCGTCGTCGTCGTTACTGTTGTTGTTTGGCTTTGGATTGAATTATACACGTTTACACAACAAAGATAAACAAAATTAGGACAACCAAATGTTTCAAAAAATATATATAAATGATAAAATATTATGTTTAATAACAATCTATTTTTTCGATTTAAAAAGTTCAAACGAATAGAATCAACACAAAAACCCAGCTCTCAATCTATTTATTTATGTAACACCATCTTATTATTGTTTAGAGAACTTCTTAACCAAAAAGACGCTTCTGGAATTTTTTGTTTCAGTTTTATTTTCCGTCTTTTTGAAATTTTTAACTTTGTCTTGGAAGACTTCAAAGAAACTTTAATGATGACTGCATCTCGAAAATTCACGGCGCAGCAAAGTCTATGTTCAAGGTCAATTTTTATAAACGGCATATAGTTTCTTTGAAGCAAAAAGGGAACGAAGTTGATATTTTCTCAGCCGCGGCTAGATTTAAACGTAAATATCGATTTTTCCTCTTTAAAATAGCTGTTATGAGGAGAAAGATCTTAAAGTTAATTATTAATTTTTATTCTAGAATATTGAACGCAGAGCGCGTTGAAAATTTCATAGAACAAACACAGGCTGAATATTAGATAATTTTGACATCTACTGCCTGTTACTTGATTTATCGACATCAAAAGTTGATTATTTTCCCACCCAAACCGTCCTTTTCACGTGAATTAGCTGTCAAAGGAAATGTTTTAAAAACGGTCAAAACTTTTATCGAAACCTTGATGGTGGATGCCAAAAAAAATGTCATGGTGGAAAACACACAGTCTTAAATAGTACTTATTCATTATTAATTTTTCTTACATTTTTTTCTTTTTGGAAATGAGTATTTTAAACTAAAGAATTATAACTCATAAAGCACTGGTCTGTTAAGAATAGATTATTATGTGCAATCAATATTAATGTATAGGACATTCCTATTTACATAATGAATTTCCTATTCTTATCACTCCCCAGGTCTTATAAAAAATAAAAAAGGTGCCATGATGAACATAATGGAGTAGTGCTTGCAATTGCTCGTAATGTAGTCGATCATTTCATTTCCTACCAGCCTCATTTAACACGTTCAGGGGAATGCGAATCCAAATGAGTCCATACAATTTTTTTTTTCTTTTCGTTTTGTAATAATTATTATCATTATTGTAAATTCACTGATATAAATGTTAATTCTTTTTTCTACTTACAGGAAAAAGTGATCATAACAATATATTACTTCAAAAAACACTAAGAATTATTGGCGTTATCTGTTTTCGTGATAAGTGGCCACTGGTGTTTTTCAGAGTTTTTTAAAAATAAATTTATTAAGAAAAGTAGGCAGATTCTTATGGATATGAAAGTGTGCAGGCATCATCGGTACTATGAATAATGTACCTCAAACAAGTAGTCACTAGCGGCCAGCAAAAAAAGAAAAAAATATATATATGTACTTCTGTACTTTTTTAAAAATTCATATCCTGATTTTCCCAGTGAATTAGTCCTTGCAAAGCAACTGTTTTGAAAAAGAGAAATTGTACCATTTTGGTGCAACTATAGTAATAACCTTAAATTGGGGCACAGAGCAACATATTTTGAGACAGCCCTGGCATTTCGAATATGTTAAATTTAAACCCATAGACATCTGGTGGAAACACCTTGTCTTTTCTCAAGCCATATAGATATTTTAAATCTATAAAATCTTTTTTTTGTTTTGTTTTTTTTTTAGTACGATAAATAAAGAATAATAAGTGCGATGTTAGAAGATGTTAACCTCATTCACCAGTTGAGCCTTCTTACATTAAAAACAGTTTTAAGTTAGTACATGTGCTTAACTTGAACCTCAAGTACTGTTGAAACATGGTGCAGATTTGGAAAGTCATTATTTGAAAAGATTCACATTCCCTTGAAAAATCATCTCTTCACTCTCTTTTTTCTTGCTACTAAACGAGATAATGCTTATGCCAGCAGATTCTGCAAAGGTTAATGCTTTTGTCGATAGATTCTTTCTTTTTTCTTTTTTTTTTATTTAAACACTAGGCTTATAACTTTTTTTTTCCCAATTGTTGATTCTTGGTTTTAGTTCTTTTGAATCACTTGTGGTATTCTTTCTTATATAAGCAGTTATTTATAAAAGTATAAAACACTATTTTGCAAAATGTATTTGGCATGTATACAATGATAGTACTTCTTAACGTTGCTACTCTTTCTCAAATTCAAAAACTTTTTTTCTTCTATAACTATGCTGCTCTTGTAAAAAAAGAAAAGTAGTTCGTGTAATTTACCTGAAAAAATACTGATAACCGTAAAAAAAAAAAAAAAAATAAGTAGCGTTCTGTTTGTTTGTTTTCTTTTTACCAAATGAAAAAGCTGAACGTAAAAAAAAAAGCAAATTTATTATAATAATATTGCATTTCGGTTCTCTATTTTTATGTTTCATTTTTTTCCTCTTTCGAAATAATATCAGAGCTAATCAGTGCATTGCATGACGCCTAAGTCCATCTATAAACGCCATGATATTTATCTGCCCTTTGTGTTTCTATTAACTGTAAAATATTGTCTTTCACTATCTCTTAATCAGTTGAATTTGATGCTGTGCACACAAAAAAAATTCAACCATGAAGATTCACTTTATGCACAATGTTCGCTCTGCAACCGCGAAGGCTAATTTTTTTATCTACAGTAGCTTATTTATTGTAATTCAAAATTTCATTTGATAAAAACAACAATTATTTTTTTTCGTTTTAAAATAAAGAAAATATGTTTGATGACTTTTGTTTACTTTTCTTTGTTTTCCTTTTTTTCTGTAGAGTAGGGGAATAGAATGCAAAAGCTGTATTTAAGTGTATAAAAGCATCCCTCTCTCTCTCTCTCTCTCTCTCTCTCTCTCTCTCTCTCTCTCTCTCACTCCCACCTCCTCTCCTTTCTCTGTTCTCTATGACGCACTTTTTATGTTATTAGAAATTTATCGTGCATAATATGTTTCAACATTACCTTAATTCGTGTTTTAAAGCATTTAGTACCTGCTCTCCGATTGCTGACCGTTGTTGCTTAAATATTTTCATATCAACCCTCCCCTATTCCTCCCCACCTTTTTCCCTTTCCTCCACCGTTGTGGCCTCACCTAGGGACCTCCTGGTCCTCGTGGCTTGCCAGGATCTAAAGGAACAGCGGTGAGTCGGTGTTTTTTTTTTCTTCCCCACTACTTTCATGTTCAAGGTTTTCGTATTGTAAATGTCATTCACAAGGTTATCTTGATTATCCTAATACCGATCCTTACAGCTAGCCAGTCGTATTATCTTCAGATATGTGTTTAGCTCACTAACAATAACTTTATAATTTTTGTAGTAAAAAGGACAATAAATTTTACTATAAAGGAAAAGCAATACAGCCCATCTAAGGTCGTTGATTATTTCCTAATATCAGAGAAGATATCATTATTTCATACGTCTACTTGTATCTAGGCTGTCGTGATGTGTGTTTTTAAGTGAAAAAAAATTGCAATTGATGGGATAATTTAGTGAGATAATAAAAGTTTCCCAGTACATGTCAACAATGGATCCCATCAACATTACAGTGAAAATACATTATTGATAAAATAGGATCAGAGACAGTCTTATCTTATTGCTCTGTGACCAGGATAAGCTATTAAAACGGCTGGTGTAATAGTTTTATTTCAAGTTGAAATTATTTTTTTCCTATGATTTGGGTTGTTGAATTTTGTCTGCTCTGTCCAAACAACAGATTAGCTGCTACACGAACAATCACATACATATTTTTTTAAAATCTATAATAGAGTTGAACTTATCTTTTCTCATCTTGGCTTCGCATTGTTCTTGTATTCGAGATCATTTCTTTTTCACAGATTAATGTTACTAGACTTTAATGATATTTTTATAAGAATGTTTTTATCAACGTTAATCAAGATGCCTCTTACTATTTCGCTCATGTAAACATAAAGCTTATCAACAAAAATCGTGTGCTTCTTAACCCTTGTAAAACGTGTTAAAAGCCTTTCAAATAATATAAACCAAAACAGTAGTATTAAAATGTTCGTAAAGTAAGACCGATCAGTGAAATTGCCGTCTTTTATTATTGTCATAGATATGGTTTTTTTTTTCTTTTGTGTGCCGATTAAGAGGGAGAATAATCTTAGATTCTATCTTTCTAATACACAGACTAATTTTTATTTGATTCATAAGCCTTCATACCAAATCGCGTTTGGTGGCTATGTGGTGGCTAGCAGTGCTTTAAGTCGGATGATTTAAGTTCTATCGCCGCATGTACAACCTTGAGATGAAGTAAAGTTTTTACTGGAAGCTATGACAGAGACACGTTTCTGGCGTAATGGAATAGACTGCACCTGATTGACGTAATGAAGCTGTTACCACACTGATGAAATATATTGTGTGGCAGAATACCAACGCAAATAGCTCATCAATCTAACAAAAAAAAATGAAAATTGAACTTGATGCAGCTTAAAAAAAGATTTTTTTTTTAATGGGGAAAGCAGCCAGTCACAAATGTGCGTTTAAGCAAGAGTCAATATTGTTTTGTTTTATATCTCAGGGTTATCCAGGAACGAATGGTAATCCAGGCCCCAGAGGTCCCAGTGGATCCCAGGTATAGCCCTCTTTGACTTTACAATAATGCTTAGAATGATTATGAAGAGGAGGAGGAGGAAGCAGATGATAATGCTTATTTATGATGATGATGATGATGATGACGAGGAGGAAACGGAGGAAGAGGAGGAGAATGCGGATGAGGATGATGATGAGAGCGATGAGATTATTGAGAATGATGATAATGGTGGTGGCAAAGAAATTATGAACTTGGTGATTATGGTAGGATGAGTATAAGGGTGATGGTGGTAGTGGTGGTGAAAGAGGAAAAGTTATCTTTATAATCGTATGTGAGAATTTGATTGATAATAATTTTTTCACTCGAAGATTTCAATTTCATAAGTATATCATATTATGTTTTTACTTTACTGGAGTGGCATAAGAAAATGTTATTTTAAATAGTTACCTAATTTTTTTTTTTAATTATCCTCATCTGGTGCATTATACTTCTTAACATACTTTATTTTCAAATCTGATATAAACGCTCTCGCTTTCAAGGGAATATTCATGAAGAAAAAATTACTGAAAGTGCCAAAGATCAAGACTAGAGGGCATGGCCGACAACTTGCCACCAATTAGTTTCTCTGTTTGCATGCTCTTAGAAAGCTCTCACATTTTGCCTAAGTATCTAATGGCTCAAATTCTTTAATCTCTTTATATTTGTCGATATATATGGAAAGAAATTTATGTAAAAAATAAAGGCTCTTGTCCACGGGACAATATTTTACAAAACGCATCGTCTGTGTCTATACTTTAATTATTAAAACTTTTTCTTAAATATTTTCTTTTGCTAATAGACATAAAAACCAACAGTCCATTTTATGGCTGTCCCGACGGCTACGTTTTATACCTAGAATCTTAAAGGAACCTCACGCAGTTTGGTGGTTCATATGAAAACAAGGACATAAGTGTTGTGTTGGACTGAAAGCAAGCTATTTTGTAAGCACAGCATTCAATGACTTTGTTAGATTTTATATGAAATGAAAGGAAGTAT
>BLXT01002860.1:1853929-1881845 GCA_019648995.1 Plakobranchus ocellatus
CCCCCCCCCCCCCCCCCCCCCCAAAAAAAAACCCCACTGAACTTCTAGGCGTTAATAGTGTGGAAGCACAAGGATCCCCTACCATTTAATGCATTATATGCATGTGGAAATTTGCTCTATGTAAGTATAAGATGAGTGCTCATTTATCTAAATCCAAAATTGTAGTTGAAAATGAGAAGGTTGAACATCTTTCAGAATGTTACATGAATCTTTTAAAATTTTATACTTTCTAGTATTTAGTTTATATGACAATAAAATCGCTACGTTATGTTAGTGGGAAGCATTTTCTTTGCACAACTTGTCTATATCAAAAGTAATTGCCTCATTTGAGCCGGTAACTAAAATCAGGCTGCCGGCCCCTAACAGTGCTCACAGGATTATGCCAGCACATTTAAATGTAAATCTATAGATAAACCATATTAGGCCACGATTCACATAAAAGCAAAGTATTTTTCTAAAAGAACCAGTGGCTAATACATCATACCATCAACGATCATTATGATCAAAAAATTTTTTATCCCTTTTCCTATTACCGATGTCGAATAACATAAACATTTACTTAGTCTTGAAAGACTGGCAACCTCAGGGTCTGGAGCTAAAAGTTTTTTGCAAGGTGCACCCTAAATCTAGCTGCCACAATAAAAGGTTACTTAAAAAAAAAAAATTATGTGAGACATAGGGCCTAAAGATACTCAGTTCCCTTACAGAGTATGTCCGATAAATTGGCTCATAAAAATAGTACAAATCGATCTCAGGCATATCAACCCACTGATATTCCTATTCACAAAGAACGCACTTCAGAGGTTTGACTCTTGCCATCAAAATGTTCTAAAGAATTTTGATAGTACACAACAGATGTTGATTGATCCAAAAAGATAAAACATATCAAGCTCCCATTTACATCACAGAACAGGATTTTAGCACAACGCCCAGAAAACAAAATATATGGGTGTTCACTCAATAATTTCACAGGCAGTCTGTAAATCCAGCTGCCATTATTAACTCAACAGTATTGAGTGTTCATTATTTTTCAAACGGTTACAAATATTGCGTTTTAACTCACTGACTACCAGACTTTTTTTTTCATAATAATTCCCTGTGTACCAGACATTTCGGGCATATTTTCAAAAAATCACTGTGCATTTCTTAGTAGAGACATACCTATGAAATTTGTACCATACTTCTTCCAAGATAATGAAGATTACATTGCAAAAACAATTTTGAGTCTATGTCATTTGGTCGATTTTCTTAGATCTAGCTCCAACTTGAGGCTGGGGTTTAGATCTAGACTTATCAATGGTGAGGCTCGATTTGCCCCTACCTTTGAGGAGACTAGACTTGGCCTTTTTACGCCTTGGTGGCTCATTATGTGGATCTCATACACTTCCCAAGATGCTACCAATACCTAAACTTTCATCATAGTCTAAATCTACAAGACTCCATCTAGAAATCAGTCGAAACTGGTAGTAGTAGTAGCTGCTAGGGGTGTCGTTAAATTGCTCTCCTGCTTGTACTAATCGTCCGAAACAAACAACGCCTATATCATTCAAAAGCTAAATGTCTAAGCTAACGGACACCGTAACTTATACCATAACTGTTGAGATATTTACATGGGGAAAAAAATCGGAAATTGGAACCCACGGGAGTTGCGGGATTGGCATTTTGACGTCCACAAAATTTTCCCACAAACTTTGCTGGTAAAGTAGCCAGTGAGTTAAGCCAAAACCATGGGAAATATTTTAATAATGGAGCCTATTTTTATAAGGCCAAATCAGTTAACTTAATTTTCCACAATTGACTAAAACTGGTAAAATTGCTTTTATTTTGCCCTAGGCCTATCTTTAGGAAATATCACTGTGGATGCATAATTTTTAGTGACAAGACTTCCAAATGAGCATTCAAAAACATATGAAACCTAAACTGCGACCTAACCTGACAGTAGGCCTATCCATTTAATTATTATACAAACAAAAATTCTAAAGATCACTTGCGTTTTATTTCTAAATTAATTGCTAAAACAAAATTAACAAAAACTCAGCCACCTTTTTCAATGATTGTGATCTGAAGTGATAATTTTTTTTCCAAACATTTTAAAAAAATAATGATTTTAGAAGAAATTATTTGCAATTGTTCACAATTATTTGTAAACTTTTAAAGTTGTCTCATTTTACTAAAATTGCCTTCATTTTGTCAATATAATAGAAATATGGATATGAGTGCATAACCAGAGGTCTTTGCGTTGCAACGTTTGCATTCTTTGTATCAGATTCTGAAAAACTAAATTTTGCATGGATACTTTGTAGGGCTTATTTACAATAGTTCTGCATTTGCGTGAAGGAGTAAATTTTGTCTTACCATATATAACCCAATTGCAACTGACCTAGGCCTACACCTGTCTACCAGTCAATGAATTAGGCCTATGATTTGAATAGGGATAGCCTCTTCACAACCCCATGTCTCGGTAGGCCTAATCCTTACTATCTGCAGTTGCTATGAGTTTCAGCAGGTTTTGTAGAGACTTGCCGATAATACCAACAAAATGAAGTAGATCTAGTTTTAGCCAAGTTTTGACATAAAAATAAAACGCGTGAGATCTCAAGAAATTGATTTGTGTTTCACGTTCTAGATCTAGATCTACTTCCAAATCGGACCTATCAACTAAAACTCACTTCATTTCGTCAGTAGATCTAGATCTACCTATCAAAGGTATCATAGGGCCGCTGATGTTAAGAATTATCCCTTGTCTCCGCATAAGTATCGCGGGAACTTTGGGAGATTCAATTGGACCTAGAGTCTAGATCTTCAGGTGAAATCGATCTGCTTCATTGACTTCAATCCATAGATCTATCCTCTCTAAATCTAAGGATAGGCTTAGGGATGATACAAACAATGAATGTTTTATCTCTAAAAATCATATCTATAAAGAACTCAAAAGCCTCAATAGATTAATATTTTCATAATTTCTTTTCAAATAACAAAGGAAAGCTATAAAACCTCAGATGATAGTTGATATATTTAATTGTGGCGAAGGGAATTTTGTTTATACAAACCATTTTGCGTCGACCGGATGTACAAAAAGAAAGTACGGTTGATCTCGTAAAGTGGAGTAAAGAAAGGTTATCTTTATTTTCGGAAGCGAATATTTCACTTTCAATGTAAAAGAATGTTCAAGAGGTGTATTTTAATATATTTTTATTTTTGTCCTTTTTTTTTTTTTTTTTTTTTAAATAAACCACACATGCAACATCATAACGGACGTGAAACAAACTATGGTGAGCGCAGAGGCATGTTGCATGCAGCCGCTCTATGATTCTGAAGTTTCCGTTTTCGTGTTTGTCACAACTTTTTCATATTTTTTAGAATTTGTCTTTGGTCGTGGCTATTCTACTTATTTCGGTTCTGCATCTATCATCTGATGTTATTAGGTAGCCGATATATTTGAATCTTGAAACTTGTTTCATTTTTTTTTTTTACTTTTGCTGAGGAGATTGCATATGGGATTCAAGGTTCAAGATTTTCTTTGAGATGACCATTTTTTGTTTTCACATTCAAAGACAAGTTCATTCTTTTGCTGTCTAAAACAACAAAGGTTTTGAAGTTTTCCCCAGATTCTGCAATTAAACCTGCACAATCTGCATTATCTAAGACTATTAGGGTTTTCTCCATTTATTTTTAAGCATAATTCTTTAGATTCGGTAAGCTTGTTTTACCATAGGCAAAAAAGGATTAGGAAACATTATACATCCGTGCCTCACACCTCTTTTGGTGGATTTGAAATCACTGCGTTCTTCTCCAATTCTGACAGATGCAGTTTGATCCCATTATAGATTTCTAATTACTCTTAGATCTTTTGTATTAATCAAAACAGGCCTTCATGCTTTACTTTTCAAAGGCCTTAGAATGATCAATGAAGCAGAGATGGGGGTCTTTTTGCATACATCTTTCCATATTGCATTGGCTAAGTGTTTATTGCATTTCTAGTCCTTTTATCAGGCATAAAAATAAACTGTATTGTGGATGTTTTTGGTCTTAGACTCTTGCGAAACAGGATTTTTGTGAACTGGCTTATTGAACTGATTGTTCTATGAATGTCTGGTGCTTTAGGTAGTACTATAAAAACGGATTTACAAAGATCTTTACAAAGATTGTACCACTTTCATAATATATTGCATGTAGAATTTTGTTGTCAGATCTATTCCTAGATTAACTAATGCTTTTATTATTCCGACGGATATGTTATCTATTTCTGTGGTCTTTTTTATTTTCCTTCTTTACTTCTTTATGGATAGATGGATCCTGTAGTCTTTTCCTTTTTTCAGATTTTTTTTTCAGATCATCTTTGAGAAGGGACTTTACTCCCGTGAAAAACTTCGTTCGTTTTGCAGTAGTTCCGGAAATTAAGTCATTTTGTTATCTTCATGATTTTACTTTTTGCAAAGACAATAAATCTGACTGTATAATTTACCAAATTTAATAATTTTAAGAAGTGCAATACCAGCCTCTATATTTTGTACTAAATAACAATAGCAATACTAAAAAGAGAAACTTCTTAGTCTTTATCTTAGCATCTCAACTTGTTATCCTCGAGATCTAAATCTAGATCTAGATCTCGACTCTAGACTAGATTAGAGAACTTCAAATCTCATCCTAAACTTTGGCCTCAAAATACAGCATTCGATCGACAATAAGAAGTCTAGGCCTTTGGCCGAAAGACAACCTCCATCTGAAAGACTCTAGATCTAGCTCATTATTATATCTTAATATATTAAATAACCTTTTGAAAATTAAAAGAGATCTTGGCCTAGAATAGCCTACGTCTTAAACTAGACCAAGGAGAATCAACATTCTTATCTAATTCAGCAATGTCCTCATCCAAAGAGCGTTTCAAACCAAATGAAGGAGACTGGATTTGCCCAGATCCAAAGTATGTACAAATCTATATTATATTTTATTAACCTATGTAGAAGCACTTAATTCTACTCTAAGATTTAACTTAGATTAATGTATCCTACAGTGTCTATATAGCAATTAAATGGTAATTTCGGGGCTTTTTCGTTTGTTCCCACCCCCACTTTTTATACAGCTATGTTATTTGATATTGACAACCGAAAAAGCGCCAAATTATATAGATTCTGTGTGAAAATAGTACTATTTGCATGATAACTTGGCCTGCCACTTCTTCACTTCGTGGATAGCTTAGGGAAGGGAACAAACAAAAAAGTGCCAATTCTCTTACAGCTCTTGGATCGCACTAAAAATTTGTCAACTTTCCATAATAGCTTTAAAAAAACAACTATCTAGATTGGCTCAATCTAATGAGTTGCAAGTCACATTTGAACATTACTAAACAGACAGCTGACCATATTGTGGCCACTTTTCTGCTTCTAGCCAAGACTAGAGCGAATCTCTAAATGCCAACTACTCTGTCAATAATGTGATTGATCAAGCCCTATGTGCAATTGCAAAGAGGCAGAATGGTGGAAAGAATTATATAATTTCTTGGCAGTTTGTATTATTTTTTTTTCTAACTCAACCTCATCTAGATCTACCTATTTTTACTTTACTTTAATGACTTACAATACAAAATAGAAATTGGACTTGAAAATACAATTTTGCAATAATAATAACATTATTATGTTAAAACAGCAGATCTACATTTGCAGTGGAATAGTTCAAAACTTAAGAGTTCTTCAAACACACATGCCTGCTCTAGGTCAAGAATCTAAATCTAATTTCTGATTCTATGAATAAAAAAATTAAGTTACATGTCACCAAACAATGTAAAAGCAGAGATAGTAAAAACAGCAGAATGTATTACTATGCAACAGACATAAAGTCCAGTGGTCATGCCAATATGTTTAGATTTTGAATTTGTCTGATATATAACAACATCCTTTAATTCTTTTCTAGGCATTCTTAATTTTCTTTAAGTCTTCACTTGATTCAGATGAGATTTATTCTCTGGACCTTTATAAGATTGGTGCCAAGGTTTATTGTTTTGTGAAGTAATGGAAAATTAGCCTTGTTGGATAGAAAATAATTTTAAAAAAAAAAATAGAATATGGAACAAGAGAATCTGGGATCAAATTTTAGTACATTGACCTGTCAGTGTCTCTCTTTCAAATACCAATTAGGTCCATCACAGAAAAGAATGATACTTTGAGCCTTTGATGTAATATGCTAATATTGAAATCCAAGTTCTGATCCCCCACCCTCAACCGTGAAAGCCAAACCAAACAAGAAATTTTCTACCCATAAGGCGCAGCGTTTCTCCAAAGTAATCTGTGCTTAGGTTAAGGTTGCTACAGGAATGTTTTTGTAAAGAGCCATATCTATTAGTGCTAGTCTGATTTGTGTATTAGTCCAAAGATTACTTTCTATAAGGTGATGTGTGTGAGATCTTAGTACATATGTTAAGATCTGTGGAAGAGTTGCAAATTGTCTCCCGTAAAATTGAAAATTGAAATTAATTTTACAGCAAGCACTCTTACAAATTTTCACACTTTTTTTTTTTCAGTTGTGTGAATTGAATCAAAAGCATCTTAAATGTCAAACTTTCACAGATGATACCATTGTTTTTTTATAGCTGTGATAGATATTGCTTAGTTTTTAAAATTTGATGTTGATGGCAGGTTAAAAATATTGAAATTTAATTAAGATATGATCTTTCTGCTTTTTCAAAGACAACAAATTCTTTACTCTGTAGCATTAATGGGATAGTGAAACTAGAAGTGACAATAGTAAAGTATATTGTCTTGTGTCTGAGATTTACAAATGAATCAAGCATGGATATTGTGTTTTTAATTAAAAACAGAAATATTGATTCAAAGAAGCCTCAAAATAATAAAAAAAAACAAAAACAAAATTAAGTTTTCCTGCTGTCTCAGTCACACCAACCTGCACCGTAGTGTATGAGGCAAAAATATAATAAAAGGCATTATACAGCTATCTAGTCACAGACAGATGGAAAAAAAACAAATTAGCGATTACTAATATTCTTTTTTTTACAACTTCCAAGTTATTTCAGGTGAAAAACTGTGTAAATTTGTTGTTGCTAGTATGGATACCAAATTTTTCATAAATGTTGAAATGGTATTGACTGTTGTTTAGCTCTCAATCTCTAGGTGATTGCTCTTTGAAACAATCTGAAATAACCTTTTTTTTTTATTTTGTATGAGATTTAGGTATAGTTAGACATGCCTGCATATGATTTGATCATACAAACAATAGGCAATATTACATTTCGTAGGATTGATATTTGTTTCAGTGTTGCCTCTTTTGTATAGACTGTGTTCTTGTTTTTTTGGTTTTTTTTTTTTAAGTATCTCCTCAAAAATTTATGTAGCAATTTTCCTGGAATTTTAGATCAAGATTAATTGTTTATAATTTTTTATAATGTTCATTTATGCGATGCACGAAACATTTTCTAGCCCTGTTTGAAAAAAATTGAACTCATCAATACATAAATTTTGATTGTGCCAGTGTAATTGCATAGAAAGTACTGTTTTATGTTTAAGAGATCAATTTTGGATGCATCCTTGTTGTCTACATTTTTTAACTAAATAAGTTTTTTACATAACTATGATAGCAAAATCACCAAAAAAGTGGTCACCCATTAACTAATTCAGCTCATTCACCACCAAGTGATGAGACACCTACCAATATTTTGGGCATGGATCTAGTTCTGCTATCCAACTCTGCATTTCCATTTTGTAACTGGAAATTCTTTTTTTACAAAATGCAGTCGAAAACGTGAAACAATTTTGAGGTCCATCTTTTGGCAATTGCTCACATATTTCTTCTGAAAACAATTATAAGTGATAACTGATTTTGTAATAAGGTATTAAGAAATTTTGATACATAATTTTTAAAACCAATATCATCTACTTATATTTACTATTCTAATGTAATATTCTATGGATATTTTTTTTCTTGTTTTATACCTGCCCAGATGTGGCAATGTAAATTTTGCCAGGAGGCCTGAATGCAACAAATGTGGAAAGAGTGAGTTTTTTTTTTTTTTTTCTTAAATAAACTTGCATCATTAGTATTGCTAATTTCAATGACTAATCAATGTTTTTCATTTAAAAGTAAATTGGCAGCTTTCGAAAACTTTCCTGTTTTCATTTTTCCATCATTTTCTGAATGCATACATGTGGGGTTTTTTTTTTAGCTTGATGAGAATTAAAAAGGTCGACATTCTTGTTCCTGAAAGAGATGAAATTACCAGATCTAATGGTTATGATGGTGTTGACTTTGCATATCTTAACTCTCTCTCTCTGTCTCTCTTTGTCTCTGTCTCTCACAAAAACACGTAGTGGAACTTAAAACACCTGAAGTCTTTAATGTCATGCATATGAAAAGTGATATAGTGCATGCTGATTATAGAGCTCTCTAATCTGGATTTGTGAGTGATCACATTTTGTAGACATTATGGGTGGGACTAGAAAATGATCAAATGTGTTTTCAATCCTGATTCCACATTTACAGAGTTTTAAACTCCTCTTCCTGGAGCTTAACAATAGAAGTTTCCTTTGCAAATTACAAACATCACTTATTTTATTGAAAGGTGCATTTATACATATATGGATATGCCAAAATGCCAACACATTGCATCAAATAAAGACTTTAAAGTCTTCTTAATAACGGGATGTATCTATTTGACAATTTGTCATTATCTTGTTTCGTTAAGCTAAAAAGCTGTACTAGCAGGTCTATCTAAGAATAATACCAAGTGGTTTCAACTTAATGTGTTTTGGCATGCTTAAGACTGAGAAGCAACTGTAAGCATTAGGCCAAGCCCACACTAGAGGCAGCAGTTCACTTCTTCACATGTTTAGAAACACTCTAGTTTCTTTGGTGTTAGAGCACACCAAGTCGGCTGCGACTTTCATCCTGTTGAAGTGTAGGTGTGTCTTTTGTGTTTTACAGCGTGGTCTTACATTAGTGGCTCTATTGGATAAGGGAAAGGGTGTTCCATGTCGTGACCACGCATAATTCTACTGACCGTTGCTGTGTGAACCATAGGCCAGGCCTGTTACGCAAACTATTAGGCTAACTTGTAGTTGGGTAGAGCACAGTAACCGCAACATCAGTCTATCTCATCGGCTATTATAAGTTGCTACATGCATCACCTTCAGTGTGGGCCTGTGCTGAAAATACCTCAGCAAAAAAAAAAGAAAAGGAGTCTTAATGTAGAATAGCATAGAATGTCTAACGTTTGCAATGTGAACATGCAGATTTTCAATACAGTTTTGTTTTCATTAAGTTATCTAAAGTTTGTCAAGGAACCTGCCTAAACAAGGAAACTTAAATAAACACTGTAATAGATTTACTAGAGCTCTTCATTCATATACTGTCACTCTGCTTACAATCAAATCATTATTATGTGTCGCTGTAATGCTGTATTTCAGATCGCAAAGAGGGGACAGTTTTTAAAAAGGGAGGAACAGAAATTGGAAAGCAATTGGCAGAAAAGAGTAAAGGTCTTTTCAGTGCTGAGGACTGGCAATGCAAAAGGTGCTCATTTGAAAACAAAAATTGAATACAATCGTGATATATGTTTTTTGGCACTATGCTTTGTTTTCTCAGGCATGGAGCCTACTAAGGCAAAAATTAGTATACTTCTTTGCTTTCATATCATGTAATTTTAAAATTCTCAATCCATACTTTCCTTTACACAATTTAGTGCTTATGATTTAGCACAGCTTTACAAGTAAACTTGGTGGGTGATATTATTTTGTTGAAATTTCAAAGAAGAGAGGTACATGTTACCCTCTCTGTCAGTTTTGTTTTTCATAGATTGTTCTGAGAAACAATGAAAATTCAGTAAGCAGGCTGCTATGCATTTGTTTCTTACACAATTGAAAAAAGTACAGTTTTACTTGCCGATGTCCTACTCCCAACGAAAAAAAGTGATTTTCAAATATTGTAAATTAAATTTCGTCCTAAATAAAGCCTTGGTGCAGTTTGTTTTCATAGTACTTTTAAATGTTAACCATTTTCTTAACTTTTTTTTTGTTGTTGTTTTAAGCTGTGGCAATGTGAATTGGGCAAGACGTATGACCTGTAACATGTGCAATGCTCCTAAATATGGAAAAGTGGAGCAGCGTACTGGCTTTGGTGGAGGCTACATGGAGAGGGATGAGGTGGTTGAATATAACAGGAGAGATGATTCTGAGGATGAATATGATGAGGTTCAGTGGTTTTTGTTTTTGTTTTGTTTTGTTTGTTTTTCTTTTCCTGTTATCATCCTCTTAATTTTTCATATCTCCATTGCATTGTATAAATGTTATTACACATTTCATAATAAGTTTTTTTTATAATACAGGCTTGTTTTCTGGGTTTTATTTTTTAAATTAAGCAATAAAAAATATATATTTGGGTATGGGAGCAGAAAATATGACATTTTGAGTTACTTGGAGATTTCCAAATTGGTGCTTCACTCATGGCATATCTCAATAAATTAACTTTCAAGTTACTTTATGAACCAGCCTATATTTGTCATTTTTTGTAAATATATCTCAGAACCAGTCTAAATGGGCCAGAAGTATTTTTGACATTTTTAATCATGGTTAAGCGGGAACTGTTTACGATAACTTTGCAATGGTGAATATTAGAAATAATTCTCTATCAAGATATTTGGGTCTGCTTTTTAAAAAATAAGAGCAGTGAATAAAGGGGAAAAACAAAACATGAATTTTTTTTTTTGGTTTTATGTTCAGTACAAAATCCATCTCTAATGACAGATATACAGGGTTTTAGTCATTAGATCTAGAATCAAAATTTCGCTTAAAATGGACATTATGCGTCACAACCGACAGTTCCAACTTAAACAGACAAGCCCATAAATCTCAGTCAGCCATCTCAACATGAAGTTATCAGAAATGTTGGACACCTATTCTGTTTTATAAAAGCACAATCTTCTGTGAAAATTTTGCACAAGTTTTACACTGTTAGAACCAAGCCCAAAGTGTCCCATTTTCATGGTTGATAATATGGGCCTGTCAACCAACATCTTTTTTTAATGCACAAACAAAACAAACACTTAGTTTTACCATATATATAACTTTGTTTTAAGACAAACAATTTAATACCAAACACAAGATTTTATTTACATCAGTATTTGCTCTCTTTTTTGTCGTATTCAGCACTATCCACCTTTTGGCAAGAGCTCATTTATGTCTTGAGACTAGTGATAATTTGTCAGGTTTGGATTAAATATTTTTTAAGAAGAAAGAGTCTTAAGTTCTTTTTTCAAAAGATTAAAAATCCTCTACCTCTTAACAGAGTCAATATAGCTTGATCTAGTTTTCATGATTGTGGACTCCGAGAAAGAGCTTCTAAGCTGTTTCAATGGCTTGAAATGTTCATAATGAGACACACTATATGAAAGCATGTATGTATAATTTTTTTTTGTCTCCAATTTTTCCTCCCCTTTTTTAGTTTGGTCGTAAGAAGAAAAAATATAGGACCAGCACAGAAATTAAATCATCAGAAACTTCTAGACAGCAAAGAGAGCAGGAGGAGGAGGAGGATGATGATGAGGAGGGAGGGGATGTCTCAAAATACAAACTTGACTCTGATGATGTGAGTTCCTACATAGTTTTCAGAATACTGAAATATTTAAATTTGTGTATTTGACTTTTGCAATGAATGTTATCAGAGTATATTTTTCTATTTTGATATCATTCTTTAATTTTTTTTTTTTTTTAAATCGTAAATGATAATTATATAGCAAGTTTTAGATTCCAAAGCTTGTCATTTTGTGCATATTATGTTTGAAACTCTTGCCTTCCCAGGCAACATTGATTAATCGGTTGTTTTGGTTTTAAAACTCATTCCTTTTTTGTTTATTTTTGTTTTTCGATATAAATAATTACAGTTTTGCACATGTAAACAGGTTAAGTATATTGGAGCTTTGATTTTCATATTGCGTTTTTCTACTAGATAAAATTTGTTAAAATGTGACCCACCTACACAAAATGAGTTGCATGTCTGCAATTGACAACTGAAATATAGAGGAAATAGTCGACCATGGTTGGAAATATTGAAAAATATATTTCTGGATTTTTAAAAAAAAATATAAAAAATTTTTTAAAATTTGAAATCAACATAGCATGTGATTCATTGTGTGGATTTAACATAAAGGTAAACA
The DNA here is from genome assembly GCA_019648995.1 of Plakobranchus ocellatus. Classification (NCBI taxonomy): domain Eukaryota; kingdom Metazoa; phylum Mollusca; class Gastropoda; family Plakobranchidae; genus Plakobranchus; species Plakobranchus ocellatus. Next base: position 1,866,087 of record BLXT01002860.1, read on the forward strand.
GTGGTTGCTAAGAACTTTTTTTCTTTGAAAATTGTTAATTTTAAATTGTAATTTTCTCAAACCTGTAGAATTTTGAAGCCACTTAATTTGATAACTTTGTTTAGAAATGTGCTAGAGTGAAAATTCTTGGAAGCGAGTTGAAAGATCTCTCCAACAGTATAAAAATCTCATATTTGAGAAATACCTATAAAAGACTCATTTTGTGCGTTCATGTCACAAATTGCACTACCTTACAAAATTTGACCCAACGTATTCTCTTTTTTTCTTGTTTGAAAATAGATTTAAAAGGTAAGGGGCATCCACTTCAGAAACATGCTCAGTTCATAAGTTTCATAGACTATCTATCATTATCCTATTACTTGGTGGGCAAACTTTCTATTTTTAACTTAACTACAGAGATTTAGATTTTACAGTCCTTTGTTATAAGCTAGTGTTATCATGCATGAAGTTGTGCAGCCCCAAAATTTACATGCAACCCTATTTTAATGTTAGTTGAGCAATAGAGCAAAAGCTGCAAATAATATAGCCTTTTATAGCTTTCTTTGAAAAAGCTAATTGTACATTGTTATAATTTTTTGTCTGTTCATCAGGGCTATGGGGTTTTTTTTTCAACCATGTTCTGTTTCAATAAAATCTATCAATTTTTAACCTTTACAATGTATTCATGAATTAACAATAAACTGATTCCAGGATGATGCAGATGAAGATTTGTCCAAGTATCAGCTTGACGCCAACGATGAGGACACTGATGGCAAAGTCAGGACTAGAAATTCAAGATCACCATATGATAGTAAACGTTCTTCAGGTTCAAGGTCATCTCGCTCCAGCTCAAGCTCTAGCTCTTCCAGCTCTAGTGCAAGCTCAAGGTCAGGATCGAGGTCACGCACAGACTCATACAGTCCTCGACGACAAGGCTCTCATGATAGCCGCTCACGGTCTGGGAGTCGAAAAAGGTCACGCTCTGGCACTCCAAGCAAAAAATCTCGATCTTATGGTGGAAGACGGCGATCAAGGTCCAGGTAAAAAAGAAATGGTTGGTATAAAGCATACAAGTTATGCTTTAAGGTAAAACTTCCAAAGTGAATGAAATTTTATGTGTGTGGTTTTTACTTTTTTTTTTTTTGCTTTAATTACAATTGATTTCCAAAGTCCGCTTTTTTTTTTCAGGAATTTCAGCCATTTACTAGCAGTTAGGCTCTGAGGTATGCTGGGACTGTTCTGTTGTGAGTTTCAAGCCCACCACTGATGCCTTAACTCTCAATAGGAGCCTGAGAGCACCTTTTTGTGCATGAGCTCAATGCATTGTTTAGTTTTTTAAAAAGTTTTGGTGAATACCAACATACTTTGTTTTTCAGGTGACATGACTGGGCTCACTGATAAGGTCGAGTAGAGGAAAAAAAACAAACTTTTCTGTTTTTCCTGATGCACAAATTATTTTACTGTTTGCTTATATAAATTTTATTGAACAAAATTATCACTATCTATTATTGCTATGACCATTATTTAATCTCATTTGAGATATAAACTAGTCCTTTGCCTGTTATGGGAGCGAAATCAGCAAAGAATGAAATGACTAGACAGGCATCAGTTTGGTATGCAGATTGGTAGCTTTTGCATCTGAACTGTAACATTGATGCCCATTGGCTAGCACACAACTTTTTTGCTCTCTTCCAGTGAGGGCATTTAGTCTGTGTGCAGGCTTGCTATTTGACTTTTCTCAGGTTACATTATTTTATGCCTGATACCCACCCTACCGACTATGCAATTGGCTACGGCTGTGTGCAGTCAAACGTTTTCTTCTGCGTAGCCAATTTAAATTGGCTTAAATGTTCAGTTGCCTCTTCAATTGCTTCTTTTTTAAAGGCATTAACATCTTAAAAGTGGTTTTAATAATAAGGCATTTTGTGAGAGTGATTTCCGAGCATCATTGCCGTTAAAGAATTCTTTTTATATCATGAAGGAAAATTGTATTTTATTATATTTTCGTAAGTCACTCCCAGTTTTGGCTAGTTAATTAGCCTTTTTGGAAGTTTCATACCTTCTTACCAAACAAGCTAAAGGTTGCCTGAAGATGTCAATTTGTTCTGCAGAATTAGACAAATTGAGTTCAGTTTATTTTTTGAGGTTGCCTTAGATAGCTTTCCAGTAATTAGAAAGTTGAGAAATACTATGTTAAAACTTAGATTTTTAGTCTTTCCTGTGTGCATGAGCTACGTGTAGACTCCAAGCATTGTGGAGCCTGGAAAATTTCAGCTCTGTAATGTTAGATTTTAGTTGGCTTTGCAAGGGAACTTTTTTCATTTTTTACGTTACATGTTCTCAGAGATGAACCTGCTTGTGATCAGTGCGTAAGAATGTGCATGTAGTTGTGATTGGAGTAACTAAAGGAGAGTGATCTTACCTCTGAAAGTGTAGCCCTTTATACTCACAACAATCTTATGGTAAGAATGCAAAAGCTACCAGAGTACATATAAGCATGCCATTCTAGTCTTTTCATTCTGTGATGACCATTCCTCTCAGATTTGACAAAAGACTAGTTTTTATCTGAATTGACCCAGATCTAAAATATATGGCTGCTTAGGCATCTAGCCCTGGTACCAGGAATCTTGACACAAAGCATAGGCCTGCTGTAAGAGGTCTTTTGTCAAGCTTATTGAAATGATATGGTCAAATGAGGCACTTCCTCCTTTTAGGCACAGTTTTTCATCAGGAACATCTTCATCACTTTAAATTATTAGAGTAAGCTCTAATACATTTTAAAGAACTCATCTGGGTAAGTAAGCTCTGTGCTATCATGCTCACTACAGGAAGTATTTTATTGTAATGATGTCCCTTGTACAAGAAAAAGGGGAACATTAGCACTGAGTGTGGAGTATAACTAAAACATTGAGGTTCCACAATTTCTAAGATGTGGTTAGTGTCAAACTCTGAGATCATTTTTTCCTATTTTAAAGTTTTCTTCAGAAATCACTGTATAAAAAAAAAAAAAAACAAATAACTTAAACTTAAATTTTTTTAATATTTTAGCAACCTCACCCTCTTAATATTTATGCTTTGAAGACCTGATACTGTAAATTCTAAATGTACAAGCACTGCAAAGGAAGAAACAACAAACTCTGTCGCATTAATGTGTTTGCTCAAAATGCAAAACTGCAGTTTACAAGTAGGCTGCATACAAATTTGATTTAATGTTTAGATTTTACTGTTTCTTTGCAGAAATTGATCTTTTGCCTCTTTTCTTATTAGTGATTTTCATATTCTGCCACAGCCACTTCGCCTCCATATTGCCACATCATTAAATTTTGAGACTTAATTTCTTAAAGTCCATTACTATTAATACTATGGTAACTTATGAGCTGTCTTTTTAACAGCCACTTTATTTGTTCAAAACTTGTCTCTTTCGATTCAAAATTGAATAATTGAGAATAAAAAAAATATTATATGTAGACCTACTTGTGGTTCTGAAAATAATAATATATTTTACAAGCTTATATTTACTTCTATGAATCAAACACATGCACAATAGAATCTCTTTAAACTGAATTTTGAGACTCTTTGGAATCATTTGCTTTAGGGAGAGCTTCATAGTTGAGTACTTTTGGACAAGGAGCTCAAGCGGTGGAACCGTTTCCTCAGAAAATAATAATTGATTGAAGCATTGATTCCAGCAGTGCTTAACTGCACAGTTCACGCTTCCTTCTTCCAACCATTATATGAGTAGAGATGGAAGAGTTAGTCTACATTATTTATTTATTTATTTTTTTTTTGCTTGTGTATCGGTATAAGTTTTGTTAGGTCTTTTTAAAGTTAGGGTGGGTGAGAATTTTTCTGTTTTAAGGCAATGCCTGTTAGAAATCTTTTGATTTAGGTTTAGCACACGGGATAATTAAAAAATGAAGAAGAGAATTGCACAAGCAAGCTTATTTTTTGTGGCGTATGAAATTTTTCGGTTTCAAGAGATACTGCTGTTTGTATCTTTTTTGCTTTTTTTATGGTGCTGAGACAGAAATGCTTGGCCTAGATTCTAGATCTAGATCGCCAGTCCTTTCTCTTAAAATAGAACACATTTAACTTGGCAAAAAGCTGCTTTTTTTTTTTTTTTAACACAGTAATTATACCTTTTTCTTTTCAGGTAGACTGCAACACATAGATTAATAATAATAATGAAATTATGCAAACTTTTAGAGACCAGGAGCAATGAATTGGTGAAAGCGATGCTTGAAGCTCACTGTCACAATTTGTCATTATCAAAAGCCATGCAGGCAGCCATTCTCAACTAGACATCTAATGAGAGCTTAGCTAAGTGGAATATTTCCTTATCGCCTCACTGTTGTTCAAAGCAGATGTCTCAAATTTCAGAATGGCTGTTTGCAATCGTACCACACATTTTATAAATGGCAGCCTGCAAGAGGTCAATATTTTCATTTTCTTCAGTTCGACTTTTCTTGATTTTCTCTTTCAAGTATGGTGTGTTATGATGTACCAACAGGAAGGAGAGTGCTCGCTCTTTCTGTTGGTCCAACCTGTGAGAAAATCAAATATATGTAAGACTATATGGCAATCACATGTTGAATGGAATGAGTTCAAATTGTGTTATATGGATCAGCGCAGAAACGATTTAAAACTTGGGTTTGTTTAAGAGGTAAAAAAAAATATTTATGTAGGCCTACTATTAATTTTATGTTCCAGTTGAACATGATTAGATCAAACTGGATTCTTCAAGGTCTTGAATTCATCAAACTCTTTTGATTTTCCATGCCACACTTTTCTTTCTTTTTTACAGCTGCTGCTCTTCCATCAAACTCTTTCATACAGTCAACACCGATTCCTCAAACTATTTACCCCCTAATTATATCAAGAATAGCCTGCAACTAATCAGAAGTTTATCTTCCTGCAACTAAAATCACATTTGTTTCTTTATTTGCATGTCTTACAAACAGTCAGCGGCCTTTGCACCTTTGCGGGATCATTAGCTATCTTACAAAAAACAAGCTTGCTGTTGCTTTATAGGAAATTGTGCCTGCCCGCCTGCCCAATCACCTTTCCTGCACTATCTTCCAATAGACAGCAAGTCTTGCACTAGATCAAGATCTTGATAAGCATCTTTACAGGGTGGTAATGCCAGTCATAGAAGGGCAGGGGTTTTCTAATACTGTGAAGTGTTTGGCAAAATGTAAACCCTTTCTGCCTGTCCCTCCTGCAGTAAGACTCAGTCAACCACAAGCTTTGAGTAATAGACAATTAAACCAACAAACTTGCGAGGCAGAGCCATGACAGGTAGAACTAAACTTATCTTAGAATAAGGAAAAACTATGTCTTTCAACAGCTCTGCTAAATACAGGTGAATCAGAATTTTGTCTCCAATGCTATGCCCAAAACTTTTTGCGACTCATTAGGACTGGTTTCAAAATGCTTATAAAGGTCTAAAACACAATCGAACTGAATAAAAAAAAAAGCATTATTCATGTTTTTTTCAAAATATAGGTCAAATCTTACTTTCACTTTGTTGGTTAGCAGAGGTATTAAGCACTATAAGTATCTGAAAAGACCGTATGGTATGTTAGTGTAACTGGTGACAAGTTTTAACCCACATCTGGCTGCTCTGTAAATGTGCAAATGATTGTAGATAAATAGATTTTATAGCCTCAAGAAAATATGTAATGCCATTCACATTGTCATTTTAGTTTTTGACCTCCAACTGAGTTATTTAAATTCTACTGCGTACGCAGAATCTTTTTTGCTTTTGTTATATCAACAAGCAGCACTGAAGAGTGTGTTTTTCTCAATCCTCTCAATCTTTGCAAACTTTTTCTTCTTCCCTCTCATATTATGGGTCTCATTTCTCTGTGGAAATCGATGAAATCAAGACAGTTTTTTCAAATCTTTTTCAAGACTTGTTTTTTTTTGTTGTTTTTTTTTTTTTGTAACATGTTGTAAGCATTTTGAGTCAGACGCATTTTTTCACCATTGCAGATCTGTTGCTGGGAATTTTAGTCATTTCATAATACAGTGGTGGGAGAGAATGGCTTTACACCAAAAGTGAAAGAACAGCTTTTGTGTATTTATACGTACCTTCCAATTATCCTTGTCACGGTTTCTTGCTTCTAGTTTTCATTTTTTTTTTTTTTAAATTTATTTTATCTTATTTATTATTCTTTTGTTGTTTTTGCTATGTGGTTTTTTTGTTTGAACAAGCAAACATAAGAGTAAGACTAACAAATTATGTAACTTAGTTTATTTTAAAGTAGGTGGTTGAAATGATGAAGTTGCTATGCATTGACTTTAAAATCTTTTCATTCCTAGTCATATTATTTATGTCATGTCTTATTTTAAGCTGTATTTTGCAATTTCAAGTTCATACTGCTTTTTTAAATAAGGTGGATTGCATTATAATAAAAGAAATTAGTCGTAATCACCTCTGTAAATCAAAATCTTAGATTTCCTTGCTCAAGACTACATTGTGTTTGTAATGCATATCAAAGGTGTAACAGCACAAAATTATGTTGTGACTTTTTTTTCTTCATATCATTAACCTGGTCCTACAGTGTTGCACAAACACTTGGTTTGTTAGCTCTAGGAGGAAGAGAAAATCGGTATCTATTTTCTGAGATATCAATAATAGCAAGATTATAAAATATTCTTTCATTTCTTAATACCATAGACTTCCATTCTGAAAACCATCTCAGATTTTATCTGTAATTTAATATAACAGCATCAGAAATATGATGGACAAACCTCCATAAAATAAGTTATAATTTTTGTTTGTTTTGGAAAGAATGTTGAAAGTTTTCATCTTGAGATTGTCAAATGTTGTGAAGGCCATGAACTTAAAAAACAAAGTTTATTATGGGATATCTGTGACAGCTGTTGAAAAAACTCAGCTTGGCATGATTATTAAAAAAGTAGATCATTATCTTATGCCATACTTTACAGAATCTATCAAAATTTATCTTGGGAAGGTTTTGTTTATTTTTTTATATGAAATTTTACAAAATTTGCTTTTTTGGCGCTTTTTTTCGCTTCTGCTTTTATAAGGACAAACATAAATAACAAAAATGGATGTTTATACTATCAGGTCTGAAGACAGGGATGCTAGACATGGCAGACGCAAGCATTCAAGCTCTTCCAGATCTCGATCACGTTCTCCATACTCCAACTTGGACACCAAACGGTTGAGGTTTGAATAAGGGCTTGTCTTTTAACTCCTATCAGTGTAATCATATCATTGCCCACTGTATTAGCTTCAGCAGATTCTGTAGCTAAAGTTTCTGAACTTAGGAAGAAAAAAAAATATCTGCTGCTATCCAGAGTTGCCCTACCAAACGCAATCAATCTTTTCTTTTGTCTCAAATGACACATGCATTCATTTCAGTAAAACAGGTTTCATTTTCATCAATTTGGCGTTGGACTGCATTGCAATTAATTTTTTATTTTATGCCTGTAATCAAATGTGTCTTGAAATGATTGCAGCTCTTGTTTCAGTAATAATACCCTCGGGCAATGGCAATCTGTCACTATGGGAGAAACAATTCATACTATTACTATGGAAATCATTTTTCAAGCTTCAAAAGCAACATTCTACAAACCTGAGTGTCTAAAACTGCCCCCAAATGTATGTCTTTTTTAATGAAACCTATGATTTACCTAGATTAAAGGATCCTAATCCAACTTCAACTCCAGTTTTAATTTGTGTGTCAGTTAATTCTTAGGAAAAAAAAATAAGCACGGAATGAGATTAGCTAAATTTCTCTAGAGTAGAGCAATCTAAGATGTTTTCCCAATTGTTGGAGACAATATATTCTTCAAATAAATCTTGTCTTATAAAAGTTTTTACAAACATAATGCCTTTTTTAAAGGCAAATGCACTTATTAAAGAAAAACAAGATGCAAGAAGAGCCTTTTCTCAAGGACAGAGTGCCAATTCAGTAAATAATGTTTTTAAAATATAGGGCCATAATACTTTTTAATTTGGGCAACCTGCCACTTGATGCCTATTCCTAGTCATGATATTAATTGGTATAATCTTTGAAGTATTTGCACCATGAAAATTTTTTTAAGTTATCAAAAGGTATAGTAACAGCAGTAAATTTAATCTGATGTAGCAAAATTTTTTTTGTTTTGTTTTTTTTGTTGTTGTTGTTAATATGCACAGAGAAAGAATCAAAGCAAGGGAGATTCTACCAATACCGTTGCGAAAGAGTTAAAAAAAAAAAAAAAAAATGAACAAGGAGATAAAATTGTTAGATCTATACAGACTCTGACAATATAATCAGGATGATTGTTTTCCCTCTTATTTTGTAAAAGAACTTTTTTTTTTTTTTTCAGAGTAAATGGTGTTAAAAAAAATAAATTGAAGAACCATGATTTTGGATTCTTTTTATGTAAATAAACAATAGATTGAAATACATTCACATATAAATCAGATAGGGGCCATAATCATTAGTGAATTTAAGAGCACAATGATTTACAATGATATTGATTAAAATCAAAGTTGCTGAAAATAAATTTTCTTGAATTCTGAGGTCCAATTAAGATAAAGAATAATCTTTTTTTTTTTTTTTAGCTTTGCGAATATTTCCTTTTGTTCAGCTTATAATTATATCATGCAGGTGACTATTTTGGTTCCTTAGGGATTTATAGAAAAAAATATGTTCTTTGGGATTACTGAAGAGGACTGTGGTATAGTCATACTCGTAGGAAATAAACAGCTGATTTGCAACACAGTAAGATATGTAATTAATGTTGCAAGTGAGCAGATTACAGACTACTGCATTTGGTCTTGAAGTTTAGCCTAATCTATAGTGTTTTACTTGTAAGGGCCTACACAAAGCATCATAGTGGGTAAAACAGCTTCCTCAAAAAGTGAAAATAATTGGAAAGAAATTAGTTGAGAAAATGTTAAGGTCATTAATCTGTAAATGGTTATTGTTAAACTAAAGAAAACAGATAAATTTTTGTCCTCACTGGTAACATTCAGATCAGCATCAGCATCATTATTTTTGAAATAATCGTGCTGCCTCCTCTTATAATAAAAGAAACCAAAAAAATGCTGATTGAAATGAATTAGTTTTGTGGTATTAATTACCGCTGGCAAAATAAATCTTGCTTAAAATAAACCCAAAAACTCTGCACTCTGAAGGATTTACCTGAAGGGATACATTTGTAAAATTTATAGCTGTCATTTATAAAGAGTACCATAAACTGAGAGTTTGGGTTAGCTCAGGGCTACTTTATAATAGATAAAAGCATTATTTTCAATTTCATTACAAAGCAAAAGGGAGAAAATATGTTGCAATTTTCACTGTCACAACCATCCATTCAATTTTATCATTTCTCTGATCAACTGCTGACACCAGTCTGTCTTGAAATACTTTGCATAAATCTAAATTGAGGACCCCAAAATTACTGCATAATATTGAAATGCGGACCCCAACATTTTCTTCAAGTTCTGCACCATTCTCAAAACTCTTATAATTTGGTTTGTGTTTATAGTCCACCATACTTTGATCGTCACACCAAGTAGCCATTTTCTATAGCCTTAGAACCTGTTTAACAAAGGTTATACCCATACTTTCTTCTCGTAGGTTTTGATCTAGTGGAAGGCATTGATAAGTAGCAGAAACTATCATTCCAAAAAAAAGGACAAACTCATAATATCCTGCTTGTACAAGCAAATGATTGTCATTATAAGTAGTGCATACACGTCATTTATGATCCACCAAGCAAACATTGATTGGTCGTTTATTTCAGTAAGCTCTTTATTTGAGGAGCTTCACTGGCTCATCTTCGAGTTTTAAGTGGACTTGATACACTGATGTTGATTTAGTAGAGCAAACAGAAGAGTGTTGAAGGTTACCGTACAGAATCTACAAACACAGTTTTCTCTTTTTAATAAAACAAACAAAAATTGCAGACAATCTTTTTCAAATGATGGTTCAGAGGTAGCTCTTTCTTTTAAGGCATTAAAAATTATGATCATTTGCAATAGCTTTAACCTTTTATCAACTCACTGTATATTTTTTCTCTCCTTTCCAGACGCTGAATCATTGCAGACTCTAAATGGGCTAAAGAAAGTAGTGCTTTTGCAAAAAGGTACATAAAACCCTCAATTACTATTTCGTTCTTTGTATCTCCCCTTTTCCTTCCTCCCCTTTTTTTTTAATGAATTGATAGCTGTGGTTTTGAAAATATTTGGGGGAAAAAATAGATTTAAAATTTTTTTGAACTATTTGATCTTGATTGAAGCCCTTGTATAGATATAAAAGAAATAAAAAAATCTAGCTTTTTTTTTTGTTTCTGATGTGGTCTGCAGATTATAAATTGTAGGATCAGTAAAAACACATTTCCAGTTTTTCTTGCCTGTTAACTGATTATTTGATGAATGCCATGCTTATGTTTGGTAAGAATGACAATGTATCCCTATTGTAATAAAGAATATGTTTGTTTGACCTGAATTAAGTCTTTTTATCCCTATTGATACATTTAATGTTGATTTATAGTAAAAACTTGAACAGAAGTCTGATTGTTCAAATTTCTCATAAACCAAGGTTTGCAAAGTTGGCGTTGTTAAATTGATCTCATGATCTTTAGGGACTAGTGCATGAATCTCTTAATTCAAAGCCAATACCACTATGGAGAACATTAAATATTTTTTTCCCTGAATCAGTCTTATTATAAAATCCCTTTTTAAGTGACACAAAGTTAAGCTTGGAATTGTAAAAAAAAAGGAAACACAACATCCTCGCGATGGCAACCAAGGTATTGCAAAAAGAAGTCAATGTGAAAAACCTGGATAAAAAAAAATACTGTAAATCAAGGCACTCCATATATATATATATATATATATATATATATATATATATATATATATATATATACCAACAATTTAAACACATGTTAAAAAGAAAAAAAAGATTAGGATAATATAAAAATGGAGCCTCTTCTACAAAATTTTAGTCCATTTCCATGAAATTTGAATAAGGAGGTGCCCCTGTATGTGTGGACTGTACAACCAACTATATCTTCAAATCAATTCTTAGCTCTTGACCTTGCCTGAAAGATTTTAGAATGCCAGTGGTGCAATGTCGACAAACTCTTAGGACCTATGCAATCTTTGAAGTTGCTCCTGCTTTTTGGCTTAACAACAGTCTAAAAACTGACATCACCAAGTAATAAATGGACTCTATGACACTGAATGCGTGCTTCTGGTATTTTACTTTAAAATAGGCCCTACATCAAATATATATCTGGAAATGCTGTGCAATTCAAAGTGGATCAATCCAATATTACAAAGAGGTAGCTGATTTTACAGTCGACTACTGATAAACCAATGCCCTTGGAGGATTTAAACTAAAGCATCATGAGTTATCCATAATCCATTGCACGGCTCTTTACAATAAAGCCTTGGTATCTCACAATGTTCTAGAAATTTATATGATCCATTCTTTAAAAAAAAAAAATCAATGAATTAATGCAACTTTGACTTTTGTTAATAATATTGTATGTTAGTAGAAATAAATGTCTACAGGGACATTTTTAACAAAATGTAATGAAGGTCAAGTTGGCTTGTGACATATAATGGCAATCAGAACACTACTGATACTTGTGACAATGGAGCGTGCATAAATGGGATATCTTCCACCAGCATAATCAGAAGCGTCTACATTGCCCCACAAAAAAAATCCCAAAAAACTCTTACATTTATTTTGAAAGATGATCTTTTTGATTTCTGATTTATTTCCATTACTTTGAAAAAGACATGGGAGAAAAATACCCGTAGGAGAATTATGTGTTGTCAGTCTTTTTTTAAAAATTTTTACTAAAAGAATTTGGCCCCACCTTTGTGCTCCCATCCACTGAAAGCTAGCAACTATATTAATAAAATTAGAGATCTAGGCTATGCTGTAAACATAAAAGTTAACATATATGCATAACTAACAGTATTAGAAATTATTTAGGCCCAAGGCCAAAAGTATAGTGGAGGTGATGCTGACTTATGATAGCTGACATGAAGGATGCTGTGTGGCAGGTTCTATTACTTTTTTTTTTTGGTGCTTAGGCCAGCAGGACCACCATATTTTTCAAATTACAGAACATATTTTCCATACAATTTCACTTGTTACCATAAAAATAAGTGTCAAGTAGGCGAGCTATGGCCCTTTGAAAAAATTGAGTTGTGTTGCCTTGAAAAATAGAGACCATATTTATTTCAAAGGCTCTAGAGCCTTCAATATTAATTTAAATATATGCAAATTGGCTATCAAATTGAGGAAATTGGATATACTGCCAAAATGCGTGCATTGAATCATATAGGCTCATAAAGAGTTGAAACAATTTGTCGTCAAACTGATGAAGTATCATATCTGCACTTTTGGATTATTTGAGTCATGTACACAACAATGCCAAAAGTAGCATGTATTGTGTAAGTGTTGCACTAAAGGAAGCTATGATCCAATTCCCAACAACAACCACATTTTTACATCTGTGGAAAATAAAAGATCATAAATCTCCCTTCGCTTTGTGTGATGTTTGGCAAATTTGTCACAGTATTCATTATTCAAATCATGATATGAGACTGTCCATTTTTTACATTTAAATAAGAACATGCATTGATTTGGTAACAACAATAAAAAGCCTAATTTGTGCACAATCAAGCATCATTAGCAAGGACTTTTCGATGAAATGGCTTTGTTACACAAGTATAATTGACACTCCATCAAAACAAAAGGGTATTGATGATTCGAAAGTGGGATAGATGCAGTATAAGCAAAGGTTTTCAGTCCCTATCGGTTTTGCAAAACATTTTTCTCTCTAACTTGACAACTTGCACTGCTCACCAATGTTATTATACAACATCCTTGTCATCAGTAGCAATGTTCTCTTCTTCCTCCAACTCCAAAGTGTCATCAAGGAAATCTTTGTCACAGCTTTCACCCTCATCCATTGCTTCTTCATCAGAGTCAATTTCATTCAGCCCACTGGAATGAAAGTAGACTTAAATCCTTGTTCTTCCAGTTCATTTGCACAATTTCTCTGCCATTCGTTTTCTTCTGGTTTTGGAATACTTGGGTTTTGGAAAACTGAATTTCTCCAAATCAGAGTTGAGAAGTTGGCTCTTAATGTGCAATGACAAATTGACTTCAAGGAGGCATTTGACATAGATTCATTCCACTACTGCACGAGATGGTACCTTTCTTAACTTTGAAACGTTGGCAAACTATGTGACACCTCACTTTGTTGACTCTTTGTGTGAGGTTTGGTCGTACAGCTTGCACACAATGCCTCAAACAGGAGATAGTCATGATGTGAAACAACTGGTGATGTTCCAAATCTAGAGAGCAGAACTCGAAGATCTTCCTCCTTTTGAACAAGCTTTAGAGCTTTGAGCTTCATTGCATAGCAAAGCAACTTGTGTCACTGCCTGTGAATGCATGGACACCAAGTAATGCATCACACATCTGTTTGGACAAAGTCTTTGCTGTCTGAGAGGCATTGATTTGTAGCCTGTTGTTGCCACAACTAGTACGAAATAATCAGGGTCTTTCCAATGGCCTCAGAGAATGAAAGGAGCAGTAAGAAGACATCAGTGTCTGGTGACCTGACAACAATAGTTTCCCAGTTTGGTTGAGCATGTAAGGTACATTGACATTGTAGGATGATCTGCATGTCTGCCTCTCCCTGGGATGAGTATAGATCTGGAAAATGTACAACTGTTTTAGATCACCTGAGTTACTGAAAAGTAAGTTGCGACTCTCTTCAATAGCAAAGATTTTATCCCATGAAACTGAAAATCTCAAGGGTATGCATTTGTATGGATTTTTTAGAAATCTGCCTTTGAATTTTATTTTTTTTTCTCTTTGCACCGTGTTGCAATTAGTAACAATTTTTTTTTCATTACATTAAGATCTGTCCTACAGTATTCATCTTTAGCTCATATGAAAGTGGATTCAACCTTTTGCCAAGGAAGAGAGGATGTTCAATTTTAGTGACATTGTGTGTAAATAGAATGTCTAAAACTATAGCAAAAAAACCAAAACATTTGGATTGGTTTCAAGACAATCACCAAGTAGGCAATGTAATTAATGTACGAATTTCGATTTGAGCAATTGAACTTGAAGGAAAAAAAAGGGCTGCAAGTGTATAATTCTTACTTTTTATTGTATCTCTTGCAATATAATTAGTAATGGAATTCTGATCATGCAAACTAATACTAGTGGTAGTAATAGTCAGAAAACAAATACAAAATATTAATAAAAATAATATGATTTGGGAACATTTTTTTTTCGAACAATATGTTTATATTATCAGCAATTCAACATTTTGAAAAATGGCACCACAACAACAATCTATGCTTGGGCCATTTTCTTTTCTAGAGCATCTGTGCAATGTATGTGTATTATCAAAATAGAAAACATTTGAAAATAATTTAGAAAGTACCGGTACATTTCAATTTGACCGCAACAAAAAATTACTATCGGAAATAAGCATAAGATTTGGACACATTTTCATATAGGTAACAAACAGTACTCAGCCAATCTAGTTACATCTAAACCAGTACCGGTGGGTAATGGGCTTTGCCAATGCCAGGCAATTTACCTGGCACGTCTTCAACAAGCCAACTGCACTGGCAAAAGAAAGAAATGATAATTTTAATCTTTAATTAAGTGAGCCTACTGGTTCTCTGGCATTTTGGCCCTCATGAAACCAAGTATCTGTGGCAGTCTCAAACATCACATTACCCAAACGAAAAAAGTTTATGCCTATTTATCTCGGGGCGAATTTGCCACTCAGTATGCAAACAATACCTCTCAGCCTTGTCTAAATATAGGCCCACCTTTTCATTACAGTTTAACACCACTCATTATATCAAGGTATAAACCAGCTCAATACATGTGCATGGCATAAAAACTAGAAGCTTAAATTCAAAAGGGGATAGTTGAGTGAAAGAGATACGTTTCCACAAGCGTATCGCATACATGGACGGTAGGGTAAGAAAATGAAGGCAAGACAAAGGAGCATTATAATGTCTAACGGTATTTTGAGGCAGTAAAATCTTCAGCACTTGTCGTATACTACAAACAAGAATGCATACAAAATATATTTTTTTTCTTTTTTTTTGCACATTGAATATAATTATATCATCATTTCCGAACAATAAATCCATTATTTATTAGAATTTAAAGAATTAAAGCTCTCCATTTTAACGGACTATTTCTTATGCCATTTCTCATTCCTATGGATTTCTGAGATCACCGCTTAATGGTGGTCTGGATATACCAATAATCAATCGATCAATCATTCCTATGGACATTTCATAGCAGAAAGTAAATATGGTTTTATCAACAAACATGTATATGCTGTTCAAGATGGAGGCATGAAAATAGTTCAGAAATGCAGTGCCAAAGCAGAACAAAGAAGAGAGAGAGAGAAAGACATGCAGATGCACAGAGAGGTGTAAAAGAGGAGAGAGGATCAGAAAGGAACTGTTTTGGCTGTGATGAAAGAGGAAGATAAAATTAATGCAGATGACATTGAAGCATTCAAATTCAAAATAAATTGAACTTTGCATTTTATACACATAAACGAGGGATGTCCGAAAAGAAACAGGAAAAGGGGCATAACTCACACAGATTGAAGTTCACTCTTCCACTACTTCTCAACGTAATCCCCGTGGAGATGATGCATTTTTGCCAGCGCGACAGCAGCGAATTGATACCCACTCGAAAGAAATCAACGTCAAGATTATCAAACCAATTCCTC
>BLXT01002860.1:1889955-1904994 GCA_019648995.1 Plakobranchus ocellatus
CCCCCCCAAAAAAAAAATTGATTTAAATTTTGAAGGGGAGGGGGGGGGGGGGTTGTAATCAATGGATTGATATAAAATAAAGAAACAAGAAACACACTTTAAAAAATAGCCTATAGCTCATTGTATTAAAAAAACTCACAATAATATAAAAATACATATATTGTTTTCAGAAAATTAAGTTAAAAAAATTACATTGATATAATGACTGGCTCAAGCTCTAATAAGAGTAGACTTTAAACAACTTCAGCTTTTATCTCTTTAAAACCAAAAATCTGTTTTGCATGAAACTATTGGTAGCATGTACAAAATAAAATCTGCAGCCTATAACTCTGGCAATGGTGCAAAGGAGCATCACGCCTAACTCTAAAAGGAAAAAACCGATATAAATAGTAAGACAAGAGAAAAAAACCCTTGAAAAAAAGAAGCATTTACACTGTTACAGGGTTTCTTTGAGTTTATTTTGTTTAACCCTATCGGCTCTGTACAGTGGAGAGAGGGGAAGAACATCTCCCAAAAATTAAATTTCATGTATGACTACATTTCAGTTCCAAAAGACAGTTTTGTATTTCGTTCTATCTAGGCACTTTTTGTTTCATCAAAATTTAGGTAACCAGAATTTAGATAAAAAAAAGCCACGTCCTATCCCTATTTTATATAAGTGTATACTAAATTACTATGGCTCTGCACTAATCTCTGTCCAGTCTTTAAACCTTCCTTAGGATATGAATTCTTTTTTTTTTCTTCTCTGTTGCAAATGACAAGTATACATGGTACACACATAAGTGTGGACAAGAAATTTTAATTGCCATGCATCCAACCCACCCACCCCCCAAAAAAAGAAAGAAAAAACCAATAAGTAAATATGTAGATAAAAATAAAATAAATCAATAGGAAGCCCAAGAAAAAAAAAACAAGCAAATAAATAACAAACAGAATCAATAGTAGCCTATATATAAATTAAAAAAAAAAAAAGGTATTTACTCTCCAGCCCCACTGCCTCAACCAAAAAAAAAAGGTGTGAAATTTAGTGCACACCTAGGGCAAACATTTACTGGTACTGGCAAGTGATCTTTGGCAAAATGTGTTTGAATGCCTGCAGTATACAGATATGTGGATGAATATCAATTGCAATCCAACATTCAGCGTTCACTGAGGGGGTACCGCCTACACTGTTATTAAAAATTTGTAAAATAAAAAGAGAAAAACCATGAATATTGAAAACACTTCTATGTTTTTATAAAAGCTACATACTGCAAGTTAAACACTGGAACAGTGCTTCCCTCCCAGCTAAACCAATCCAAGCCTCTGCAATGTTAGCGAGCCCCTAGTAGCTGAGCTAACATTTCAAGGGGTCAATCTTCAGGGTAAAATGATGTGCTGCGACATAAAGAGCAGCCTAGAAACCCACACTTTTTAGTCATATTAGGGGATTTAATAAAAGGAAGTCTTTTGTTTTTTAAAATAAAAATGAATGGTGACATAACATAAAAACTATTTACACTTGAAGTTTACTTTTAAAGTATTCAAGCTTCATAATCAATATGATATATTATAGATATATACAATATTTTTGACATGTATTATATTTACAATCTTTTTTCATTGCTAAAGGCTTGCATGTTTCTTAAATCAAACTGCCATTGTTTACTTTGCCTCATTTGTTGTGAAGCAGCTTTAAAAAAATGTCCTGTGAATAGAGTTGAGCTGCCGTCTTAAGTTGTGCTATGAAGATCATTCACTGGATCTCTTGTAAGCAGGGTTTTGATTCCTGGTTACAGGCTTGACAGTTTGATCTGTCAGACTTATAAGCCTTTTCACTTCGCAACATATCTGTGATTGTGGGAAAGATACAGTTCATAAAAATTTATTGCTACTCATTATGGCTAATATTAATTTAGAATCTGTAAATATTTCTGAAATCATTATTATAATATAGTCTGGATACTAGCCTTAATGAGCTGGGAAATCAGAAATTAGTTGTGTGGAGAAAAAGTGTTGTAAAAATAAATACCTCATGTGCATATGAAAATTTGATGTAGGGTATTTCCCACAAAAGAGCATCAAAATAGACCTTTAGATTTTGGATTATAATATTAAATTTTGCAAGACTCTTCTAAAGGTTATGAAAAAAAAAATAGATATAAACTTTAATGATAATGTCAGCTGTACCTATTTTCTCTATAAATAACCCTGTTGCCAAGTTTCTCATACAGTTTTTATAATTCTTATAACAATCAAAATCCCCCTCATAGGTCATTTAAAATACAACTGTTTTGAGAAATATTCCAATTTTTTATTAACTTATGAGAGGCAAACAGAGCAAATCAAAGTCCAGTTTAGTGTAATTTGGGTTTCAGCATCATATAATGTAGTTGCTATCCAAATTCACACCATGTAAGTACATGCTCAACCTAAATGTACAGTTTTTTTGTGTTCTGATGGATTTTTTATTATATAATTTTATGACTAAATGGACTCATAGTTCAGTAAATGCATACCTTTAGTTCTTGCTGACATTGTGGCCATATAAAATAATAAGCTGTTAAGAAGATAGAATAAGCAGGATAAAGTCACAATCCAAACCTAGCCTAAGTTTGCTGTTAGTGGCAGGACAGACTGTTGGCCTCACTTATTCATCTTTATCATTCATTGTCAGTGAGTAAACAGGCATGTTCCTGAACGTTTTATCATAGTAAAGGAAAAGCTTATGACCAAGCACTCATACCATCATAGTTTCATTCCACGCTTCAGTCACTTACAATGATTGAATGATCATCACAAAATTGTACCTACTCTATACAGTAGAGCTCACCTGCAACGGGACCTGGTTACAACGGGACCTTGCATGTAACGGGACCTTGACACAAGCCCGTTATTTTCCCTTATATATCTTTTATATTTTATTTTCGCTAGAACAGCATCTACTACATGATAAGCTTGCCTTCAGCGGGACCCAGCTTCGTACAAAGGCCTAAGCCTAGGCCTACAAATAGATTCGTGAAACGGACTATAGCTCCGCGATGAATCTAAATTAACATCGGTATTGATACATGTACAAAGGAGATAAGCCATAGTCTGTTTCGGTACTTTCATTCAAAATATTAGCCAATGAACACCTAGCGATCGGGGGTGAAAGACAATGATGCAATGCCGGCGACTTGGATTGACAAAAAAGGCATGGGACTGAGTGGTGAATGGTCCATCAGCCGCAGGCTAGCAAGAGGCGTGTGTGACTGTGACTGTCAGAGTGTGTGATTGGTAGTGTAAGAGACTGAGGGTGGGGCTGATGAGGAAAAGACTGGGCGTATTCAACTTTTCAAGCCCTCGGGGTGCGTCTATTTTGTTCAATGCCTAGATAGATTTCAATTAGGCTTACATTTACATCGTTGTGGTTGTCACTCACTGACTCAATGAACAAAGAAAGCATCGATCTAGGTCCAGTGTTTTGCGAAATTGCCTCTTATCTCTCAGTCTCGCTCTGATGCTCGCAGGTCGCATTAACGAATAGATCTCTAGATCTAAATTTCTAAGCCTACATTTAATTGCGGTCTTAGCCTGTGTTTATCCAGCATGGAATCAAGAATAAGGAAATTTTCTTTGGAAAGGCCAAAATCATTGAGGAGGTGGACAAGAAAGTAAAGTCAAAAGCCCAGATCTGTCGAGATTATGAGATTTTGTCAGGAACACTTTATAGTTATACATTCTTGAAAGACAAGGATGCTATCATGTCAGCCATCACCAAAAGCAACTTTCAACCTGATCGGAAGCGACTGAAAACAACAGGCCTCCGGAATTAGATCGCTGTTTGCATACTTGGTTTAACCAAGCATTGTAAAACACCATATTCTGGACCCACTTAAATACATAATGTAGCCTACTACTCCTACTAAAAACAAATTAAAATAAAACAAAGAAAATGTAAAAAGGGAAGAAAAGCACCACACAAAAGACATACGCACAAGAAAAAAAACACCCATAAACCAATCAGCACAGAAAGACAAAACAATTCACACACACACACAATGCAATGAAAAATATAATACGATGTACGCAAGGGTCACGTTTAATAGTAGCCGCTTATTAAAGGGGGGTTATTTTAATAAGGTGCCGTTTTCAAGGATTATCTTCCTTTTATCTTTACAACGGGCCTTGCTTATAACGGGACTGTGCACCAAGCCCTTATGGGTCCCGTTGTAGCCAAGTTCCACTGTATCAACAATTTTGAAGTTATTGCACTGTCAATGTCTGTCAGGTCAAGTCCTTGAATCAAACTCCTCTTTTAGAACAAATGAAAGTGAATTTGTAAGGGGAAATTGAAACCGCTCTTTTACGGGAATTTTTTGTTAAGCCACAATCTCCAGCCAGTGAGAACACAGAGAGAAAATCTTTATTTATGTTTATGCCCGAGGCATAAAGAATAAAAAATAAATCACGGCCACGTCTTTCAGGTCATCGACATTAAGGACAAGGTTATGACCCTCTTGCTCTCACAACTGTTAGTTTTTAGACCTCCTTCTCTTGCTTTTTTAACAATACTAACATTATCTTGTGTGCAAAAGAAGCCCAACTCATTTGTACATGAATTACCCTAAGGGGAGGAATCATTATACAATACTAACTTCCTCCTCTAAATGCATATTCAAAGGTATTCCCAAGCGTTGTGTGTTTAGATGATGACTACAGTATAAGCCTATAATATACACATTTATTTGTCTCTATTCCATTTCTGTCAAAAGATATGAGAGTTTGTGACGAAGTTAGCTGTCATGAATTGAGTCTAAGTCTCAATTTTAAACAGCTGATCTTTTGATCTAGCCTGGTTTATTTCTACTCTTTACTCTTATTTAAGTCAGCCCAATAAGGCATATTTTAGTTAAGTTTGACAGTGTTATTATTATTTTAGCAATGTTTATCTTTTAAGAACTAGGGATTTCTTGAGGGTTCTAGAAGGTGTGAGAACATTGTTTACCGGGAGCTGTTAGATTGTTATATAGTGACAAGATAAGCTTGAGATACCACTAGAAAGATCTGGAGATGTTTACGTATTAAAGATGTGATAAATGACATTATTTGACGAGTCAATAATCTTAGCAAACCTTGATGACATAAGATGGTGACTTCTACTCTTTTTTTCTGGAATGAGTTGTTTGTGCAATATTGACTAAATTATTCTGTATTGCATGACTAGTATTTTCTAAAAGTTGTGTGCAATGGGGATAAAGATGGTTGTGAATTGTTGATCAGATTGCTGAGAAAAAGAACACTGACTTTGTGAATTTGTTGACCGACAGAGAGATACCTTATTGTTCTCGATTTAATTGAATAAAATTTTCATTCAATTTTTTACAGGACTTTGAATGATTTTCATTCTTAAGTCTATTTAAAAGAACTGCTTGTCACCAGCGGTGTCCAGCCAGACCTATAACTGAATAGCACACAGCCATTTGTGACAGAATTTGAAGGTAAAATCTTTTTTTAGTGAAAACATTTTTTAAAAGGCGCTTATACAACATATCCATGCCATTTGTGGCTGATTTGCTTTGTTTGCCTCACGTATCCTTTAAACTTATCGTTTAAAAAAAATTCTTTGATTCTTTCATCTCAAACATTCTTGTAAATTGCTTTTCTTTCCTTGCACCTTTTATCATAAAATTTTATATGATTACAATATAACAAGTATGCATCAAAGCATATGTTAATATACTTCAATTCATAGAATGAGAGAAAAAAAGAGTCTAAAAATATACTTGCCAGGCACTAATGGGCTTTTTGGGAAAAGTGCAAGCTCAATGGTATTTGGACATTTGATTGGACCTCATCTGTAGAACCTGGACAAAATATATAGATTCTCAATTTAAAAATTAAAAAAAATGTTATGCCTCATGCTGAAAGGCTTTGAAAAAAATAATTATTTAACAAAATTATTTGTTTCTATTGGTGCTTCCTTTAAAACAAGAGAAAACAGACTTCAGTGCATGCCATTTACACACACATTGCTAATATTTAAATTCTGCATAAACCTCAATTCTTCTGTTCCTTACAAGTCCTCTAGTCTACTCCTATTCAAGGCTAACATGGAAAAACAATTAATGGCTCTCCTTCTGGCAAATTAAGCCTATTCTAAAGGTCTAGTGATGGGCTTACATGTCCATGGAACAATAGTCAACACATGGGCATCGATGCATGCATAGGTAAACCTAGCCTTTTGTGATTGAATTGTCAAAAAAGAAGCAATCAGGCAATGAATGGATTTATCAAAGTGGCAAATATATTTTATTAATTGACTGAACAAACATGGGTCCTGATATTGGTATATGAAGCAAAATAGTATGTTACAATGGACAAAAAGATTTTTTGACAAGTAAAAATTGACATTAATTTATTGATTTCAGTGATGGTACTCAGTAGAGTTGGATGCTGTAGGAGTCACCCCTGGCCTAATCATAAATGGTGTGACTCATGATTTAAAAAAAAAAAATTCAGCTTCATACCTTGATAAAAATAGCCCAAACATTTAAAAAATAAAAATAAAAGATTATAGCATCAAATCAGTCACTAAAGCAATGGAAAGGTAAACACTTACTTGTCCATGGGCGCTGGAAAACAAAGATTGCACGACTGGGTTGAGAGATTGCTGATTGTTGTTACTTCTATTCTCATGTCTCTCAGCTTCCCTATAAGGGGAATATATTTTTTATTTAAATAATCATAGTTATTGGGCCAATAAAATTCAGAAGTACACATAAATTGATATTGCTTAAATAAAATTTTATTCCCTAGGTAAAAATGCTGTAACAAATTTTTTTTTCTCTTCATTTTAGGTTTCTTCTAGCTCAGAAGTGAAGTTTTGAGGCACATTTCCCTCACTTCAAAAGATTTGTCAAAATTGTGATGGATGGGTAAATTTAGCTTAACGTTTTAAAATTGATAGAATCAGATGTCAAATGATTGGACACAATGAAAAGAACTTCTTTGACAATCTACATAAGAACAATTCATATAGATCTAATTGGTTATCTTAATTGTAGGCCTGTACAAAGTCAGGGTAGACGATAGGTGCATTGCACTTGCAGACTCATTAAAACCTTAGAACCAATTCTAAAAATGTAAACCTAATTCAATAGTTTAACAATAAAATTATTAAGAAATTTAAAAAAAGAAAGTGGAGAGCATCATCTAAATGTATAAATAATCTATCATACACTGATTAGTATTTGTATTAATCCAACTCGCTGAGTTTTATTCCTTTTCAAAAAAAGGAAGACATCTCAATAGAATAATTTCTGTTGTAGGTTAGGGTCTTCAAATCTGCTCCTGAACTTTTCTTATCTATTTTTTTGTTACAAATTTTTAAAACCATTTTCATTTTTTTTCACTTTAGTGGACTGCAATATTTAATTCACTTCAAGATCAGTTCTAAAAAGATATTTATTTTTCAAATCCATTTCCAGTCAATCATTCGATAACAATCTTATTAAGCACTATCACAGCAGGATATTTCCCTCAAAGATCCCATCCGATCATTTCTGTCCTCACCTATAGTAATGCTGAGGTACGGAGCCTGTAGGCCTTTGCTGCTGCAGTTGATGCTGCTGTACAGGATGATGTTGCCTTATCATGCCAAAACCAGGTGGCACTGACAGCTGATTTTGTTGATGCTGATGCTGAAGCATGTTTACATTAGGCCTAGTGATTATAGAAATGAGATCCAAGTCATGGTTGTGCCAACAGGTAGTCAAAAAATAAAATGAAACTTAGTTAAATACGAAAGTGCTTCCAAAAACAACCAACTTCTTAGTCAAGATAGCCAAGGCTAAGCCAGCCCGAAGAGAACTCAAAGTCAGGTCTGACCAAGCCTGAACATGCATTGCTTAAAAGCAACAGGTAAAATGTTTTGATTAAATATTTACAGGTCATGAAGAATTTTAAAAAATAGAACCTGCAGCATAAGCAAAATAAACAACAAAAACACTCTATGACAAAAAAGTAACCCATAGAGGAAAAAAAAAAAATTACATGTTTTTTTTTGTCCCACTTTTTAATCAGAATCATCTAATTAGGCTTACCTCACCTGCTTTTAACATAGGTAAAAAAGTGGCTGCAATGATTAAAAAAATACAAATGTACAAATATCAAAACTGAAAAGTCTTATCCTAAGCAGCAAAAAGGATAGAATAGTTGGAAATGGGATTGAAAGGATACAATAAATTTGATTTTTCCCACTTTTAAAAAAAATGTGCTGTTTATATTATTGCATACACCTTTTCATGTAGCTTGTCTAAGCAGCAGACAGCACTTGACAGCCATAAATGGCTTGATACAACTACCAGTCCTACTTCTATGAGCCCCCATAAATTCTCAGTTCATTGGGACAAGTGACATAGATGTATTTTCTATTCTGCAGTTTCATTTTAAAAACAAAGTATTGAAAATAGTTACACAGAAGACAGGAAAAGCTTAAATTAAAAAAAAAAAAAGCTAAAATTTAATTTATCTTAGATATACTGTAACACAGGTTGGTACACTGAAATCTTTGCCTGTTTTCATAATTTGAAAGAACCATAGCATTGTTATCATTGCCATTATAATCAGCATTTTTATATCACAAATTCTAAGTAAAAAAAAACCAAAAAAACAAGAAATGGATAAAATATATTTTATCAAGCTACCATTCATGTAAAAAATGGAGATAGTTTATCTAAAAAAATTTTCACAATAAAAATTTTTTTAGGAAAAAACAAGTAGCAAAGGAAACTCATGAGAATCTGACTCTGAACACGTTGGTAGAAAAACCTTTCACACTTTTTAAAACTAAAATATGACATTCATATGAAAATTTGAATTAAGCTTGCTGGAAAAAATTTGCTTATTTATCCAAGAAAAGAGAAATTAAATTTTTATTCCTCTGAAAACTATTGTTTTCGTTAAAAATGTGTCTTTTCTATAATTCTTACCTGAAATGCAATTGGCTTTTAGAGAGTAAAACAATAATAGCCCTGCTGAGATTTCTGAAAGAAATTCAATTTCAATGATCAATAATTTAAGCTTTGTTGCCATACCTTGGAGTGGATGCCATTACAGGGGGCATGTTGAAACCAAGTGGGCTTGACATCAAAGGGCCTCCATTATTTGCAGAAACTGCTGCCATTGCAGCTTGCCTCTGAAGTTCCTGCTGCTGGTGACGCAGTTGTTGTTGCTGTCGGTACATATGCTGCTCATGAAGTTGAGGATTTTGATTCTGTTGAGGTGGCTGCTGGTGTGAGAATTGTGGCTGACGGTAGTTGCTATTATGGTAAGTTTGGGATGTATTGCTCATTCTATGATGCTGGTGATGTGGCTGTTGCTGTTGATGGTGCCCCATAGGTCTCTCCATCGGAAATCCTCCATGCCGATCGTACTGCAAAGTAAGGGATTGCGTGATTTTAATTAATACAACTTCTTATCTAGCCTTACAAGATTACTGGAACAAAAAAAAAAACCAAACAAAAATACTTTGAATTTAGTTATCTACAGTTAAAGTTAATAAATGGGATTGGTTGTGATGCTGACATTTGTGACAATGATGTTACAGTGTAAGAAATGATACAAAAAACAGACAAAATCAATGATCAATCAGAAATACCACATCAGCACTGAGATCAGGATAGAAAAGTACAGGTGAAATAAAAGAAACTTCTACTCTTAAGTTGGATACAATAACAACACCACCACCCCAAAAAAATAGTGTAGGCAGAGAAGATTAAAAAAAATTATCCTTGAGGGCAGAAGTTCGTCTCATGAGAAGGGAGAGTAATCTAACATAGTGTGTGTTCAGAAATAAATGGCCACATCTAAAGTTTGTATTAATGAGATGCAAAACTGGAGGTGGTATGGAATATTCAAATGGCGCACTACAATTTTCCTTCTAACCGTTGAATTGCAATGCTCTAACACTGTGCTTCGCCTCCCAAAAAAGATGGCAAAAAATGATTTAAGATCACTGCAGAGCCCGGTGAAAAACTCAAACAAGAACAAAACTATGGCACTTTCTTTCAGGAATCAGTATATAAAAAAACTTCTTTACTCAGAGAGTAAAGAAACTGGTCCATCATGCTCTTGTAATCAAAGATCTACATTTCATTTGAAAAGGTCAGGACAGCAATCATTCTCAGTGATATCATAGTACACAACATTGAATAATGGCCTTTCAATTTTACATACATAAATGTCATTCCAATGATGATCTATATTATTTTTAGTGTATATACAACTGCAGACATTAAATTCAATTAAAAGAAAAACCATAAGAAAATTTGAATGAAAATTCCTTTAAAAAATGGCAAACAAACAATCAAACAAAGAAAGTTGAAGATAATAAATGATTTTATATTAAAGTTCTATTTGTCCCCATGTTAAGAAAAAAAGGTGAAACCAAGATTTCAACTAGGTTGGTTTTCAATTGTTTGACATCTTGTTTTTTATTCAGATATAAAATTGGGATCTGAGTTAAAACTTTTCCTTTTTCTCTCCTTTATCAATATCAGATGTCACAGGTAACTCTAGTTATCTTAACAAACTCTGTTCTAAAGTAGCATTTCTCATTAAGTAAGTATCACTCACAGGACCTCTGAAAAGATTGATAAACTAATGCATGTCTATAAATTTGATCTAAAGCATTTTAAGAAATCTTATACAGATCTCTTACCCCATAAGGTGAGGCATGACCTCCAGATGCAGCAGAACTGTTGCGGTTGGTATTTCCTCCATTGTTTCCTGAATGCTGTCTGTGATTGCCTTCGCTGTGTCGTCTGGAGAGCATACAAAAGGTTAGGAAGCCTTAATGTGCACATGACACAAACACACACAAATCTTAAAAAAAAAAAAAAACAAAAACAAATCAGAACACTGCTCCAGTCTTCTAGGTCAACTTTAACATTCATGCAACTGGCAAATACTGGTTTTTAACTAATCTCATTAAAAATGATATAACAAAGAAGGGGATCCTTCCATAAAAAACAACTGTCCAAAAATAAGGCTCAATGTATTCTGTTGCATAAGGCATTTATGTTCGCTAGATTTTGAAAAAGGAACAAAAAACAATTCATATTGATCTGTAAATTACGTTTATTTTTAGGAAAGACTATGCAGACCTAGATTCAAATCTAAGCATCCTACCCGCTTGCTGACAAATTTTGGCTTAAGTTGAAATTTAGAATTGTAAATGGTGAAGACAATCTATGCGACCTAGATCTTGAGTGTGTACCTTGACTCAGGATGTTTTTGATGTCTTTGGGCCTGATTCCAAAGAGGAGAATGTAATGACTCAGGGGGGAGCGGTGGCTCATCTGGTAGGGCAGTTGGCTACCAAGTAAGAGGTCCAAGGTTCAAATCCCAGTTCGGGTCAAATCAATTTATCATTGCTCCTCCGTGTCCACCCAGCACCAAATGGGTAGCTAGGTCTCTTAAGACCGGGCAAAAGTAAAGGAGGCGAGGAAAGCAAAGGCAAACTACCTCATAATGCCATATGCCAAGAACAATCTGGTCCCTACTCCTGGTTGTCCAATGCTTGGACTAACCGTGGGACCCACTTTACTTTTACTTTAATGACTCAAGACAGGACAAGAGTAAAAAAATTGTGATTAAATCTAGTTCTAGATCTAGCTCAGATTGGAGATCTTTGTTTGGAGTGTCATGTTCCTTGGACTTTAGATCTAACACTAGACCTAACAGCCTCAAGTTTTTGTTGACATATGATAGTATCCTAAATAACTCTCTTAAAAAAAATATCAATAAAAAAGAAAAAAAACTTTCCAGAAACTTTTGCCGAAACTGAAACTGAAACTGGATAGGATAGAAAAATAACATCTAAAGCCATTTTCACTAGCATTTGCAGGATTTACTTGAGAGGGAAAATCCTTTTAGGCTTCCCACACCAGTTGCAGGAAAGAACTTGAGTGAGTTTTAAAACATTTTAGTATCAAGAAAGATTCCACACTTATATTCAACTTTCATGCCATATAATTGCTTTACCTGTCCCTGTGGTCCCTATCCTTAGGGTATTGCAGTGAATGATTTTGTCGCTGTGAAGCATAGCCCTGAAATAAACAGTAAAAACTCAAAGCTATAGAGGGAAAAAAAATCAGAGATTTCAATGCTGCTTTCAGCAAAACATGATGAATCTGCTTATATAACATTTCTTGGGAACACAAGATAGGTTAGAATTGTTCTGAATTGTGCACAGTATCGTTGCAAAATGAGATCTATTGCAGAAAAATTGGGTTTAATGCAATGCAGAGTGTATCTCACATAGAAATTAAAATATCAAACAATGCCAGACTCCCACCCAAATATCGCGAGAGTTTTTCGAATGAGATTAAAATAATGACAACTGTTTCATTATTTCACATAAAGTGTAAAAAAAAATTAACATATAAGTTTATGGTTTGCCCCATACACTTGTAAATTTATTGAACTCAACTTTACTTATTAAATATCTAGGAATCACCACAGGTGAAAATTTTTGTCAAATTGCATTAACATTTTATGTCTTAGCCAAATGAAGAGAGTGTTACACTATGGACAATTCTGCTCTTCATTGACTTTATCAGGGGTAGTGAGCTCTTGATTTTTTTAGAAGGCTTAAAAAAAAATCATTTTTCTTTTCAGGAGAAATTCTTCAAGGTATTTCCAGGGCAAAAAAAAAAAAAAATCCCAGTGCATACTCAATTGCATTCTTTCAAAGGATTCCTGAATTCTATTATGAGTGTTGATGAGTAGCCTAAAAAAATGTACAGGTTATGTTGTAAACACTACTATGACCTTTTCAAAAATTAAAATTGTTGAAGAACAGCCAAAATTAGATGTTGAAAATAAAATGCAACTGCTAACCCTTTCCTGAGATTTCCCTGGCATCATTTGCTGTTGGGGTCGCTCCGTTGGACCCTGTTGCATTTTGAATTGCTGCTGCTGTTGTTGTGTCTGAGCTCTTTGCTGCCTGTGCTTTTGCTCTTCTTCTTCCCTATCCTTGCGATTCAGAGGACAAGCACGGACCAAGTGTCCAATTTTGCCACACCTTCGGCATCCCCGCACATTAGGTGGGCGATTCTCTGACAATAGTTCCGTGTCAAAAAAGTAGTCCTACAAAAAGAGAAATGAAAAAAAAAATATAAACTTGCATAAGCAACTAATTTAAAATCAAGCAAAAAGCATCTAAGTGTAAAATATAACAGGAAATCAAAGCTATTTAAGATCTAAACCTTTTGCTTCTACATATGGCTCATAAAGAATTAAGCATTGAGAACTTCAATAACTGTTAAAGACTGAGCTATCTGGGGACATTTTTATTTCACATTCCAAACCTTTTATGTCTACAAATGGCTAATAATGAATTTAGCATTAAGAATTATTATCACTATTAAAGACTGAGCTATCTGGGCGCATTAAAAAATAGAGAAAGATTGTAAGATTGATATATGTAATTCACCAACTGTAATGATATTTTAATTTAGAAACAGCTACACTGCACTGCACATAGCAGACTCAAATTAAAACTGGTCATCCTTCCAAATTTAAAATTCAAAAAGATACCGAGGAAATTAGAACATGATCCCTAGTTATTTATTTCAATAACAATATCCTGCTAACATATCTGTGCAATAACAATCTTTTAATACTGATACATATATATAAAAACAATTAAAAAAAAAAACGGTATAGTAATGTTCAAGAAATAGGAAGAGTCCACAGAATAATTTTTTTTTCAAAATCAATTAGATTATTAGCTGCATAAAGAAATAAAGGCAAAAATTTAGGATAGCAAAATAAAATACAATTAATATGCACACAAACTACACTCTCTCCCACTTTCTCTCTTGTCATTCTGAACATCTGAGATCTTACCGAGGGTCGCTGGTATGAATTGAACATTTCCATATTCTGATCTATAGGGCTGCCATATAGCATACGTCCATTAATGAAAGTCTTGAAGATGAAATTATTCACTAAAAAGGAGAAGAACAAATCACATAGACCAAGTCAGATGATCAGTCTAAATAAAAACATGTCATAAATATATCACAAATTCAACTTTTATTTTAAATACAAACAAACGTATGAATTAATTTACTTTTTTTTTTTTTTGTTTTTTTTTGCTATTATATAGGATTTTGCAATTGGCCAAAATTTAATGGTTACACAATGAGCAAGTGTTTAAGCAAAAACTTTGAGTATGTAGAAATTGTTAAGTTTACAAAAGCTTATTACAGATTGGGCATAAAATTATTTAATTATGAGTAAAGAGGGCTGCATTAGACAATAAACTATAGGCCATCTCTAAAGCACTTAAAAACGCTCTAGATACTTCTCCGGCTATATGATGTGGTATGTTACTTTTCCCTAACATTATGTAGTATGTTGATTGTTACCAAAACTAATAAAATAATTTGAGATTTCTGTGAAAACAGTTTTTTTATGTTACATTGCTAGGACAAATTAGGTCTTCTATAATGAAAATACTTCATTTTGTAATGTAACTTTCATGCTGAAAAGTATATTTGCTGGGCAATGACAGGTATAGCTGAGATCAAAATAAAAACCTTTTTTTTAAAGATATATTGATCTTTTCTTTCATAAAAATATTTATTCCAACAATCACAAAAAATGAGATAAATTCTCACTCACTTTTTCTAGTAAGGCCAGAACCAAGGTTGTGACTCAGGTCAAAAGGATCTGAAAGACATAAAAGACAAAGAAAAAAGTTTTTGAGTTTCAAGTCAACAAGTTTCAATTCACAAGGTGTCAAGACTACATAGAAATGGAGATCATAAAGTGCATATGAGAAATTTCAGAAAACATAAGTGCAATAATATGACAAGTGATCTAAAATGATATTACACTGCATTGCCTTCAAATATTCCTTGTTTTTCTGATGTATTTTGATACCTTGGAGTATCGATATCTAATTGAAAAAAAATTAAATTAAACATTACAGCTCAAGAAATTAGTATTTAAGCCCAAGTCACAAACTTTTTCAGAACCCATTTTCTATAAGTAATGAGTTTG
>BLXT01002860.1:1913894-1938417 GCA_019648995.1 Plakobranchus ocellatus
GGGGGGGGGGGGGGAGCTTTTTAAAAGGCTGAAAGAAGTCACAGACTGGTGGTTTTACTGCATTACAAAAGCCAATGCATGACTGAATTTGCACACGTACAAAAGCAAATCAAAACAAAGAAAAAAAATTTAAAACTAGTATACAATATGCTCAAAAGCACATACATTATCAGATTTAAAATATATTTAAAAAAGCAGAATGAGATAAAAATAGTTGTGATTAAAAAATGAAAAAGGTTGTGAACTTCTCTTACATGGCACCAAGCTGAGTGTTTCACTAAGAACTTTAAGATGATACTTTGTCATCTCCGGCAAATTCAAAACCTCAGGCAGCTCATCCTCAGGACAAGAATTTTTCAAGTGGCCTTCCTTCTCACAATAAGTACAAACCAAGGTAGGACCCTTTAAACGTGAAGAAAAATATATACCCATAAATACACATCCA
Source organism: Plakobranchus ocellatus (assembly GCA_019648995.1). Taxonomy (NCBI): domain Eukaryota; kingdom Metazoa; phylum Mollusca; class Gastropoda; family Plakobranchidae; genus Plakobranchus; species Plakobranchus ocellatus. Next base: position 1,914,340 of record BLXT01002860.1, read on the forward strand.
TCACATTACAATACCAGCGTAAGTTCCTTCACACATGTCACATAATTTTTTTCTCCCTCTCAGTACACAAAAACAGACCATAGTCAAACATCACTTTTTCCTCTTGCATGTTGGAACTAGAGTATACCATGTGTAATAGTAAGGAGAGAGTTTACAAAATTAATGCTCACCAAAATTTACTGTCTTGTAACAAATATCTGAAAATGAGAAGAAAGAGCACCCAAAACATTTTTCTATGACAAATTAATTTTCCTTAAGTGCTGTGTCACCACAAAATGAAAGATTATGTCCAAAACTATGACATGAAAGGAAAGAAAAAGGTTTTATACTTCCTTGAAAGCATCAAACATAGATATCGAGCAATATCGAACACTGCCAAGGCTATGAGAAAATGTGAAGGCCAAACATTGAGGATTATGACAGTTATATTTGAGGGTTTGCCCAAACGTGGGGTGTCCTCATAGTTATGTGCCAAAGATTTTCTAAAAGCCCTATTTGAAAAAATTCAACTCATCAATGCATAAATTTTGCTTCTGTCAGTACAATGGCATACGAAGTACTGCTTTATGTTTAAAAAAATCAGTTTTGGTTGCATCCTTGCTGTCTACATTGACCAAATAAGTTTCTATCATAACTATGATGACAAAATCACCAAAAAAGTGGTCACCCATCGACATAAAGTCATTCACCACCAAATGAAGAGACGCAGACCAATTTTTTTTACATGGATCTACTCCTGCTATCCAACTCTTCATGAAAATTACCTCATTGGTACTCAATTGGACTTTTCCATTTTGTAACTGAAGAATCTTTTTTTCAAAAGGCACTAAAAAAGGTGACCCGATTTGGGGGGTCCACGTTTTGGCAATTGCTAATTTACTAGACCTCTACTGCCACGTAGCATACCTATTTGTCAATTTCTTTCAACTTTAAAGCTTGCATTATAATTGTAAAACAGGTTTCATGAGTTTAGCTTGGATTAAATTCAATGATATCTTGACCAGTTTCAAATAAACGTGCACAAGATTTCAGGTGCTATGACTTTTTTTTCATAATAATGTATGAAAAGTTGACCTAAGAGAGCAATCTTCAGACCTGTGGGTATACAATTAATGTTATACCTGGTAATTGGGGCTTTCTTACACTCACTCAGCAAAATGAAAATGGAAATATTTGATTACATGCAATCTTCATAGTCAATTTTTAATAACACTGACATGCCACTATAAATAAAAGCTGGAACTGATGTTGAGAAGAAAATACTTTAGGCAAGACCTAAACAAGGCTATTACAATTAATTAGAAAATAATGGCAAAAAAGTAAACAAAACTTGCAATTCTTCAAGTATGCAAATTATTGAAATCAGAGCCAAGTTTCAAAAATTAAAACTCATTTAAAAATCTAGAGGGCCTTGAACTGGGATAGTAAAAGATGAAATATTTCCATTGCATCCTAGATAATACTTTGCTTGGTTTCTAAAAGGCAACTGTGGCCTCTTGTATTCAAATTCCCATTTTGGTTATGATCATGTAAATGCACAAGCTATCTTAAGTTAAGAACTTGAAAAGTAGAAACCACATAATAGTAAATTATGATGTATAAAAAAAAAAGAGATTAAAGGATGATCATAGTCTTTCTTTGTAGACAAGATAGGTCAAAGACTTCACACCTTTCTTTCAACAGGTGGATATAACCAAGACCCATCCTATGTGCTGCACAAAAAAAGAGTTTGCTTGAATTCTTTAGAACAATCAATTTAAAAAAAAAAAATTTTACACATATATAATATCCTAATATCAACAGTTTCAATTTACCTGTACTCAAAAAAGTAAAGTAAACCATTGATGGCTTCTGTCTGCTGGCCATTGTATCACCCTTGCAGTTCAGAAGTTTAGAACTAAAAAGATTTCCAGAGTCAACACAATAACTCATGCAATAAAAACCTAACAAACAACTACAGACACGAATATACAGCAATCTTACCTTGCCATCAGTAAAGTAGTTCTTATCAAAGTCATAAAGGCAGGATTCTTCTGTTTTTTCAATGTTTGAGCTGATATCCTCTGGACTTATCATGTCAACAGAAGAAGAATCTGGACATTTTTTGTTTCCCTCATCCGAAATGTTATATTCAGAGCAGTTATGATCTGAAGTAATGTCAAGTGCACTTTCATTTGGACCTTTCTGGCTGCACTGCTCTAAAGCAGGAGATAAGGATGACTGACTTGCAAGACCCTGATTGCCATCTTTCTCCATCTCTGAATGTGATACATCCAGGATACTTGCAGCTTTGGCAACGATATTCTCTGCAAAGTTTCTTGCAAATTGCCTAACACTGTCTGGTTCTTCGACAGGTGCCAAATCAGTTTTGAGAGGACATTCTGTTGCTGCAGTTTCTGAGAGTCCTATAGCCACAGACCCAGCACTGTTTTCAGAAAGCCTCTTAGATTTGGCCTGAGAAGGCACCGACTGTTTAGGACCATGCTTTTTATTCTTTTTGTTGTCCATGTCATTAACCTCCTTTCGTCTGGTTATTTCAGGCTTACTTGAAACAAGAGGGTTAGGGGCCACAATCACTGTTTCTTTCTTTTCTGTGTTTCTGACCACTTCTTTGACAGCAGTACAATTAGTTCCTGAACCATCTGTGGTATGTTTAGAATTCTCAACTTTCCCTGTTTCAACTTTATCCTCTGCTGAGGAGTTTTTGATTGAGGATAATGCAGTTCCTGAATCATCAGTGACACGTTTAGAGTTCTCAACATTTCCAGTTTCAATCTTATCCTTTGCTGGAGAATTTTTGATTGTGGACGATGTAGATAAATCACTGCGCTCAGCCTCTAAAGGTTTATCAGTGACTAGAGACAAGGCTTTCAACTTTTCCTCACACACCAGAGATTTCCCCCCTGAATCTCTTGGAAGGCCAAAGTAGTAATAGGCTTTGCGGATAGAGTCTTGCCAGTACTCGTAAATCCTTGAGTTATTTACCATGCGTGTTATATTTTTCTTGATCATATATGGATCTGAGGAAAAACAGTAACAATTATCAGGCTAACCATGTAATAGTGAAAAGGCAAACTAAAAAAATTTTTCAATTTTATATATTTGTTACAGTTTTGTCAGTAGTAGCCCAGCATATGAAAACAATATTTTCACTTAAATGGAAGTATTGACACAACTGGATAATTTTTTAACTTTGCATAAAACTTTTCTGACATCTCTATATATTTTTTGAGACAATTTTGCTTCATACTTTTCATGAAATGACTCACAGGACTCATTTTTTTGTGGGCAAGAAAAAAAATATCTGAATTCACCATATGAATTATTTAACAGTAGTTTCTTGCACAAACGCTTACAAATTTAAGATATGAAACAGAAAAGAAAAAACATCTGAAAATAGTTCATATATAAATTAAAAAAAAAACAACAACAAAAAAAAACCCCACAATTTAAATCTTCAGATGACATGACATTAGAAAAGTTTTTATAGCTATTTGGAAACATTACTGAGGCACTTGAAAAGTTATGAATGAGCCACAAAGTACTTTTTTTTTTCATTTAAAACAGATTAGACCCAAAATGTCATTACAAAAATCAAAGCCGAACAAAATTTAAAGAATCTGCAAGTCCATGAAGCGGAAACATTGGAACCTGCAAACAGTGCTGCTGTGAGCATTTTGTAACATAATCTTCAATTAAGACCTATCTCCTATATTCACTCCCCCAAGGTTACACCTTATCAGGAGAATGAATATCAATTTAGCACAATTTTGCCAATCAAATACATCTATGTTGTTATCTACCAAACTCATACCAATTTCCTCATCACTTCTCCCAATGAGCACACACTGTTCTCCCTATACTTTTTTGATTCTTTATCTATTTGCCAATCCTGTCTCCATACATGTTAGCTTTACTACAAAATCCATCTTTGTCAGAATATTTCAATTCAAGAGGTCTTGCTTCTTAGAAAGTATTAGCTGAAGCGCCACATCCTTCCTTTCATAGTTCTCAATCTACAAAAATCAGTCTCGTACAGTCTCTACTTATAATGAGACTTGTGACAATTAAAATAAAAAAAAAACCTATATTACAGTAAGAACAAAAACAGAATAAGCAGAGTACATTGGTCTTGAAGTCACTCTAAAGGAGTCTTGAATCCCAGTTTACTCCTATTAAGTCAATGATATGCTCCACAACTTTCCTTGAAAATTGAAGTGATGAAAAATGGATGGACTGAAGATCTAAAGGAGTCTTGAATCCCAGTTTACTCATATTAAGTCAATGATATGCTCCACAACTTTCCTTGAAAATTGAAGTGATGAAAAATGGATGGACTGAAGATCAAAGGTGCCAAGACATAAGCACTGAAACTTTTTTGTATAAACATTTCAGAGGCAAAAAATTATTTTAAAGGCATTTGAAAAAAAAAAAACAAGAAAAACTTAATATGCACTATCAAAACCCATTTTGATCCTGTTATGTGCACTATCAAAACCCATTTTGATTTGTCCCAAGAAATTTGAGTTTTAAATTATTGTTATTGTCATTTGGTTAAAAATCAAGTTTTATTTTGAATGACAATAAAAAAAAAACTTTCATCAAAGAATGTCCCTATTTAAAGACATGAGAGCGTGAATAAATATAACAACTTATTTACGCACCCTCCACAGCCAATTTTTTGCAATTCCAAGGCTTGGTGTTTCGAGGCACTGCCTGACCACTCCGTATGGAGACCACGACACCACCTACATCAAAGTCTATACTGTAGAATCGAAGCAGTCTGAGCCACAGCTCACCAACACTCATCTTGTTGCGGGTTTCTTTGGCCCCGCTCATTGCCTGAAAGGTAAATCAACAATATGCAGAAGAATTTTTGATACAATTTTTATGATCCTCAACAAGCTGCTCCTCTACAGGTGGATTAGCACTTCATCTCCAACAAAGAAAGTGTATGTAATAAGTGTGGTCATTCAATGTTTAAATGCTGTTACTAATGATTACAAGTATTTTAATCACACAGAAAAAGCATTCTTTATGATAAATGATAGGTATTGAAAACTAATCCTAATGAGTAATATGTCAATTTTTTCAGCTTAAAAAAAGTTGTTACTTGTTAAAACTCCTCTCTCTGAGCTTTGTAATGAAAACTGCATTAAGAATAGTTTGATTCTGTGCCATAACTGCATTAAAACTTTTTCAAAGCATTTTCTCATAAGTCTTATTTGAGATATACCACTCATTAAGACTAGACTTAAGACATATTTCCTCTTTTTTCCTTCCTAAAAATTTTTGAATTAACCTGATAATCACATTTGAAATGCAGTTCTATGGACCTTTATCAAAATGTAAGCATTGAAAACTTTGAACAAGAAATATCGAACCCACAATGCAGAGGCTTTACTTATGCAGACCCTGAAATTGAGAAGAACTGGACTGACAAGAGGCTGGGATGTATATTATTAAGACTAAGGATTCACAATATTTGGACATAATTTTTCAGTTCTCCATTTTGGGAGTACACAAATTGGATCAGCAGCCCTATTTTTCACATAGAGAAAATCTCAAACACTGAGACATAATTATGATGCTCACTCATTGAGAAACAGCATAGCCTGATTATACATGATATACCAAAGAAGGAATTGAGTTCAAACTGGACATCCTAAGAAGATGAGATATGAGACATGTTAGATGAAGAAACAGTCATCTAGGAAAAGGATGAAGATGAATCATCGGATCACACAGAATTTTGATGCTAAGTCAATAAACTGAAAAGTGGGTCCCATGCTTAGTCTAAGCGTCCGGGAACCAGGAGTAGGGTCCTGATTGTTCTTGGCATACGGCATTTTGAGGTAGTTTGCCATTGCTTTCCTCGCCGCCTTTACTTTCGCCGGATCTTAAGAGATCTAGCTACCCATTTAGTGCTGGGTGGACACTTTTGGAGCAATGAAAATCTGACTTGGCCCGGACTGGGAATCGAACCCCGGACCTCTTGGATAGTAGCCAACTGCCCTACCAGATGAGCCACCGCTCCTCCTAAGCTGAAAGATTACCTGTAAATTGGGAATCAGATGGAAGCAGAATCCACCTATCCATTCAGAGCAATTATTTATGACTAAATCAGAAAGAAATTTAGGTCAACATCATGAGTAGATAAATAAATTGTTATGATAGACCATTCATAAAGATGAAATAGAGAAAGGAAAGTTCTACACATGACTCCAAAAGAAAACTAAAAGATAATCATCATACCAAAGGGTGAACACTACATTGTTAATATGATGGAGTCATGGGACTACTGGCAATCAAAAACACAACTGAAAACCCCAAAATCTTTGCCAGCTTATGCACTGAAACCTGCTGGTTACTGGTGGCACAATATCACTACAAAAGAAGAAGATCCATGAAGCAACATGGATAACTCTAATTTACAACACAGCAGCAAAAAACTAGACCACATGTCAGTTGTCAATTTAGAATCTTACAAGAATATGAAAGCTGGCATAGGAAAAAAATGTTAGTTCAGACCATTACTGAATCACTGCACAGATCAAGAATAACCTTTAAAAAGGAATAAATGGGAATAAATACATGAAAGGAAGTTCACTTAAAGAGAAAAAAATTCTCTAATCATATTTTCAGCATTAACTGATGTTGTTGAAGACCAAGCAAAAAAAACTACATGTAAATTTATATCTTGGTCTGCTGTAATGAAACAAATCGTCGCTGTGCAAGCATGATGCCAAACTGCAATTTCAGAATCAATGCATTCCTGAGTCTAGAAGCTTTTAGATGCTAATATTATAAAAATACCTCAGTTCAATTTTCCTAAAGCATGCATCAATCAAATAGATATTTTTATCCTAAGAGACAAAGAATTGAGATTTCCATTGAATCTTGAAAAAAAAAAAAAAACAACAAAATTTATTATGCCATTATGTACACCCAGTGACAAAATTAACCATACAGATCACTATGGCCTGGCAAAGGCCAGACAACTTTATTGTCCCCCTTGGTCATTTTCAAAATATAATTTAAAATATTTTTGATTATAAAAGGGACTTCCAACTATGCGCACAAGAAAAGAAAAATCTATGGATGCTGGATTGCTGTTCAAATTGTCATATCATAGTACAACAAAATATTGATGTGAAAAAGGACTCATTTCCTATTAATTACTAATCTTATAATTCAAAGTCATCGCTAAATTGGAGTTAATCAACAAAAACTCATCCGCCATTGTAATCCAAAAGTATTTAGTGTTCCTTAATTTTTAAAAACGTTTTTACATATCTTTGCTTTTGTGACATTTTTATTTGTACTTACATGTTTTTTTTATTTGCTTCAAAATTGCTCAAAGTTCACTAAAAATGCCTTCATTTCATCATTATATTATGGAATATGGCTTTGTACGCATAATCGGCAATCTTTCCAAAAGATTTGAAAAGAAGTAAAACAAATAAACTGTACACTTATTCCTGATCACATTCATAGCTACATTATTTTAACTTCATAAGCATAGATCCAGATATTAACAGACCTAGACCTACATAAGTAGTTTTCTAGATGAATGGATTAGGTTTATTCCTCAGTCTATATGAAGGCAAAAAATATGCCCCAAATTTATCATTACAAATATCAAGTTTAGACCTAAATCTAAATCCAATTCTTTTTTACACTAATCCCAGAAATATTGAGACCCAAGAGAATAATCATAACACATAAGTCACCAATAATTGGGTCTTTCTAGACCAATAAAAGTGTTTTAATTCCATTTCCTAAAATCTAGGTCTATTGTTTTCTGTTATTCTATTTATCTGGTATGTTGCTTGAGATATTATTTCTAAAGCCAATTCTAAAGTAAATGATTAAATGCAGGTGAGAGGAATTCAAAGTGAAAGTAGAAGTATTTTTATTTTCTGGTACTCCTGATGCCCATGTTCTGATGTCAAGATTCATTTCAGACATCTTCCATTAAAACTTGGTTTCACATTTTTTTTGTTTCCTGAACATCACCTTTTGCTTCATACATTCTTTCCAATTCTTTTCTTTTAAAATGAAAGTCCCCAATCCATTTTTGGACTTGGTGACCACCAAAAAAAAAAAAAAAAAAATTGGACATTTCGTAAAATAGGAACTGGTTTCACCCCAGCTAAATATATAAAATGGTTTTTTAAAAAGCTGCGTCATACTAAAATATGTTTTTAATATGAAATTACTGAAGAATCCAATGGGCAAAATATTTATTGTATTAAAAATAATTCCTGACTCATAGCTCCCAGCACAGCACAATGTGAAAAGCAAAGACTCGATCTTTATTGCATACCTGTCTAGTTAGGATCATCCAATTTAGTAAACCAAGAGGAAAAAATTTGTGATTAAGACCCAAAATTAGTAATAGCAAAAATGCACCCTCACTGATATTATTGAATTTCTTGCCGTTTTCTTTTTTCCCCATAGGCAACTCATGTTAGCATTAATACTTCCCTCTACATATGTGGTCTGCAAATTAAAGGTTACAGCTAAGATACACATCGTAGTCTTTACATTTAGAAGAACAATCACTACTCCAATTGATGCAAAGGGTACCGGCAACCCTGGCTCCTTCACTGAACAGAGCACAGATTATTCATAATGAATCATGCATTTTCATATTTTTGTAATCTGATGCATTTTAAGCAATAAGTACAAGTTTTTCATGATACTAGGAAAGTATGTTATTGTTTATACCAGTATTTTGGAGTCAAGAATGAAAACTCACCTTTGCTCGCATTTTTTCGAATGAAGGCTTATCTTGTCTGAAATCACCAACATCCTCACCTGACACCTAAAGTAAACAAAAATTAAAAAGAAATTTTTTAAAAGAATTCCTTGAAAGCAGGGAAAAATATGCTTAAAACATGTTAGGCATAGATGGAATTCATCATCCCATTTTTTAGACACTTATTATTCTTATAAAAAGTATTTGCTTACATGTTTCTATGAAGAATTGGTATTTTTCTCTCTAGTTTAGTCTCAAAGATTTAATTTTGCCTTCTGAAGCCAAGACATAAAAGATATATCAATGTAATTTCATTTCAATGTAATAAACTAGTATTGTGGTATATCCTAAAATCAAAGGAAAATTAAACTAATTTCAACAAGTTATGACTCATTGCAAAATAAGGGTGCTGAAATCTATCACAGATTTGTACAAGTTAGAAAATTAATTTATATATTTACTGCCAGAGATAGATGACTTTTTGAAGAAGCAAAAAAGGAAGCAACACATAAGCTTCATGACATGAAGTATAAGAAACTTTTAAAAAAAAGTTTTCATCATAAAGAGCTATGGCGCTTTTTCTAATGTACTAAATGTTGCTTTTTTCATATTAAAAAAGCCATTGTTATAACCTTTTAATATATAATATGCATTAAATTTACCAACAAAGACACCACTCATTAGATTTTCCATCTTTTTATATGACAATTTAAGCAGTTTGATAAATTATACTCAAACACAAATTATGATTCTAATCCAAACTTTATCAGAAAATATGCTGAGATATGATCATTAACAATTACAAGCAAGAGACTTCCTGATGATGAGAATGGTTTTCCTTCAAAATATTAAGGCCCCCCAAAAAGTTATTCAAACTGACAGTAAAATTTAGCTTTACAAGAACTAGGAAAATAAAACATTATTAACTAGCATATGTGAAGTGACACCACAAAATGAGACATTTTTCAGCAGGAATATGTGAAAATAAATATTGATGCAATTGTCAGAATCTGCTTATTATACCCAAACTCATTCAAAATGTTTAGGCAAGCCTTGCAATGCTTGACAAAAATTAGAAGCTGTGGTTGGTGATCTATGGAAAGCACGAAACTTTTTTTTTTTAACATGGCTGATTTTTCGGCAAAACATCTCATTCATGGCAGCCATATTATATTAAGCAATAATACCTTTGGAGGAACAATAGTTGGAATAACTTGTGGATTCAATTTTTGAAGAAAGTAGATGACCATCACATTCAAGGCTTGTGGAGGAATAAATCCATCCTTCTGTCTGTCCAAACCGCATAGCTGAAAAGATGAAAAGAAGGGGGGGGGAGGGGTGTAGAACAAATTTTAATTCACTGAGTACAAATACCGTGTATACTCGGCATTCGGTTATCGTATTCGACCGAGTACAAAAACTGTGTATACACGGTCTTCGTTATCCTGACCACTACTTTTCCATTCTTATTTATTTCTTTTTGCCAAACCATTTGAGAGCGAAGGGAAACCCCTGTGTATTATTTTCCTTGCCTCAAAAAGTTTCAAGTGGTTATAATGGCTTATTCGAGAGAGAATTGAACAGACAGAGATCGAAATTCTATATGGTAATTTTTTTAGATCTAAATCTAGCCACATCATCCTACATTCTGTAGATCGAACTAGAATCTGTGTAACTTATTTCATCACTGGCGTGCATCTCTAGGCCTATTCACTTTCAGAATCTAAGATCTAGATCTAGATTCTTTGTTTTCTGCACAAGGGTTTTGAATGTCGAGGGCCACAAAAAAAAAAAAAAAATTTGAAAGTGAAAATACAGCCTTTTTGAAAAATGTATATAAAAAAAGACTTTTTAATAGAATGACATCAAAATTTTACAGATTATAATACTTATATGAAACTATCAGTAAACTAAATTTCACAAAGCTAGCTGTATTTTTTATACTTTGACACATTCAATTTAGCCCAGTGCTCAGTGAGTTAACACATTCCCATTTCAAGCAGAGATCCATTTTCACAACTGCAACAGTCTTCGTTTTCTTTTCACCATGAATATGGATTTATGAAGTGAAGAATGTATATTTACTCCAAGTCAACTGTGCCTTCATTCAAAATCTTCACTTTCCAGTAATAGGAATTTTTCAATGTGAAAGACTTAGATATTGTTATCAAGCAAGTTGATACTTTAATATTATTTGCAACCAATTAAGAACCACCTTCATAAGAGCTCTTTGGCAGTTCATGACTGAAAGATTGTTTGTTAATATTCCCAGAATTTGTTGCAAGCTCATCCAGACTCTTGCTAAAAAAAATGCATTAGAGTCTGACAAAATGTGTCGAGTTGCGGGTCTACATTACTGAAATCAACTCGGAATATTAAAGTAAAGAAGTAAAAATTCTCAATGCTTTGTTAACAGAAAGTCTTTTGCATGTCTATATTAAGTTTCCCACATAGAGGGGTGAGAAGTTTTCACCCCTCTAGCCAATAATTTTCATTTAAAGTCAATCATGCAAAACCGCAACTCAACTTTTGTCAGACCGTTACACATTTTATATCAGCTAATATCCTGTGTAAATGTGATATTAATCACAGAAAGAAAAAGAACCCTCCCTTAATTGCAAAGAGAAAAAAAAATTATATATTTTACTGGAGAATTAATTATTTACGATCGTTTTCTCCAACTATCAAGTGTTCTAAAGGCACCATTCTGTTCTTTTCAAAGTGCTAGTATGCTTAAAATTATGTTTAAAAAATAAAACTGCAATTCCTATACTACCTATATGTTTTTTGTTAGTTTTTTTTAGCTACGTCTCAATCTGCACTTACATGAGCCCAATAGCGGAAGGCAACTGCCAGCTTCCTGACCCTGATGTCCATATCTGAATAAATGGCAAGGAGCTCTGAGGAACAGTGAGCACTGTAGCAATGAATGGCCATTGATACATGGAGGCCACTGTCATCATCTTGTATGAGAAGGACAGGAACCTTTGCAGAGAAATCTGCCCGAACATGGGAGAAGCCAGTACCTGAGAAAAATAATATAATGCATAGACTATATATTGCACCTTTAAATTCACTGTGTAAGGCTGCAAAGAGCCTTTGCTAAATAACAAATTCGTTATACATTTGATCTTTGATGCACAATGTATATAAGGTCACATAAAGCCTGTGCAATATAATAAAATGCAGCCATGATATTCATATACTACACCTTTCACACTTACGGGACTGCATTTACCATCCCTAGTCTTATTCTATTGACCAGACTAGCTACCCTTGATCTACCCTTCATGCATGTATTTTTAATTTACAAAAGTTAATCTTGCCATGAAAATATCAAGTTGTATAGAGCTAAAATGTTGGAAGCAATAGAAGCGACAAAGGACAGGAAAAAGTGGAGGACCATGATCGCCAACGCTGTAAAGCAAGGCACCTGATGATGATGATGATGATAGAGCTAAATAGAGTTGGCTGATTTATGAACTGTGTGTTCAAGTGGGTTTTTTTTTTGTGATTAATCAATTACCATTACTTAGTCCAGGTCTAGACTGAATTATTAGAGCAAGTCCCCTTTGCAAGAATATATTTACGTCTCTATTTTTTTTGTGGTTAGGTCAGGCTTGCAAGTTTGTACATCTTCAGGCTTTTTATACATTTTTGCAAGAATGTCTGGCTCCTGTCATTAAAGTATTTATCTGCATGAAACATTTGTAATATTATGCAGTGAGTATTCATTGATTTTTTAACTTGCTGTGTGTCTAAAGCTGCATAAAGCATATACAACCTAAGGCAATAATTGCTACACATATATGAATAACATGGTGCCATAAAAACTCACCCTCTTTATCCTTCATGATTGCATGGACGTCTTTTAAGAGAAAGGTTAATTTCTTGTCTTTGTCTGAGGAGCTTAGGTTCACATTGATGTCAGCATCTTTGAGCCCAAACCCAGTCAATGAGGAACCATACATATACAATAATATGTCTGCAGAAAAAGATTCAGAAGATCAGAATGTCAAATATTAAAAAAAAAAAAAAAAACTCTTAAAAAATGCCCTTTGGGAAACTAACAGCCTTTAGAAAATAGAAATTTTGGGGCAAATTAAAAAAAAAATATACAAACATATATAGTAAAAACCCTCTACAAAGCATATATATAACTTGGATGTTGGCATTAGACGAGTGAGTAGAAAAAAAAAAAATCCTTTACTCACTATTGCCACCCATATACTTAGCAACAAAGTTTATATTTAGTGCAGAACCTTTTGTACAAAAACCTTGCTTAAGTAGAACACATGCATTATAAAGAAATTCTCCTGAAGTTGTTATATTATGAATAGTTCAATAAATGCTTACCAGGAATATGGGACTGTAAGAGGCCTTGCAGTCGTGTTACTATGTTTTCGCGTACTATCTGTTCCGCAAAATCAATAGCCCTCATCTCCCAGATGCGATCTACAGCTATATTTAATGCCGTCAACTGTGCCGTTGTAGGTTCTGGGAAAAGGCGAAGGACAGCATCCACTTCACTGATCTGTGGAATGAAAAACCATAGAGTTGTGCAAAAAAATACTACATATAAATTATGGGCAGTGGATACACAGCCACATAAAATTATCACAAAAACAGGACACTCAAGCTGAAAGAACAATAGCTAAATGCAATGTATCCAGCAAAACCATGGCATGTATCTCTATTTCAGGTTATTAGGGGAAAATTTGGTTCAGGCTGTATCCTGGGCCTATCAAGATATATTATCACTTATAGCCTTAATTATTCATTTTTCATTTGCATAGCCCTTTCTATAGAAATCAATGTCTAATACTATTATGAACACAATTTTCTAAGGGTATATGACATTAATTTTTTACTTTTATTTATTTTTTTAATGCATGTTATATTCTAGAATAACCCCTTTCTGAGTAAGTATCCTTAAGACTTAAATCCAACAATAGACATAGGGGCCATGTAGTTTTTAAGATGATTAGCTGGGCTCTTAAATAAAGCTAAAAAAACACCTGTTTGGTTTACCTATATTTCATTAGCAAAATCAACAGTATGATAGTTGAATGCTCACATTGAACGGGCTACGATTCTAAACACATTAAAGAACATTTACTTGATTATGGTACATACTAACTTTTTCCAAAGATGATAACAGAATGTGCAGTGAGATGAATGTGCTAAGAAGGAAAAAAACGATAACTATAACATCAAACTTTTCTCATTTTCCTGAACCACATTCATTTGTACACAGCATGTTAAAATGAAGGTAAGCATAAATACGCAGATCTAGATATAGAGTTACAGCAATGCCAACATGTTCATTTTGAAACGAGACATTTTTATCTTAATTATGCATATAAACATTTCAATATAGGCTAGAACTTAAAATATTGAAAAATAATAATTTTGATTGTTCATAAGACATTACAGGTTTTGGCTCAACATTATATCAGGAATGTTGAAGGTCACTGAATTCAAGATGGCAGATTAAATTGAAGCTGACTTGTTAATCTACAATCATAGACAGAAACGATTTTTTTAAAAACAAAATTTATAAACATTACATATTTCTGGGTAGAAATTAACCTGTTAAAAAAAAAGATCAAGAACTTTGCTATACAAATACACAATTCCTTGAATTTAAAGAGTCCACAGAGTATAACCTGGTCACATCAGCTGTTACAGCTTAAGCTAACAACTAAAGTATTACTTGTGCGACTTATATTTGGACCATAACAAATTAACTTTGAATAAATCACATGTCTATAGAAAGTATTTTATTTTGGCAGTTCAAGAGACATGAAATATTCTTCTATAACCTTCAATTCAAAGTATTGTCTGGTACTTTGATGTTTGCAGGTAGCTGGTTTATCAAATTTGGGCAACAACAACACAAAAATTACAACAGGGAATGGAATTAGTAGTCGAAGCAAGACTAAAAGTCCTTCATTGCAAGTGGACCACTGAGTTTTTTTTTTGCTTTGTATGTGTATGCGTTTTTTTCTGCTTATTGTCATTAAACTTAATGATCAAAATAATGGCAAAGCCAATAGTTATTCACTGCCCACATCTTTTTGTCAGGTTTTGTTGTAAAAATAATAAAAAAAATGACTATAAGGGATTTAGACAAGAATGGCTACTCCAGATAAAACTGCATTGCAAAGAACTTCAGTTGGTTTTTGTTAATTCCATTTGCTTTGAAATGCCACACAAAATTTTGGATACATTTCATATGAGATCCAATTAAAAAGAAAAAAACCTTGTTGATCATTTCATGTGAAGTTTTCAAACTAAATATGGTTATACACATCCATTGTCAGAAATTTCTTTTCCTTTCAAGCTTACCTCCTTACGCCGGCAGTGTCGATTATCTTTGATGTGTTTCAGGCAATCTTCAATCTGATCCAAATGGAAATCACACAGGCGACAGAAGTAATGGGCATTCCGGAACTTTTGATTTGGCTGAGGAATAGTAAAAGAGGACTCAAGTGATTCCAGATGTAAAAACTAATTTTACTTCATCCATGTACAAAAGGGTAAAAGGGTAGAATTGACTGGTCAGTCACAATGGAATCTTGTTCACCATGCTCACTACTGTTCTGACTGGCAAGCACTGAGGCTGTAGCGAAACTTTTTTTTTTCTAAATTTGGGCTTGTTTGGTGATTTCCCCTCTAATTAGCGAAAAATTCCAAAGGAGTCATTTTAAAATGTGCAAAATAAAAGACAAAACAATATAATTTTCCTTTACTAATTTATTAATGTCACAAATTTCTCTTTCCCTTGCCTTACACCTTAAACACAGAAATATAAAAAAGCAATTTGATGAAATTTAGGGAAAAATTAAATTCATGGCAAGTCATCACATGAAAGTGCAAAAATCACGTACAAGTAGTAAAAAATTGTGTGGCAAGCTATCATTCTATGGCATTATTTTCTTGATTAGTAAATGTAATTATTTTAAGCACTCATATTACTATTAGATAACTGCTTGTATCATCTGTAACGATTAACAGGAAACAAATCAAGTTAAACTAAGGGCTTTCCATGCACTGCATTTGAACAACTACAATATAACAAAAAAAAAAAAACAGTAGGAGTACCACCAACAATTTCCTTTTAAAATGTGTCATGGCAGAATGATTTTTTTTCCTCATTGTCATATAAAATCAATAAGCTTTTATACAAATCCACTGCAACAAAACTGTGCATCACTCAAAAAATTTTGTATGAAACTTGATGAATCTGCCGTTTGCTGTCCACTCATAGCTTTCTAGGCAAAAAGGTTATCTCCTTCAAAAGCTTAAGAACTCCTTATTTAGTGCACCACATATAACTTTACCTCCTGAGCATTACTTAAGCTAGGCAAAACATGATCTCTAAGCAAAGCAGGCCTGACCGCCTCTTATCGCGCCATTATCAGTCCCTGGGAACAGACTAACTTGAGATCAGCCATATGCACCATTATCTCAGGCCATGCATGAGCAAACCAACAATTTTTACCAGAATTCAACCACGAAAAACACAAATTCAGTATTATTCAAACACATTTGTTTTAGGTGCATTTGATAGTGATATTCTGTAAAAACTTGGCATTTCTAATTTTGTTAATTAGAGGAAGTATATGCTCTATCTCATGTCACACTTATTACCTCTTAACAAGTTTTTCATTTGTTGCCTACTTTTCGTAACTGCTAATTAACGATTATAGACAAGATAGAACATCAAAAATAGTGGTATGCGTTACCTTTAGTTATTGTTCTTATTGATATAGTAAGTTACAATGCCACAGCAGGCATACATAATCCAGAATTAATTTCTAAATTTATTTTTCTCAACAATGCAATTAACTAATGGGAAGCATACAGTAGAAATAAAAATGAATCTGTTTGCACTCTCTCATTTCCTCATGAAGTAGATAATATAGCTGGGGAAATCAGCAATGCATCTTGCTTTATAATGCTGATGACTTCTGTGAAGTAAAATAAACTTACACTCAGAAAAGGCTAATATTTATGATTTTGTAAAGCCCCAAGTCCAAGTTTTTAAAACGATCTCATGAGAAAAGTGGGTTGAATGATTCCCCTTATTCAAGTTTGCCGTGGTATCAAGCTTTTGAAAGTGATTATGGTAACATATGATTGAGTTATTACTACGAGATCAAAAGTCATTTATTGTTTAGCAAAGATATCATTGCTGCTTCACCATCCCACTTTAGATGCATCATATTTATAGTGTTCTTAATTTTCTGAGTCTACACATATGAAAGTATTTCTTTTGCACTGACAAGTTTTGTGCAGTTATCATTGTACACACTATTGCAACAAAGCAACAAAACAGAGATTGATAATCGTTAAAAAATGCAACACTTGTGCCCAGCTTCCACTATCTGCATTTCAGGGTCAAAGACTCGGTCATGGTGATGGACCAAACTTGGCCTCCAACTCAAATCTATTACCACGCCATGAATGATTCTGGAATCACTGTTCATTATTGAGCCACGCTTATTTTTCAAGCAAAACCTCTACCCAGCTACAGAAGAGAAGGTAGAGGAAGTGCGATGGGAAGGGAGTGAAACAATATGTGTGCCTGTGTATACACAACCTATCTATGCTTAAAGACATAATCTCAGGCTCTTTGACTGTTGTCAGGTTGGATGCTGGTCCAATATAAAGTGTTCTTATAATTTTTTTGACAGTTTGCTAGCTAATAAGATACCAAAAGCCCCTCTCTCAATTTGTGTGTGAGAGAGTATGTGAGTGTGTGAGTGAATGTGGGAGGTAGAGATAGAAAGTGAAAAGGGGTAAAGTGGTGATGATGATGATGATGATGATGATGTCACCTTTTTTAGTGGATGCATTTTGTTGTCAGCCAAAGTCTTTAGCATTTCCTCATCTAGTTCTTCACCTGAAACAAAGAGACGATCAGAAATTATTCTCAAAAGCTCTGTTTTACTTATGATATTTCTTAGCCACTTTTCTCTTTACAAAGCTAGAAGGTATAATCTCAAATCTTCATGAATTTCGGATAAAAAGTAAGAGGAAGCATTTCTAACACTATGAGAGAATATCTTTTTTTCTACATTAAAATACCACTGATCTGCAGACTGTACTTTTTAAAAAAAAAAAAAAAAAAAAAAAAAGGTATTTCTCAACTATAGGTAAATAATGCAAGCAAAAATAAAGACATAAAAAAAGGAATATGAATGGATATTATAACAACACACTGCAAAATATAAAAAAAACAACAAAACAACAAACAAACAAGTCATCACTGCAATGCATGAGTATCTGGAGAAATCCATAATATGGAGTTTTTAAATAGACTTGTCACTTTATGTCAGATATACTAAAAACATCTGTTGCTTTCATTAACTTTGCTGTCCCGTAATTTTATGGGCACACTTTAAAGTTACTTCAAATCTTGACTGTGAAAGGAGCAGTGGTCCATCCCACTGTCAAAATGGCAATATAACAGGCATGTGATGTTTTGCGCCTGGACCTTTAGTCTTCTTTAGATCTACTGAATGGTGAAACAACCCTCACAAAATTGTGACAATAAGAGTATTTCAAGAATGGAAAAGTGTTAACTGATTAATTTTAAAACCTATAGATCATGTTGCATATGTAGACAATTTTATTTGACTACAAATCTCTGTTTATGTGGGACCAACACTTCTGACCTTAATTTTCTCAAAGGTACTGAAATTTGGGATGTCCCTCTATTACTAGTATTACATTACACCAACCGGAAAAATAACAAAGTTAATATTTTCAAGATCTGAGTAATTAAAAGGTGTGCAAAGTACAGCAATACTCTGAACTCTAAGCTCTGAGTTAATGGATCAGATTTATAAATAACTTGTAAGACAATGAGAGAGCTAAACATGAAAGACAAAATTTGCATCGTGATTGTATCACTCATGATCATGAAGGATGCTGTAAATATTTTATAAGTACCTTTAATCTACAGATTCATAAGAAATAAACACTGTGATATCACAACAAAGAGAAAACCAAGAAATCAGATCTGAATACAATACAGATAAACTTTATCACGAAATTGGAAAATATGAGCAGCCTACCTGTGAAGTTAATAACTATTTCACAAATGACTGAAGTAATATAATACATACACTAAGGCAGCATAACTACCTACTTAAAAATATTTTTTCATATCAGTCCAACTACAAAAAACTGCTTAAAATAGACACCTTGTGGACAATGAAAACCAGACATGAAAGTTAGAGGAACAGGTGTGTGTTTGAAAAGTGCTCTCTTCAACTTGATGAAATTGGAATCAAACCACAGGTAAGCTGCTTGACTGATTTTTAAAATTTGTCTCAAATTTTTATGCGTATCCATGCACGAGAGTTTTAGGGAGATGGAATGTATAATATATATAGGGAGTATACAACCCCTCTGTAAAGATATAGACCTATCTAAAAGATACAGAGGCAGACAAAAACTCTAACTGCTGCTGACACTAATGACTACTTCATAGATTTGGGGAACATGGATGCCAGGCACATAAGTCCTATGGTATTCCTTCTCCTTCATTGCTAAAAAAAATTTTGTAAAGTCAAAATACTGCTTGACTCTTTCTTTTTTTTTTTTTTTTTTTTTTTTTTTTTTTTTTTTTTTTTCACCATTTCTGTCCCCATTGATACATAAAAATTATCAGCTGAAAGTACCTAACTTGGCCGCTTCGCTAAGCCATTAGCATCATTCATGCAGGCTTGTCATTTATGAAGGCTAAGGCAGGAACAGGGCCAGTCTGAGAAGTAGGCTTTGACTAATGATGAACTCTATACTAAAGGCAGGTGGCCTAATACCCAGCATCACTATCTAGTAGCCAAATGATTGATAAAGTAAGGTCTGCCAAAGCAAAACCTTACAGTAAAAACTATCTAACATAATTTTCATGCAGGTATGCATAGCAGAGAGTTCAATATTCAAGGATCTAATGACAAAATCTGTTTTGACTAAGACATTGATTCAGAGTTGGAGTTAATGTTCCAATAATCAAAATTTAAACTACAGGTTTTCATTTTAAAAAATATATCTGTATCCTTTTCTGATATGACAATGAAATAATCTCCATTGTAATCACCAAAT
This sequence comes from Plakobranchus ocellatus, assembly GCA_019648995.1. Lineage (NCBI taxonomy): Eukaryota > Metazoa > Mollusca > Gastropoda > Plakobranchidae > Plakobranchus > Plakobranchus ocellatus. Next base: position 1,934,225 of record BLXT01002860.1, read on the forward strand.
ATTTCGAGAGATACCCTAAAGGTGGCACTGCTTCCTCCGAAATATGATGACTTTTAGTGCATATGCTAGCTGTACAAGGCTAATAGCTAGATAAATAAGAAAAGAAAATAAAATAAATAATTCAAGCATAATTTTATGACATTAAATTGACTAATCCCACACTGCAGTTGATAGGACTTTTTGATAGTTTTTAAAGAAAAGTGGATTAAAAAATATAAAACAACAGCCTTGTCTATAAATAAATACAATAACAATAACAGTAATAGTGTGCTTACCTCTGCTTTTAGTGGGCTTAGGTTTATTGTTATTCATATTGTTGCCTTCCACAGAAACTTTGGCATCTTTCGAAGAATTCCTAGTGGTTTCCTGTGATCCTTTTTTGTGATTATTCCTCTGCAGTTTTTCTTCTTGTGAATCCAAAAAGTCTTTTTTATTTTCTTCTTTGGATTTGTGTTTCACACCCATGTTATTTTGACCAGCTTTCCGCTCATCAAGTTTCTCATTGCATTCTTCTTTTAATTTGGGTTTCACAGCCACCTCACTTTGACCAGCTTTCAGCTTACCAAGTGTTTCAGTGCATTCTTTTTTAGGTTTGTGTTTTACAACTGCTTCATTTCGACTCTCATCAAGTTTATCATTGCCACTTGAATTGCTCTGGACAATTACGCTGTTGCCTTTGCAGATATCCAACTCTGAATCATGGTTCTTTCTCTTCAATTCTGTCTCTATTTGAGATATTTTTTTTACATTTTCAATGGCAACATTTGGCTCACTCTGAGCCAAAGAAGTTGTGTTTGAAGTGGGAATGTTATCTTTTTTCTTTGACTTTTTCTCCACAGATTTACAAGGATGAGGCAGATCAGAAGTCAGTGCAGGATGCTCTTCTACTGATACACGTGCCAATCCATTATTGCTGCTCTTTGGTGTCAAAGATGTTGGTCTAGTCATTGAGGAGCATTTTTCTTCAAGATTGGGTTCAGAGTAATTGTTTTTCACTCTTTTAGGTCTTGCTTTCTTCCTTTTCCCTGAGGTGCTTGAGATTTTTGAAGATCCACACAATGTTGCATCTTTACGGACCTGTCCCCCAACTGGCTCTTTTATCAACTGACTGTTGTCAATCCCATCAGCCATTGCAAAGAAACTGTACAAAGATTAAACTGCAATAAGACAAGTGATAAAATACTTTAATGAAAATAAAACCATATTAATAATAGTGATCTAGTATCCTGCAGCTAGGGGTGATCTTATTTCGAGTCTAAAGTTGACTTTGGCAAAAAGTTTTGGTTTAAAAAAAAACCTAATAAAATAAAAAAAGGCATAAATGTGCATTAGTGTTTGAATTTGGGACATTAAAATAAGACAGTGAATCCAAGCATCAGGGAACCAGGAGTACACAGTCCTAATTTCTTGACACAAGGCATTCTGGGGCAGTTTGCCACTGCTTTCCTTGCTGTTTTTACGTTTGCTGGGTCTTGAGGGACCCATCAAAACTCTTAAGAGCTATCCATGAGGTTCTGGGTGGACACAGAGGAGCAACGAAAAATTGTAGGGACTCTGATTGGGATTCAAACCTCTACTTCTCATGTGATAGCCAAATTCCCTACCATATGAGCCACTGTTCCTCTTAAAAAAATATTATAAAATAAATATGGAAAAAAAAAAACTGCAGCAAACAGCATTTATGATGTTATACATTTATATATTTATAAAAGGTATTAATCCAAATCATTATCTGTATTTTGCATCCAGTCAATCCACAGGTACACTGGTCCTTATGAGGATTCTGAATCATTATTTATTTTCCAAAGCAAGATGCAAGGGAGACCAGAATCCTGGTCTGTCTGTCAATTTGGCTTAAGAGACAAGAATGGAGTTTATCTGTCCTCAATCATCAATGTATCAGATAAGATGTATGTATACTAATTTTTAAAGAGAGACTAACATGAATTTGGCAGCAAAAAAAAAAGCAACAGATTAAATTTTTTTTTTCATTTCATTTCAATACTACTGATTTTTTTTTTTTTTACAAAACAGCCTCTAATTTCTTTTTATAGTAGGTATTTATTGTAAACCATTAAACCATAAAGAGCCTTCTATGGCAGCTGTAAACCTTAAAACCTACATGTTTCATGGAAAGTCAGTGATTTATCACAGATAATAGAAAAGTATAAAATTCTATATTCTGGACAGCTTTTAAACTAAAAAAAATTGCATTGCACCTCTACAGTACGAATATAAAAGAAAGACTCTAGGCAGTAGGTACTTGATGTAGCAGGTCATGTTTATTCAGACTGTGTCAAACATGACACATGAGTTTAAAGAGCCTTTAAAATATAAAGAGATTTGATGCTTAAAATGAATTAAATTAAAAATAAAAAACAATCTCATAGAAAGATTGGGGCATATAGTGATTTGAAGACTGAACAAAATTTGTAAATTTATATATCTTGAAATTAGACCTTATTAAAAACTAACAGAGATTGAGTGAGTCAATGTGTGGGAGAAAGTGTTCTGTCTGCACATAAGAAGAGAAATATATTTATTAAATAGATAGAGAGAGCTATGTATGTGGAAAAAAAGAAAGAATCAGAGAGGGATATTGGAAGAGAGTGGGGGAAATGGGTAAGAGAATTTTTTGTTGTCTTTTTAAGAAAACTTTAATTTATTTACAGAGTTTTGAATTAAAGTAAAAATTTAATGATCCAAGCCTGGGCCTTAGATTACAATTTCTATGCGTAAAGAAAAAAAAAAGCCTGTACACTGCAATTTGGGGATTTCTTATTGCCCCATATTTTTTTGTCTTTCTTTTTACATTTGAGTACCTTTAAAAAAATCTAAATAAAATTTTCTTTAACATTCTGAAGTCTTTTGTGTGTCAAACCTAAACTTGTTTAAATGGAAATGGAATTTTCCTTTAACAAAGTGACAAAATCATAATTTCTTTCAAGTGCCCTGCTCTACCCTACATGGAAAACTGGAATTTAACAAACATTAATTTCGACAATGAAATCTCAAAAATGAAACTGAAACTACAATAGAACAAGTCAAATATAAATTGATAACTCTAGAAATTGCATTTGGGTCGAGTTAAAGTTATCTAGAGTGGAGTCGCAATAACCATATTACAGTTATGGTGACCGAACTCTAACCACTCCAAAATTAAAGATAATAATATAATAATAAAATAAACACAAAATAAAATAATAAAGCTCTAAATTCACAGCTTTTACTAAATCCAGATCTTGGGTTACTGACAAAATGAAGAGGTCGCTGGCCAAGTGGCAAAATGAAGAGGTCGTTGACCAAGTGATAGTCGATCTAAAAAGTCTGGTGAAGCTACATAGAAAAGTAAGGGATAGGTTCTAAAATTTACTTTTCTGCTAGCATTAATTACGGTAATCCTTACCATCTGCGGTCCCTACGAAACCGATAAATCTGTCGAAAATAAACGGGTTTTAGATCTAGTCGATTCGTCCGATTTGGATATCAAATGCGATAGTGTGAAAATGAAACACAATTTCCTAAGATCTCTCGAGTTTTTTTTCTAGATCGGACCTTATCAACTAAAATCACTTCATTTCGTCAATATTATCGGTAGGCCTAAACAAACACCGCAGGGACCGCAGATGGTAAGGATTACCTTAATTACTGTTTGGCTGATCTAATCTAGATCTAGATCTAAAATCTAGATCTTGTTATAAAATCTAAATTTAGGCCTAGATCTAGATCTAGTCTAGATTCTACGAAGTCAAGATCTAGATCTAGATAAAGATATGGTTTCAATCGCCTATCTACATCTCTTACATTTTTTTTGTTTTTGATTGGATTTTATTGGTTCATCTACTGTCACAACGAACGATACACCAAAAGTAGAAGTCTACATCTAGATCTAGAACTCTGGGCCAACTAAATCCAAGTTGTTTAGTGCACAGGCCTCTATCACTTCTGAAGGCTAAAATGTTTTTCTCAGAATCGGAAGTGATGAACTCGGTGCCTGAGACGAAGTGTGTATTTTCCATTTTTGTTGAAAAAGATTGTCATTGTAAAAGGCCAATGATACTTCTACCTATCCAGACTAAACCTGGGGTGAAAGAAACCTTCGAGTATTCTCCGCCAAAAGATCACAATAAAATTAAAGGACGCAAAATAGTCTTATCACTTCTGCTAACAGTAGTAGTAGTAGTAGTAGTAGT
>BLXT01002860.1:1948564-1967229 GCA_019648995.1 Plakobranchus ocellatus
TCCCAAGAAAAAAAAAACAACAAAAAACATAGAAACAAATTCAAGTCAAAATTCAATACATTAAAAAAAAAATGTAAGAAGAAAATACTATAATGGTACAAAGAGATTCATTAAGTCTATTTTATGTTTTACAGAGCATTTGAAACAGGGTTATAACTAAAGCTTCAAACCAATACTGCCAAAAAAGGCCAATACAACTAAAGCAGCATAGGCAAAAAGGAACAAAAAAAAAAAAAAACAACCCTCCCCTCTTTTATATAGGTAGTCATGCCACCAAACAAAGGTAAAATAAATGAAAAAAAAAAATTTGGATATATATCTGAAGAGCATAAATAAATTTTATTTATACAACACATTTGTTCAGGTGCAGAATGAGAAAGCTTACTTAAACGTTTTCTGATCCTTACTTTGAAAAAAGTTTACAGCCGTTGTTTAAAAGTGCCCCTCAATAAGGTGTGTGCTTCTGCCTGAACTTAAGAGAATCAGTTTTGGCTCTGCACATTGTAGAGTAAAGTGAAATATCAGAAATTTGGCTGATTCATATTAAGAAAAAACTGTACTGCAACTGCCTTAATGATTTGGCTGCCAAGAATTTTTCTTGTTTTTTTTTTTTTGACAAAAAGAGAGAAAATAAAAAGCTGAGCTGGTAAGGAGAGAAGCAGGAGAGGTTGAAAAAACCAGACAAATAGGATAAGTATACAGAAAAAGTTAAATTTGGTGTTCAGTGAGGACAGTTCATTAAATGTGGAGCAAAGCTCATTAGGTAAAAATTTGAAGTCTCAAAACTGCAGATTTTTTGCACAATAAATAGAATTAGCACTCCTTTTGAGTTTGATGCAATGCTTGGATGTGATTCTGGATCCAAAATCCCTACCTAAATATATACACATGCATCTAAATAGTCATATTTTCACTGGACATCAATTATTTCTTCAACATTTGTCAACCAGCAGCTGAAAAAGCCTCCATAGTTTAGATCTAGACTGAGAATCCATCTAGCTCAAATGTGTGACTGGTAATTTTCACCTGTTTGGCCTATTTTGTCAGATTTGATGGTCTCCTATTTTTATTCCAGTATCACTTATCTTTGTAACTTATGCAAGTTTTCCAACTGCAAAAAAAACTTGAATGGTCTAGCTTTATGCATCAATATCTGTAAAACTGCATATTATCGGTGTCACAAAGACGAATTAGGCTTTATCTTTGATACTTTTATTTGTATATCAGAGAGAATTCTGTATTTTTTAATGCAGTCTTTGAAAAATTATCTCCGACATTTGTAATAATTGTGCCAGTTTAAGCTATGTAATAAAATATTTTAAAATTCATAATAATAGCCTAAATTAAATGATTTTTAAGCTGAAAAAGTCGGAGTTGACAATAATTAATCATGTCAATATGAAAGTATGGTTTATAGTACTATGTTATGATAAGCACATTCATAGTGACGTCACCCTTATTTTGAATAGAAAAAAAAAGAAAGGAGACAGAAAATAAGAAGCTGTCAAGCTCCTTCTTGAAAGCTGGGACTTTTAAGGCTTAAAAAAAAAAGAGAAATTCTAGTTAAATAAGGGTGGTTGGCAGCTATGAGGTATGAAAGAAAAACTTGAATGCTACCAGTACAAAATTAAAACCTTGTACCATTCTTGCCAATTTAGCCAGAATATAACATAAAATGGGTATAAGGAGGCACAAACACTTTATATTTCTAGCTGTAATCCTGACAAGTTGGGATTGGTTTGGGCAAGAGACAAAGTGTTTAAAATGTTATATTCATTCAGCTTCACATTAATTTTGAATCAGAATATAAATTTTGACAACAAGATTAACATACAGCTTTTAAAAAAAAATTCCCATTAAAAATGGAAATAGCAATACTATACATTTTTCAAGGAAATTTTTGAATATAAAAAATAGAGTGGAGAAAAAATGTAAAAAAAAAACAACTACAATCTTTTTCAAATTTACAAAGACTTGTAACTGTTTCCAATCTTAATATGAATATTTGTGGTTTACAGGTATAAATATATAACCGTGTATAAATATAAACTATACAATTGATATATTTTGAAATGTTATAATTTGGAATTTTTCTTCAGGATATGAGGCCACAATGAAAAAAAATTGGTGATGTTAGAGATGTGACACTAAAAGTAAACCTAAAGCTGACTTTCAAATATGTTACTGCAGTAAGTGATGATTGAGAAATGAAATAAACAACACAAAGTTAGCTCTCTCTCTCTTTCTCTTCCTCTCCTTTTCTTATGTTTCATGCATATAAATAATAAAATGATACTTCCTTCAATTCAGGTTATCCATGTACTTTGGGCTAGAGTTGAAGTTACGAGTTTCACCCCCCAGTGATCATGACAATAGCCTCACTGACTTTTAGCCACCACTTGCAGTTGACAGGGTCATATCTACAGTTTCTCTGGGAGGGTTCTGTATAAGCATACAGAGAGGACAAGCTCCACCAGCTGCAACATCGAGAAACAAAAGTAAGGGCTATGAAGAGTAAGAAATGTCCATTCATCCTTTCTGAAGCTAATTAAAAAAAAATACTAATAAAGTAAAGCAAAAAATTTTAGGTAATATTTTTAATACTGCCAAAGCTGACTAAGTCAATAACCAATAGAACATACCTAACAGGACTCACTTATACAAAGTTAATTTATGTGAATGTTAAATTTCCCTGCCTGGGTTAAAAACTCAAATGGCCACTGCATTACAATTTTCAGCTAGATGTAAAAAATAATCATCTTCCACGTTGTTTAATTTTTGGACCGAAATTTGTTGAGGCAAGTCTTGATGGGTTTAATTTTGTAAATAACAAATTTGAGAAGAAAAGCAAGACAACATTTCTCTTGCTTACAATACTTTCTAATGATCATGGTAAATCTTTGAACAATTTTAATAAATAGTAACATTTAAAAGAATTGGGATACACTACACTTGATTTTCATTTTGTGTATTACCCCATAAAAGAGTGAAGCATGTAATCTACCCATGCCAAAAAACAGCTTTTGTATGGCATAGTAGATTCTCTCACCACATCCCTATCTCTTTGATGATAAAGAATTTCCAATGGAAAATTTGATCTTCACTTTACATGAAGCTGAAAACAATAAATGTATCTTCTTCTGATAGCTACATATACAAAGAGACATTTTCTGACCTGTGTTCTCAAAATGAGCAAAAAGTCACAGGTGCAAACAGAACCTTGAAAACTGAAGAAGGCAGATACTTACCATAAAAATTCCAACCACAATAGCGGTTGTCCCTATTACAATGCCTGTGCGATGCATATATGGGTCTAGAACATCAAAACAGCCCTGGGAAAAAATGTACCAAAACCTCATTAAATATGTTCAAAGCTGTGAAACAAATATTATGTTATAGTTGTTATAACTTTATCTGTGAGAAAATATGCCAATACTGCACTTCTGGAGACAAATAAATATGTATAAGATGATCTGGTGGATGAACTGAATTAAAAAAAAAGAAAAAAAAAGTAAACTTGTAGAGGATGAATTAAATTAAATCCAGCATAAAAGTTTGCTTCCACTAATGTATGTCCATTTTTTTTTTAAAGAGTGTCTCTGCTGAGCAGTGATTTGACATGCTGTCTTGTTCATTATTGCAGCAACTAGGAATCTCTCCATAATCAATTTTGTAAGGGTTTTTTTTTGTATATAGTCAGTCAACAAAAAGGTGATCTCAGGCTTTTAGGCCCTCCGTCAGGCTAGGGCACCGGTGGCGGGGCTCAAACCTGCAACAGAAGGGTCTCTGCAGATCTCAAGGCAGACTCGCTAACCACTGAGCCACTGAAGCCCCCTAAATTTTGTAAGATGAGGTTTTCAACTCTTGGGTACCCGTAACAATTACAAATCTGAGTAACACTAGCACTACAATAAACTTAAAAGGTCGATTTTAAATCAAATTGTCTCTAAAATGTTCAAATTAATTTTTTAAATTCACTTAAGATATGAGAAAACCTGCCATGGTGGTATTATTATTAATCAGATTGTGCAAATACTAAAGAAAGCATGAGCAATGCCAACCAAAAACAGTCATTAGAAGGCACACTCATCTTCCCAATGCTTTTTGAGAGAAAAATGTTGATAACACTGCATGACACAACCAGAGGGCAGCAGGCAGCATAGCTATGCCTAATGTACTGGTAGTTGGTAAAACCAATCAAGCCTGCTGTAGACTACTTTGGTTCCAGACAACTATGCAAGGAACACACCCTTTTTCTAAGAAACTTCAATCTTTTTCAAGCATGCCTTTGGCTCAAACAACACTGTCAACAACAAGTGTGATAACCAACACAAATTATCTGCTGCCTCTCTTTGTTCTGTGTATGTTGCACTGCATGTAAGTGTCAGAGCCAGCCTAGATCTACTCTGCTACAGAGAATACAGAAAGGTGCTTACATTGTTGCGTAAGTTACCACATTTGTTGGCGGCATTATTCTACTACTTGGCTGCAATAAATTATGCCTTCAGGCTTAACTAAATTTGATGGGAGTTGGAATTAACCAGATAACTGAGGAAAATATCAACAAAACTTTCAATTTTTTTTTATGATAACAAAATGAGTTTCGCTTAAATATATGTAGAATACTTTGAATAAAAGTTTGGTTGAAATGACACAAATTGCGACATATTACAGAAAGGTATAAAAATTGCAGTTACGAATTGCTATTTGTGGTTGAAATTTCTACAGGGATATAAATGATGCGCGCGTGCACGTACACACACACACATATTCTTTATTTATATATATATATATATATATTTATGTATACATACACATAGCAAAGCTGAAAAAGTATGGGTTGGAAGTGAGGGAGGGAGAGGGAGAGGGAGAGAGAGAGAAAGAGAGAAAGAGAGAGAGAGAGAGAGAGAGAGAGAGAGAGAGAGAGAGAGAGAGAGAGAGAGAGAAAGAGAGAGAGAGAGAGAGAGAGAGGGAATCCTTCTGAGTTAAACAAGATTTTACAATCCTAAACCTTTTTTAGCTACAGTGTGATGGATAAGTTAATACTGTTTTCAACCTCCCTGTAGACTCGTAGTCTTTCACAAATTTTAAGATGATTATTATTCACATTTGCTTAAATATTTTTACCAGGTATGAGCTGTCTTGTTCTACAATTTTTACTACCATAAAAGTAATTGCTCTGAAGAGCTTTATTTCTTATACAGCTGTACAATAATATTACAAATTATGGTGTACCTTTGTGTAGAGTGTGTAACCCCATGTGCTAGGGTCTCCACTTATAGGTGGCTTTGAAAGGGGTGGGCTTCCTTCTGTGGCATTTGTCCTACCTGTGCATTCATTAATATTATTTCTGGTTCCGCAGCAACTTTCAGGAACGTGGCTTCCATCTGGTATTGGTTAAAAAGAAGTCTTGTCCTATCAAAATCATTTCACATATATATAAAGGATAGTTCAAACTTAGTCATCTTTTTGGTTTTTACAGAAAACATTCATGGTAAAAGAATTTTCCATTTCATTTTCAAAAACAGTCTAGATTGAATTGCATGATTATACTGAAAAAAATTTGCAAATACTTAAGCTTTTCATGGACCATAAAAAGAAAATCTAGCATTGTAGTAACATTTAGGGCAGACAAGGCTTTTGGAGTACAATTTGTAAAATTTAGGATGATATGAAAAAAAAAAATGATACAGTCGACTTCGTGTGACTCGATTTTCTTTTGAGTCAATTGTAATTTCTCGGAACGGTTCCCTTTATAGTAGTTTTATTGTAAAGAGAAAGCTTCATTCAAGATTCCATTAGATTTAGAAACATGGCTGGAAGAAAACTCACTATTTTGCCGCTGATACGCAAAATCGAATTAATTTAGGCAGTTGAAAGTGGCAAGAAGCAAAAGATCGTAGCCGAGGAATTTCAAATCCCTGCCAATAGCGTCTCAACTATTAAGAAACGCAAAGACCATTACAGAGAGCAGTTCTACTCGGGCCAAGTTGATGTTAACAAGGAGCGTGCTAGGCTAGCAAACCATGATGACGTGGAAGCTGAACTTCTGAGATGGTTGCTCCCCTTATTAAAAAATTTTGTAGGAAAAAATGGATGAGTGGATGTATGGATAAGTCGATGTTGATTTTACTCCCCCAAAGACATCGACTTATCAGTAGTCAACTGTAATTTGCCACCTAAATTAGCTTATTTGAAGCACACATTAATAACATAAACAGTTTGACGGTTGTAAATAAGCTTCCACCCAACAGCAATAAACCAGAATATCTGCTTTTCAACGTTTAAAATTAAGTCTAGAGCTCCTAAATAGATCACATTGATGTTAGAAAGATTTGTTCCTATTTGGTTCAAAGGCCAAAAATTCCCATTTTTAATTAGACCATCATTTATCAATGAAGACAAACATGAATCATCTTTCAAAAAAATATTTGTTAGTCTATGTAAGATAGGCAACACTATACAAATTTAATTTTAAGCAAACCATTTGAAAGACATTTACATCTGCCTTCTTTCTTTCCTGATAAAAGCAGTGTAATTTTTTGCTTCTTCATATACCACAATGACTTTGATAGACTGCAAATGTGCCAGAGCAGCAAGATTAATTATGAACAAGAAGATTAAAGAAAACATTAAAATATTTTGAAAAAATCTGCATTGCGTCATGGTGCTGCCAATATTGCTTAACTCATTTTTGGCGTAATGGAGAAAATCGAGTTTAAGTGATTTTAAAAGCCAAAATAAAACCAATAATGCAGAATTAGAAATTAATTCTTATTAAAAAATGGCCCGGCACTTTAATTTTTTTCATATATCAGGTGATGTGTTATGTAGTAATGTATCTAAAAAAGCTATCATTCGATTTTTGCCTAAGTCAAACTTAGGCAATATTGGCAGCATCATGACAATTGGGTACTGCTAGATCAAGAATCACAAACAAGGCTATTTATTGTATAAGTAACAGTACACTACTTTATTTTCTCTGCAGTTGAATCATGTTGCCACAAATGTCAACTATAATTAGGGCTATTGGTTACAATATTCTGTGATTGATCTTTGATGTTTTGCTTGTGTTTTGCATGCCGAGCGACTTTAAACTTTTAGTGATTTGAGCTGATTCAGTCTTGGAAGACGCTAAATAAATTTTTACTATTATTTATATAAAATCAACAAAAGACAAACCTTTTAAATTTTCAATACAAAGTCAATACCAGTAGTAAAAAAAGAAAAGAGCAATAAAAAAATAAGAATAATAATTTACACATGCCCACAGACTTCTATGAATTCTAAGGCACTGACATAACTTACTACTGTGGCCTTGGGTAAACCATTGGCTGCGCTGGTAGATATACCACGAGTTGAAAGAGCCTTCATTGCCATATACCCCACAACACTCAAACTGCATGAAAATACAATTATAAAGTATTACAGTTTTCCAAATCAGGCAATCAAAATTTTGCGACAAGCAAAGGATTTATATCATTTTCAAGCTTAAATATTTAAGCAAAAAAATTAGTTAAAAAAAAAAATAATTAAGTAAATATAAGATACTTCTGAAAAAAAAACTTCTTCATCAAAGACAATGACAAAATCAAAATTTTTATCTCAGCTGCAAAGATTATCTTCTATTAAAAAAAAAAGTTGCTTAACCTTAAACAGAATTTTGATTTTTCCAATTTCTATTCGCTCAAAATGACTTAATCTGTACAACGAAAGATTTAATTCTATAGACATAGCAGTGAAAATTTCTTTCAACCATTGTGGATAAGGACTTGAAATTATGAATACCAATAAATTCATATACACCTCTATTCCTCTCAAACTTTTCAGAAAGCAATATAGTAATGCTTAAAATTTGTGGTTATGAAAATTTACTTGTAAATGTGCTCTTGCTAAATATAATATTTTACTTGACATGCTCTTTGGCATATCTTTGCAACATTCTTTGCACATCGATAACTCAATGTATGACAATGAAGGCCAGGCATTCATAGACTGAACAGCTAATACTTTTGTAGAAGGTTAGACGTAAGCATGGATAAGACTTTTTTCCCTACAAGAAAGTAAACAACAAAACTAAGGTTAAAACATTTGAAAACCTGAGTGGGCTTTGACTAAATAGTGACTTTGAAATAGCTTTGATAATAACTAAGTGGATAAACACAAAGCCATATGAAATAACTTTGAAAGTATAATTTACATTTTAAAGCTTTTCTCTGATTATCTGGTAACTTCCTCAATTAGAATTGCATTCCAAACATCTCACAATGATTTTGTTATTATTTAGTTAGTATTTCTTAATTTCTCAATCTCTAAAAAGAATGAAATCTATGTCGTATAGATAAGCTTCTTACTACTTTCTTAAGATCTCAAATTCTGTATATGCAGCAACAAATATTTATTTTTATAAATTTTATTTGAACAAAAAACATAACCTCTAAATTAGGAGAAACTAACATTTTGCTGGACTTTGTCCCAGGCCTTTGTGATGACTCTGTTGTCACTGTCAGTTTCAACATTCACACCATAGTAATTTACTACAGCACTTTCCATCCTGTCTCTAACTTTGTTTTCCAGCTGAGGAATATGACAAAAAAAATGAAAGATAGTCAATGAGTCACTTTCAGTTTTCAAAATCTATCATAAAAATGAAGGGAATATCATATTTTTTAAATGACAGTTTAGTTTTAATTACAAAGACAAAAAGCATACAAAATTTACTGATTCTCATCTTCATAAGGCCTATGCCAGACCTATACTTTCTACGAGAGAAAAAATTGCCAAAGTTTTCCAATTTGTATGTGGCACTCAATGTACATCAAAGAAAATTTTTTTTGGAGTCTGTAGGACTTGGCCAAACAATGGCAATCAGCAGGGCTTCAAACGTGTGATATCACTTGAGAATCTGGCCAAGCAATAGCAAATAGCATGGGTTTAGAGTGCAACATCACTTATCACACGGCCAAGCAATCACAGATCGCAGGGCTTTACATGTGTGATAGCATCTGTGATACTGGTTAAGCCATGGCAAATAGCAGGGTTTAGATATGTGACTTTACATCATGGCATCATTATGTGACACTTTGAGGGCAGATGTTTTGAGATGAAGAAAAGGTAAACAAAAAGTTATTGATGAGTTGGGATCCTGCTCTAGAAGCACAAACAAGCAATTGTCAGGGCATGAGGCACTTGCTTGCTAAAATATATTACAAAAAAGAAAAAAAGAAAGAAAAGAAAATAGAAATCGATAAGCTTAAATTAAAAAAAAAAAAATTTTACAATTCTTCTAACTATAACAAAACTAAAAAAAAAATTTTTTGATGTAAAATTATGGAAATGATCATGATTCCAATAGCATCATTGATTTTGCTTACAATGCTGATCACAATGACAATGCAAAGAAAACATTACAAGCAAAGCATGGCCTGCTTGCATTGCATTTCTGAATCAAGCTTTTCTTCATGAAGCTGATGTCTGGAAAATGTAGCTACTGAGATCCCTGTTCTTCTTCTGATGCCCTTCTTTAAAATTTGACTTCAGTGTTCTATATGATTCAGTTTACAAAACTCAACATTTGCTAAAATCATACCCACAACATTTCCTTTGGGTACACAGTTTTTATTTTTTTCTCCTTATGAAAGTGTTACGACATTCAGATCATTTTGTCATAGAATATTGATTTCGATATCAAAATATTGTTACATTTTAAATAGCTTTATGCTACATTTACAGTTGAATGTATCATAATGTATGGATTTACCTGACTGACTAAAACATAGCCCAGAACTCCTGCCACAAACAACATCACCGATACAAAGGCTAATAAACCCAAATGCTGAAAAGGCAATACATAGTTATAAGTAAATTATTTGTCCTCGACCAATAACAATATGTTATACACAATTTTGATAAAACTGTGGATAAATTACAAGTAATTCACAAATATTTTTTTCTTTTCACTTAGAATCTCAGTGGCAACTGACTGACTACTGACAAAGCTTAATGTTTATATTAAAATTTCTAAAGTATATTTACAAAATAGGTCTCATATCAACTGAATCATCCACAAAAAAACCCAAAAAAATACTCTAAAGGCTGCAAAGACAGCCGCAAGAAAAAAGTTATTGAGTGGTAAACACCTAACTTCACAGCCTTTTGGAAAGCAGTTATCAGTATGGCTTGACTTAAAAATTCTCAAAAAGCTCTTCTTTAACATCATTAAAAGTAGCAGGTCCCCATATTATTAGCAATATCTATGAAAAGCACAGCATAAGTTCTAATTTTTGCAACTGCTGGAAAAAAAAAATTACATAGTTTTTGTTTTTGTCTATTTTGTTTTTCTCCTTTTTGAATTACCGGTATGTCTAATGGCATAATCCCTTTCTCAGGCTGATACAAGAAATTGAAAAAAATAGAATTAGTATTAATATAGTGATAATTTTGATGGACTTCTTGTTTTCTCTTATATATATATATATATATATATATATATATATATATATATATATACTTATAAACTATGTATTTATTTCTTCTTTTAGTTGGAGTAGTTTGTACTTGTCTCCTGATAACATGATCAAAGTTTATATGGTTACAAAGTTTCTTTTTTTAAATTTAAGTTTTTACCAGTCCCTTTAATCCCTTTGAGATGAAAAGAATGTTTGAATTTAAATTAGTCTGTTGTTTGCTTGAAAATAGTAAGGAATGGTTGAAGAAGGGCCAGATTGATAATTTGGATGCTGTGGTTAAAAAGATACAGACAATTTCAACTTAAAGTTTGTCTGGACATTAAAAAAAAAAAAAAAAAATATACATATATATACATATACTTCAATTCAGCCTTGATAATTGGCAAGATTTTTGCTATCTTAAGCCAAAAAAAGAAAATTATGAGACATATATTTATAATGTCAGCACAAAGCAGAGAGACACAGACCCAACTTTATTCACCTGGATTTACTACAAATATCTAACTTTATATAAATTATACCTCACCGATAATCATTTACCTTTCTTGAGTTTGTAATTGGAGATTCTTTTATTCAAAATATAGTACCAAAAAAATGTGAAGCAATTTTGGGATCTACCTTCTGACAATGACTTACATATTAAAAAACATTAAAAAAAAGTTCCTTACCAGCCCAACAAGGCAGCGATACTCTTTCATAACACCACACAAGCCTATGATTGAGACAATCATTATAGCAGCACCACCTATGATTAACATATACGAGTCAACCTCATAAAGCTTGGCATTGATCATTTCAGAAATTTGCTTGTTGCCATATTCTGCTTCCAGAGTCCATATACCTATTGCCAAAATACTGACAGCACCCGCCTGAAAAAAGTAAAGGTTGGAATGAAAAAAAAATGGGTGAGAACAAAAAAGTGTAAATCTCTTCATAACTTCTAAGAATAAAATAAGTTTCATTTTTTCAGTTATTTTTAATATCAATGCAAAAGACCTGGCAGAATGCAGAAAGACCTATATCACAGTGGTTTTCTTTATATACAAGGACATGTTTTTTATACATCTTACTTAAGTTTCCAAAGGAATTGATGAGATTTATGTATTTTTGTAAACATTTTTTTTTTGGTTTACACTGTATCATCATCTTCAGATTTTATAAAAATTAAATCAATTCAGAAAAGAAAAGATTAACTATTGAACTAATTATCAAAATACCATGACAATTCCCAGGAAGCATAGAAGAGCAAATCTGATGCCTCGAATCATATTTGGGTTCAGTGGTTTGGGGTTGTCATCCAGATCATAAAGTTCATACGCCATATTGGAATCTACACTAAGGCTCTGCAGGAATGTGCGTTTCATGCGCATTGCACTGTCTTGGAAATTTCAGACCTTATGGACCTAAAGAAAAAAAATTCACATACGTTTGCATTTTCGGGTATATTCAATGTTGTGATTTAGAAAAGAAGTATATTATAAAATCAACCGAAAGAAGCAACACAATCCAAAAAAAAACAAAAAAAAAAACAAACATTCAGAACATATTTTCAAAGTGAACGTTTTTAGCAGCCATATGTGTGATGCCAGCAAAAAATGAGATGTTTCTGACAGGAACAAGTGTAATTATATCGAAATACAGTTTCAATGATTTTTTACTTTTCACACCAGAATTGTCACACCATTTTATATCCATACTCTTCAGAGTGAGCATGCATCAGCCTATTTTTTGCCACAAATGTCTAGACCTTCTTCTTTTGTTATTATTATTATACCCCCAATTTAAGAATTAGAATCATCTAACTACTTACTAGGCATTGCTTTTTGGTAATTCAATAGCCACAAACATTCCCATGGTGATAGACATTCTCATCTATCTTATTGGAATTTTCTGCAAAGATAGCCACTCATATCTAATCTCACAAGAGAGAAAGAGAGGGAGAGAGAGAGAGAGAGAGAGAGAGAGAGAGAGAGAGAGAGAGAGAGAGAGAGAGAGAGAGAGAGAGAATGTTATTTCACACCCAAGTCTTAGATGCAACTTTAACAACTTGATAGCACCTATTACATTGGGGTGACTTTACCAAACATCAGATTGAAGTGGCTAATGCTTGATTTGTAATTCATGATATCAGGACTCAAATAATTTAAGGTGATTTCAACCAGCACCTTTTTTTTAAAGCAGTATTGCTGCTTTTGCTCCATGATATAATATATATATTTTTATCATTATAATTTTATCAAAGACACTTGAAAAAGCTCTTAAGTCATCCTCACAACCTCATGCGCTGTACCTGAACAGTTCACTAGTACAGCTGCCCTTTCTTTACAAACAGATGTTTAAGAGATCAGTCAAAAGTAAGATGAGATTTATGAATTAGCCAAGTCTGACAATGAAAAGAGGATGTATCACAAAGTTATTGCTTTTTAATGTGTACATAGTTATGCATGGATTCGATTTCTGTGCAAGTGAGGTTCAAAGCTATAAATGTAGGACATAGACAGGTGATAAAAATTTCTTTAATTCCATGGAGATAGTTCAATATGTCTATCCCTTCAAGGAAAAAACTTTTTTCAGCATTACGAAGGTTAAAATATTTCTTCTTTACATCAAATCCAGGATGTAGCACAACATTTGGGCCGTAATATGTCTGATCAGGGAAAAAGCTAAGGCAACCCTTTTTATTTACTTATATATATTTACTTTTTAGCATTACATGATTTTTTGAAAGCAGTAGCAACATTGCTGTCTGAGCCAAATTTCAATTCAGATATATAAAAATTATTTCATATTTTGATAAATTTCATAGACCTCTCTACTAAAGTATAAAGAGGTGATCCAGTTTTTTTTACAAATTGTTTTCATACAACTTAAAAAAAAATTAGTCCAGTATTGGAAAGATGATTCACAATCTGATCCATATTTTCTAGTATGAGATCTAGAGCAAGAAAATATTTTTGAATATCAACCAATCTGCATCTCTAGATTTGGACCTAAATTATAAATCTATCCAATAACTAGACAGAGGTTGCCTCTGTACTGTTAAAAATACTTTCTAAACATTTGCCTCAAAGAACAAGGGTACTAAAATTAATTAAATAATTTTGCAAGCTAATCAGTCATGAAATCACAGATAGAGAGCTCAGAAAGACAAACTTTAACATTCATGAGAGCATTTTAATTGAGAAATCCTTACCATCTAAGGTCCCGACGAAACCGATAATGCTTTCGAAATGAAGTGAGTTGATCAGGCCTGATTGAGAAATAAAACTCGATTCGACATAATGCCCTAAAAATTAGTGTAAAAATGAAACAATTTTTTGAAATCTCTCGCATTTTATTTCTAAATCAGACCTCATCAACTAAACCACTTCATTTCGTCAGAATTATCAATAGGCCTAAACAAAATCCGTTTAACTCCTACTCCTAGGGACCGCAGATGGTAAGGATTACCCTTTTGTTAACATTGGCATTTTTTGTTATCTTTTGGAAAAAAACTTTGTGTGCATCATTGAAAATCTTTCCAATATTTTATTTGACATAAATGAAATAGTCAAATCTAGGTATAAGACCATATTAAAGCTTTTTAAACGCCCTTACAGCTTTATAAAGAATTTGAGGTCTCCTCAGTGTAAGTTGGCAGCCATTTTGTGAACTGTAAACAATGAGAATCCACATCCGTTTGAATAACATAGTTACCTCATTTGTGTTCATACGTTGGACAACCCACACCCGGACGACTACTTAAAAATAACACTTAAAGAACTTCGTGCAAAGAAAGTAACGAGGGACAAAATATTAAGATTAATGGTTTTGCCTAGATGTCAGCCACACAAAGTTCTAGATGTGTCTTATTTATATAGGTAAATAAATTACTTTTCCTTGATTTGATGACGAGATTTGATAAATGCTATGGCTTTACACACCTTATGTGTATCTCTGAGTAACCTTAGGTCCAGAATTACTTTGCTTAGAGACTTTTCAATGGTTTAATGTAAAACGGTGGCTGGATATAATATTTCAAAGGAATATATCAATATCTTTGTCTTTAAGTGACATTCATCATCAGAACGTGACCCCTAGTAATAACTTATTGGACAGTAGAACTTGCGAGATCCATACCTTGGGGCACATCATATCAGAAGATAATTTCTTCGTCTGAACCAGATTGTGGGCATTAAGGAACGGGCAACCCATAACACGACACTTGAACTTCAGAATGCCCGGAGGTTAACAGATTTTAGCTTGATTAGTTATATGGCTGTGCCTAAGATCGCCAGTCACTTCCACCAGGTGACCTTCGAGTGATAAACAGCTTCACAATTTAAGCCTCTTTTGGCACTTATTCAAATTGTCATCTGGAATAACAGCTTCAAAGCCCCCACTATGACAGCAGCAAATTTTGGACTATACTAATTTTTCTATCCTGTTCAAGTATTACCAATAGTTGAAAATAGTGATATTTATTCACAGGAACAGTTGAGTGTATATTTTTAAGCTGTATTTTGACAAATTCTCTTGCTAAATGATATAGTGCCGCATGGGCATGTGCTGAAGCAATAATAATAATTCTATCTTTTTAATCCACCCTTTTTTTAAATGGCAAATCCCACTTCTTACTGCACCTCAACTTTCTTGATTTATTTATGATGTTCTCATCTCCCTTTCCCCATCCCCCGTTAGCCTTCTGCTAGCTATTCTTTTCTTTGAGTTATCTAAAGATAATAGTTTTAAGCACATATTCCTTTTCCATTATTAACTGTCTTCACTTAGGGTATATTTGCTATCAAAATTTATCATAACTTCTCAAGCTTTAGAAAGCGATTTGTTTAAAAATATGATTAGAGTTATAAGGCATCAAACTTCACTCTATTGTATCTTATTTTGAAGAAGCAAACTTCTTGTTAAGCATTAAATTTTTTTTTGTCATTGTCATAGGCAATGCCAGCCTATTGTTTATAAATCCCTTCATGCTTGAGGTTTTTTATTTCTTTTTTTTTTTTGGCGTTTTGGGACTCATGGTCTTTTTCTTCAATGCTATTTTGGCAAATTCACAGGCTTTGAAATTTTGACAGGTATACAGGGCGAGTGATAGTCTCCGTCTAGGAGAGGCTTATTCTGGATTTTAGACCAATTAACGCTCAACCACGAAGCTGATAGGATCGCTGAAGATCTTACTTTCATTTCGGATTGGAATTCAAGTATTTTTGTGGGATGTCTAATGCGTATTAAGTTCCATGAGCATTACAGTTGCTTATTCTAATCCATGCCAAAGAATTAATCGTCGATGTTAGCACCATGATTTTCTTTTTTTATCCTTAGGCTTCCTCACGATTGCCTCTCCAGCTGTAAGTGAGAAGAGGGCAATCGTGAGGGAGCCGAATCAGGGAGCTGATTCAGACCTCTTCAACTGGACCTTGTGAGGGTGCCATCATCTGTAGCTTGAATTTGAATTAGGAATCAACTGTGCTCCGTGGACAATTGTTGCACTCACCGACAGGTAGAAGATATAAATGGGATGGTTTTTTTTATGATCGAAATAAGATAGAAGTGGCAAAATTATTTTATTAACATAAGCTCTAGCGTTATGAAAATTACTTGGTTATTGGATCGAAAAAAAAAAAGCCTTGGCATTTAATTCGATTTTCGTTTCCCTCCAATTTAATTGTTAATTTTGCCTGCACTGCTGCACTTCCTATAGAATTTTACTAAATGTTTGACTTTTAGATATTTATTGGCCAAGCCAAACGCTTCTTATGTCCGTTGGCATTTGTCGGGCCCATACCTATAAATAGATTATTTCCTGATTATTGTTACAATTATTCGCGCAGTGGCATTGGTCATATTTGTCCAATTTAACTCCTTGTTGATAGTCTATCGTTCGTGCAATATTTGTTCAACATTCACTCGTGTCAGAATATCCGCTTTAACGGTAGAACTACTATGGCCTCAGTTCAAGAGACGCCATTATTTTGTGTGTCTTTTTGATAGACTTGCTTGGTCCTTTGACCCTTGTCACTGATGGAGACAACAGGTATATCTCTCACGATATCGATTGTACTACAAGATGGGCTGAAGCAGTTCCACTCAGGTCGATTTCCACTGCTTTCGTCGCAAAGGTTCTGTTTATGGTCTTTTCTCGAGCGAGTTGCCCGTAGAAGTTTTTTTTTACCGGAACAATTTAGTTTGTCTCTGAGGCTGGGACAAAGATTTATAGACTAAATTACTGCAACTGATTCGACAACTTATTACACATAACATTGCAGTTCAGTCGGTGACAAGACAGACATGATTCAATCTTTTGTAGTAGGTTTAGATTATTAGTTATTGTCTTTCCAACATGTCTAAAATGCCATCTAGCCAAAGAAACCATTAAGTAGATGCCCATGGACTGTCAGATTTGCGAATGATTCTCATCTTTTCTATCTAAAAAAAATTCTTTTTTAGCTGTTATAGTTTTTCAGCTTTGGTTGTATGCTAGGCGATAAATAGCTAATACGACACGCAAAAAAAATATAAAAAAGGATTTTGATACGATGTGACGTTGGCCATGAATGAAATGGCAGGCTTTATTATAAGCGAGAGCCAGTTTCGAGGAGAGTGCGTTTGTCATTATGCTTTAATAGACTGGAGAGTTTTGAAGACATGCTGAAATGCTGACCATAGAGGAGAAGTAGACTAAACCAAGGTAGACTGTTATAGAATGTGCATTACATTTCTGAAGTCAAAGTCCTATGATTGCTGTGCATAGGTGACGCAGAGATGATAAAAACCTTTGTGAAATGCCATAAGTAACAAAGAGCATTTATGTACAGGGGCTGTAGTGGAAAAAAAGGGAAAAAAAACAACAATCTAACAGATCACTAATGACCTGTTTTTCCTGTTAAAACACTCTAAAAGTGCTGGTCAAAAAAAAAAAAAAAAAAATTAACGAAAACTTGGAAAACCGTAACCCATTTTTTAAAAAGGCGGATAAACAAACATTAATATACAGTCCATTTATATCTAATTCCAATCAAATTCCACCGATTGTCTATGAAACGAAAATAAAAATCCATTTCAATAAACCTACTATAAATTATTCCCGAACTATGAATGGTTTCAAAGGTTTCCTACTTTAAAAAAAAATTAACTTCTCAAGATGATCACGCTACGGTGCCTAAAACTATTTGTGCCGTCCTAACTCCCTAACCTGTCCACCCTTTCTACACTTCTATTGGCTGGCATAGTATTTTCTGTAGCGTGTGTGTGTTTAGTGTTATCGTGCGATTATAATGAGTGGAGCAGGGGACATACCCTTCATGCCTTGGGACTGACTGCGTGTGTACTGACGACGCCAGGATGGTTATTCACTCGTCGACGAAAGGCCCTACTAACAACACCTCAGAAATTACTTCTTCTCTTCTTTTTTTTTTTTTTTAACCCTATAGCTACGACAAAATTAATTTTTGATAAGATTCTAATATTAAAGTTGTGGTATCTGGGGACAGTTTCATTGAGTCAATACATGTATACAGCATTTCAGCAGTCCTTTTTCTTTGTCAGAGGGGACCCGAGATACCATTACATTGTAGCCCCGACGCAGACTGTCAACTGTCGGCTGACTAAAGTATTGGGTGTGTGTGTGTTTTGTGGCTTTGCATCAAGAAGTTTAATGCCTGCGCTATTTGTTTCCGCATGGCAAGATGTTACCTCTCCAAAATATGATCTCGTTGATGGTCAAGTAGAACATTGTACTGTTTGCAGTATACACGTCATATAAATATTAAATATACTATGTACACTATTGAAGTGTAACGAGCTCTTTTTTAGCTCGCTGATATTTAGAAAACCTGAAACTTTGCTTTGAATCAAGTTCTAGCAGATTTTTATTCTGTAATAAATGATTTATGCCTTTGCATCATTGAGCGATGAGATTGATTTGAAAAGTATTAAAAGGACTCGTGTAACTAATATGAATTTACAAGCCACCTTTATAGTTTGAACTCTAATTACGTGTGCCACTTCTTAAAGTCAATCTTCAGAGCGCTAACTATTGCCTTTGTTCGATATTAGTACCAAACTTAAAGCTTTGCAGCATAGTGACAATATACTCATATACCTTATATTTTTAATTGCCTAACATAGCCTTGAATTTGGAATAACGATACATATATATATGTATATATATATATATATATATATATATATATATATATA